>CM044001.1:25274372-25774281 GCA_024085815.1 Flaveria linearis
CCTAGTTCTATGACCAGTTCATAATGAACTTAATATGAATGCGTGGGTTAAGAGTGTAGCTGAACTACACGGTATGCTCAAAACTGCTGAGCAAAACATACCAAGTAAAGCCAGTCAAATGTTGATGGTCCGATCTACTGGTGTTAGGAAACCAAACCCTAAGAAAAAAACTTATAACAATAAGGGTAAAGGTAAAGTTGTTGCTGCCAAGCCTACCACCAACAACAAACAGCTGGCTAAAAACAAAGCAGCGCCCCCTCCTGAGGAGCGACATGTTTTGAATGCAATAAGATGGGACACTGGAGACGTAACTGTCCTGACTATCTAGCCAAGCTGAAGGTGAAGAAGGCCAATGGTGAAGGCTCTTCTTCAGGTATTGTGATTTATGTTATTGAACTTTTCACTTTTTCCAGCAACACATGGTATTTGATACTAGATGTGGTTACCACATCATTAATGTCTTGCAGGAGCCTGAAAAGTGGAAGAAACTGAAACAAGGCAACATGGAGCACATCGTTGGTATGGGAAAAGAGTACCGGTTCTAGCAACTGGAACATATCATCTTTCTTGTCCATCTGGTCTTGTAATTACTTTAAATAATTGTTTGTTTACTCCTGGTTTAACCAGAAACATTATTTCAGTTTCTTTATTGTTTGAACAAGGATTCAAGTATGTTTTTAATGATGCTGTTATTTCTGCCTACTTGAATGATATCTTTATTTTGAGGCTAAACTCGAAGTGGTATTTATGAGATTGATATTCAAACAAACAATAATGTTTATAATCTTTCTAAACGTATCAAATCTGGAATTAACGATACGTTTCTACGGCATTGTAGACTTGGCACATAAGCAAGGCCCGTGTGAAAAGGCTTCAGTCCGAAGGGATTCTTGAATCCACAGGACATGAATCTTTGATGAATGCGAATCTTGCTTAGCTGGTAAACTCACAAAGGATCCTTTCACCCATGTTGGTGAACGGGCTAAGGATCTGTTAGCACTTATTACATTCTGATGTATGTGGTCCTTTCAGAACCATGTCTAGAAATCACTAAAGATACTTTGTTACGTTTATTGACAATTATAGTCGATACGCCTATGTCTATCTTATGAAGCATAGACATGAAACCTTTGAAAAGTTCAAAGAGTTTCAGAACGAAGTAGAAAACCAACTTGATAAGACTATCAAAGTACTTCGATCAGATCGAGGTGGAGAATACCTAAGCCAAGAGTTCATTGGTCATCTAAAGGAATGTGGAATTGTTTCACAGTTCACTCCACCGGCACACCCCAACTTAATGGCGTGAGTGAGAGGAGAAATCGAACCCTACTTAATATGGTTCGATCGATGATGTGTAGAACTAACTTACCTCACTCCTTTTGGAGTTATGCTCTTATGACCGCCGCCCGCCTTGTCAATCTGGCACCGACTAAGAAGGTAGATAAAACTCCATATGAGATATGGCATGGGTCTAAACCCAATTTGTCTTACCTTAGAGTATGGGATGTGATGCTTATGTCACTAGCGAGTCTAATGACAAGCTAGATCCTCGAGGCGAAAAAGCTATTTCATTGGATACTATAATAGAAGCGGGTATTACTTTTACCATCCTGATGCAAATATGATTCCATCAAAAGGAAGGCACATTTCCTAGGAAAGAGTTTCTTGATCGAGGAACTGGAAGTAATATTGTGGATCTTAAAGAAATTCGAGAACCACAACAAACGCTGAAGTAGTCGGTGCGTCTGAACAACAAGAAATTGTTACTGATTCAGATATAAACACAAGCGTTCGCAGAAGTAGCAGAACTCGTAAAGAACCTGACAGATATCTTTGGAATCTAGAGGTTCCTGAGGTTCTGGTAGTAGCTGATTCTGGTGATGAACCTACTAACTACAAATCTGCTATCTCAGATCCGGAATCTGCAAAATGGCTAGACGCCATGAACGCCGAGATGCAATCCATGCGAGACAATCAAGTCTGGGACTTGGTTGAGCTACCTCCCGGTTCACGGGCTGTAGGGAGCAAGTGGCTTTTCAAGAGAAAAACCGACATGCATGGAAATGTACACACCTATAAAGCACGGCTAGTTGCGAAAGGTTTCACTCAAACTCAAGGTGTTGACTATGATGAAACTTTCTCACCTGTTGCTATGATCAAATCGATTAGGATATGCTTGCCATAGCCGCGTACTATGATTACGAGATATGGCAAATGGATGTCAAAACCGCTTTTCTAAATGGACATCTCTCTGAGGATGTCTATATGGTTCAGCCTGATGGTTTTGTCGATCCACAATATCCAAATAAGGTGTGCAAGCTGAATAAGTCCATTTATGGACTTAAACAGGCATCCCGTAGCTGGAATCTTCATTTTAATCAGAGAATCGTCGAATTCGGTTTTGTCAAAAGTGAAGATGAGCCTTGTGTTTACGGAAAGGCTAGTGGGAGCACTATATATCCTCATATTGTATGTGGATGATATACTGATCATTGGAAACAATATCTCAATGCTTAACGAAGTTAAAAAATAGTTGGAGCTTGTTTCGCAATGAAAGATCTTGGAGAAGCTGCTTACATTCTAGGAATAAAGATCTATAGGGATAGATCTAAGCGGCTTCTAGGGCTTAGTCAAAGCACATACATAGACAAAATGATGACACGCTTTAAGATGGAAAACTCCAAGAAGGAGGTGTTCCAATGACTAAAGGTACCGTGTTGAACAAATCGCAATCTCCTTCAACGGACATTGATATTAAGCGAATGGAAAAGGTTCCATATGCTTCAGCGATTGGTTCCATCATGTATGCTATGCTGTGCACTAGACCTGACGTCTCGTATGCTTTGAGCATTACTAGGCGTTATCAGCAAAACCTAGCTTTGCCCATTGGACTGCAGTTAAAAAAATTCTGAAGTACTTGAGGAGGACTAAAGACATGTTTTTAATGTTGGAGAAGTTGAAGAACAGCTCACTGTAAGATGTTACACTGATGCTAGTTTCAAACTGATCGAGATGACTCTCGCTCACAATCTGGTTTTGTATTCACACTCAATGGTGGAGCCATCTCTTGGAAAAGTTCCAAGCAAAGTGTGGTGGCAGATTCTACCACTGAATCTGAATACATTGCAGCATCTGATGCTGCAAAGGAAGCTGCTTGGATGAAGAAATTCATAGCCGATCTCGATGTGGTTCCAAGTATTCAGCAACCAATCGAGATATTTTGTGATAACACAGGTGGTATTGCTCAAGCCAAAGAGCCCAGATCTCATCACAGGGCCAAGCACATTCAGAGGAAGTTTCATTATATACAGGACATAGTGAAACAGGGAGACATCGTGATAAAAAAAATCGACACAGATCAAAACGTAGCAGACCCGTTTACTAAGCCCATGACTCAGAACAAGCATGATCTGCATAGAAATGCGATCGGGCTTAGATTAGCTAGTGATATGTTTTGATTTAGTATTTGAATGTATGAACTTTTAAACAGTTATACTTTTGAATTCATTTTGATCTACTGATATAGATACAATTATGAATCCTATAATTGTGTTCAATTTTAATACGTTTAATCCATGGATATTGTATTCTAAATTATCCATAGTCGGTCAGACTGTGTGGAAACAATTCTGAATTAAGACTATTCTGAATTTAGACTCAAGGAGTTGACTTCTAAATTCACAGACCTCATTATGAATGATGTTGGATGTAACTCGCCACAAACCATCTTTATTATAAGATGCTTAATACTGGTATACTCATTTAGTATCCTATGACCTGAGATGCATACTAGAACTTCCATTTACCGAGGGTTATTCTTTGATCACTGTCAACCGCTGTCGCGTAACTGCCAGTCATAAAGGCTTTGGTTGGGAATATTTGAAGTTCAGTAGGAGTTGTATGTAGTCAGTAAGGGATTCTGTACTCTTACATTATATGTAACAGTTAGACATCGTGGCGCCCTCGTTGATTCAAACTGGTGAAGTGTGAGGCCTCACCCAAACTGAATGTGTGTTTGATTGGACCATTTTGAATCTAGATCGAGAACTATAATAATTGAGTCCTATATGAGAATTAATCTCAATGACTCAATTGATGTCTTTACAGAAAGGATAAATGACTATGATTACCATAAGTTTATTGTCTTGTTATAGCAAAATGATACTAGAAGAAGATGTTTGGTTAATGACTTTAAAGTGTCATACCTTGTTGGGGGCAGCCATGTGCAGCTAGAGCGCCGCTGACTGTCTACGTGGAATTTAACCGAATGCCGTCCAAGTGGGAGCTTGTTGGATTATGTACGGGTCGGTTACGTCACGTTGCCAACCGAGCTATGACCCGTAAGAGTTACACTTGGGCAACAAATATTAAGTCCACTTAATTTGATTAACTGGCACTTACGAACTATATCGGTTTTTTTTATAATTTGTAATTGTTATAAATTATTTAGTATTAATGTTATTTAAATAAATAAAATAAAGAAAAAACCTTGCTCAATTACTGCTATAAAGCGATGTTCTTGGACAAAAGCTAAAAATCCCTCAACATTTCTTCCACTAGCTCAACTTTCCAATTATTATAAGCATGAAATTCTGATTCATGCATTTGCCATCTGTGCTTACACTTTGATCAATCATTATTAACAGTCTTCTTTAAAATGGAAGTGAATACATTCATTGCAATAGAGAATCCAAGAGTGAGAAAATATTCTGCTGGTCATCGCCTATCCGAATGATGAATCCATAGGAACTTGATGGTTTTTCTTGATCTTCACAAAGAAGACTGTGCAAGCTTTGATTTTTCATTCAACTTTCAAACAACCGATATATTTGATTGCTGTTGGAGCATATATAGTCATATATAGTGTGTCCGTCGCTTGACGAATAGTCTAGGCTTAATGTTATACACCTTGTAAACACATGAAACTGGGTCATTCGTAGGAGCATATGCGAATGAGACTCAGTCGTACGACTGAGCCATGCTAATGGACCGGTCGTGCGACTGAGAGATGCGATTGGGGCATTCGTAAGACTGAGCCATAAGAACGGTCCAGTCGTACGATTGAACCATACGCATGGTCCAATCGCACGAATGGGCCCAGTCGCATCTAATATGGGCCGAGGCCTATATATATACCAGTTTCATTGTGTAGAAACCTAAGGGTTTTAGAGAGGTGCCCGGGCCCAGGCGCTGCCGGATGAGAGGGGAGATCACGCTCGATCTCCCCTTGCCAAAAGTCTTGATTCTTAAGTTGTAACGAGCTTAAAATCGTTATGTTTTATCAATGAAATCATTCGATTCTTGTTCGTACTATTGTTTATCTTTTGGTTGTTTATCCTTCCGTCAAGAATACGCTCAGATATTCATCGATCCAGTGACTTCACAATTGGTATCAAAGCCTGTTACTGCTAGAATGATCTAACAATCATTCTAGCAACCCGAGCTCTTGATTTCTGGATCAAACCTCAGATCTTGACGTTAAACCCACTTCGTGTTCATCTTGTTTTGCTCAAATCTCATTGCGCGTGATGTTTATTTGTTAAAAGCGGACTCGGAATCTTCTTCAGATCATAAAAACGAATCCGGTGGTATAATTATTGTGCTGTGTCTCGTCCAAATCATCGGATTAGGGTTTTTCAGCCTTGTGGCGGCTGCAGATCTGGTTTCTGCGTTCAGACCCGTTCATGCGATTGGGCCATGCCACTGGGCCTCAATCCCACGACTGAACCATTTGTATGGTCCATTCGTACGACTAACCCAGTCGTATGTCCATTCGTACGAATGAACATTCATTCGCACGACTGACCCTTTCGTGTACTTCATTCGCACGACTGACCCATTCGGAGTATCCATTCGTACGAATCACCCATTCGTACGTATGTCTTCATTCATCTGTTCAAGTCGCACGAATGAGCTGTGTACCAGACCAAAAAAAAAGAGTCTGGAACAGCTTCTTGCACGAATTTTCCCTAAACCATTTTTATCAGTCGGGAAGCCTTCTGAAAAACTTTGGTAAAATAAAATTATTTGGGAAAATTATCGGGTCATTTTCGGTTCATCTTCGGGTCAATAGTGAAGATTGTCCTGGAGAGTCTATGCAAGAGTTGAGGATGAGCAAAGTACATTCACCCTGAGGTTCTTATGTCAAACAAGTTCGATGGATACCCCATTATTTGTTGGACTTCTAGAATAGGTGAATGTTGTCAGAAAACGAAAGAGAGAAGAGAAGATGTCAGCTGTCGGTGCTGATTTTGTGGGGTAGTCAGGAGCATCTGACTATTTATGGCCAATCAAGTTATATTTATCCGCACAGAGAGGATTCTCATTCTTAGGGGGAATCCATGTATAGAGAAATTGAAGACGCAATCAGAAAGTGATGATGTGAGCAAGTTTCTGATGATGAATCTTCATGCATGCTGATTGTTTGATATTGTCAGCTGTGGATTGGAACCTTCAACCTTTTGCCCAATACATCGTATGAAGACAACAGGAGAGCACAATGTATATATATTAAGATATGCTGAACGTGAGGGGGAATTTCTACAGTTGGAAATGATAAACAGGTTAGACTGTGTGAAGATTGAAGCAATGGAAAACTGGTCAAGTCATTATCTGGAAAAATCAGTCATTTGGGGAATCTTACTGCTATGATGGTGTCTGTAAAGTAAACGAAAGCTATTGTGCCTAAATTCATTTCAGGGATATTGTGGTAACCTGACGGATCGGCAATGTTGGCTAATATGGTTGTTCGTTTGATTCTATTGGAAACCAGAGCAAAGATTGACTGAAGATTGTAAGAGGTGTTATCTACTATTCGCAGCAACGTCCAAGGGGGAATTTGTTGGAGCATATATAGTCATATATAGTGTGTCCGTCGCTTGACGAATAGTCTAGGCTTAATGTTATACACCTTGTAAACACATGAAACTGGGTCATTCACAGGAGCATACGCGAATGAGACTCAGTCGTACGACTGAGCCATGCTAATGTACCGGTCGTGCGACTGCGAGATGCGATTGGTGCATTCGTAAGACTGAGCCATAAGAATGGTCCAGTCGTACGATTGAACCATACGCATGGTCCAATCGCACGAATGGGCCCGTCGCATCTAATATGGGCCGAGGCCTATATATATACCAGTTTCATGTGTAGAAACCTAAGTGTTTTAGAGAGTGTGCCGGCGCCCAGGCGCTGCCGGATGAGAGGGGAGATCATGCTCGATCTCCCCTTGCCAAAGTCTTGATTCTTAAGTTGTAACGAGCTTAAAATCGTTATGTTTTATCAATGAAATCATTCGATTCTTGTTCGCACTATTGTTTATCTTTTGGTTGTTTATCCTTCCGTCAAGAATACGCTCGGATGTTCATCGATCCAGTGACTTCACAATTGCAACCGTGGATCACGCCTCTTAGAGCCGCAACCACTGTGTTCCAATTTAGTGTTCGTTGATTCTAGCGTTCATTCGTTGTCCCTCGGTGTCTCAAACGGTTAATTATTAACCACAAAGGTATATTATATCTCATCAGTAGGTTATTTATATTCTGTATTTGCATTGTTTGTAACCCAGATCCTGTCGGGTTCATTCTGGTATTTTATTATTACTCCGCTGCGTTAACTGTATTAATCTGATTAATAATTATCAAAACAGTTTTGATAAATAAACCTAACGAAGATACCACTGAACCCAACAGTTTCCCTCGTTTAGTATTTAATTTTCTTGATTTATGGTTATTTTTTTCCACTGTTGTCATGTTCTTGTTACTGCATTTAGTTAGTTTACTTTCCTTGTATTTAAACAATTGAAGTTGGAATAAACTATTAGAGAAAATTGTCTCTAGTTGTTCTTTCTCTACTCTTCCTTGTCTTGGAGTCTTACCCGTTATAACGGTGTACCACCCCGTTTAACCATTGGTTGCATTTTGTTCTTTTTTTCCATTAACCAACAAACATATCCTTTCTGTTATACCTTTTAAATCATCATATCATCATATCCGCAAACTAGAGGATTTGAACACATATCATTTGTTTTGTAAGTACGTCACTTTTGGCACTAAGAATTGTTGGATAGATGGATTAAAACATAGACTTTGATATTAAATAAGGAACTTAATATCGTTTGTTACAATAGAGGGTCATAATTGTACAATTAGGGCATTCACAATATTCTTTCTTATACTTATACTTATGATTTAACTAATAATCATTTTATTCTTAAATTTTGTTTACTTTTTTTAAAAAACCTAACACATCCTTTTTTATCGTTATCTCTATTTAGTTAAAGAATACAATTTTAATCATATATTTACAAAATTTTCTTTTCTTCTATTCACAAAAATTATAAGGGATGCATAGTGAGTTGATAAAATATATAAACTCACACCCATCTACATAAACCTTATCATGTATGGACTGTTCGTAAATGCTTACCAAACGAAATATCTTGTACGTATTCGTTTATTAAGAAATGAATCTGTTCATGGACTGTTCACGAACATAAATGAACGGAACGAAGGCAAGTGAACACACACAAATATTCATGAATATTAATGAACACAAACGAAATTACCTTAAACAAACAAATACAAACCATTATATATTGATTTTATAATTGAAATTACAAAGATTATGTAATATACAACAAATATAAATAAATACTTAACTTAAGCATCTCAAACATAACTTTTAAATGAACAAACACAAACGAGCATTAATGGACACATTATCAAACGTTCACGAACATAAGTGAACGAACGGAATTTTCTTGTTCTTGTCCATTCATTTACTAAACGAATGAACATGAACGAACTTTCCATCGAACAATTCACAAGTTATTCGCTGAATGTTCGGTTCGTTTACAACCATAGGGAGGGGTGTGTTTTTACCCGAACCCAAACTAAATCAATCCGAACCCGATTAAAGGCTAACCCAAGCAACCCAACCTAATTATTACATTAAATTGAACCCGCTATAATAAATGTGCATGATTGGTTTTAACTCTCAACACTTGTTTGATCTCTCAAACTCACTAAGTCTCACTCATTTGATGAAACAGAATCTTTAACTAGGTAGACAATAATATAATAAGTTAATGAAACACGAGATTGGTTTTCAAGATACTTGTATATATATTTCTCAACTCGGTATTACAAAACTCTTACAAGCATGATACTTGGGTTACAATGAGAAACTATATATACTACTATCTACAGCCGTTTTTACTTGGAAAACCAGCTGGAATCTACAACTAGACAAATACTACATTGCTAGAAGTAAAGTATCTAAGATAAAATAATATCCTAGATAAAAAACCCATGGGCTTCTCAGTATTCTCTTCGGAAGGTATATTTACTTGCGAAGGCAAACCATATCTGGAGGATAAATTTGCTTCGAGAGTAAAGACTTCTTTCGAGAAAAGAAGTTAATAATCTTCAGAAGTAAATTTGATCTATGATCAAATTTTATTCTAAGGTTAAAAACTCTTCGGAAGAGAATACAAAAGTGGAGGAATTTAGCTTCAGAAGATATAGAAAGATCTTTTCCGAGGGCAAATTTATCTTTCGAAGAATTTCCACTTAGAAGATAAACTTTAGTAACAGGGCTTAGATTGCATTTAGACAACATAAACAAGAAACATTTTAAAAAGGTTTTCAAGAGAAATGAACTAGTCAATGTTAATCATCCTAATAGCTATGATTAAGTATTTAATCTTTGTTCATCAAAGGCTTTGGCGAACAAGTCAGCATATTATTCATTTGAATTTACTTTTACTAGTTTAATCAAGTTTTCTCTTGAATATCTCGAATGAAATGATACCTGATGTCAATGTGCTTTGTCTTGGAGTGCTTGACTGGATTTTATGTAATAGAAATGTCACTCGTGTTGTCTATGTGGATAGGAGTATTCATGAAGTTGAACCCATAGTCTAACATCTGATTTTGAATCCATAGAAATTGAGCACAACAGCTCGCAGCAGTAATATATTCAGCTTCAGGAGTAGATGTAAAGACACATGATTGCTTCTTGCATTGCCAAGAAATAATCCTTCCAACAAAAAATTGACGTCCTTCTAATATGGATTTCTTGTTAATGTTGTGCCACCATAATCATTGTCAGAGTACCCATAGAGATTGAAATCCTTATTCTTAGGATACCAGAGACCCAGTTTGGGAGCTCCATTGAGGTATCTAAGAATTCTTTTAACAGTAGTTAGATGAGACACCCTGGGAGCAGCCTGATATCTTGCACAGATGCAAGTTGCAAACATGATATCCGGTCTACTAGCTGTGAGATATATCAGATCCAATAATTGCCCTGTACATATGCTGATCAGTATCCTCCCCCTCGAAATCAGGACATAGATTGTGATTTCTGGGTATATATGTCTTGGTTGTCTTACAATCTTTCATCTCAAACCTTTCTAAGATGTCTTTGACATACTTAGACTGGTTGATAAAGAATCCTTCTTCCATTTGCTTCACTTGAATTCCAAGAAAAAAAATTCATCTTTCCCATAGAGATCATCTCATACTTCTTTCTCATGATGCTTTCAAATTCTTTGCACATTTGGTTATTTGAGTAACCAAATATGATGTCATCAACATAGACTTGAACAAGTAGCATGTTCTTCCCAGATTTCTTTATGAACAATGTCTTGTCTATAGTGCCTCTGGTATAGACATTTTTAGGAGATACTAAGAAATAGTCTCATACTACAGCCTAGGTGCTTGATGCAGCTCATAAAGAGCTTTATCCAGTTTGCACACATAGTTAGGATACTTTGGGTCTTCAAATCCAGGTGGCTGACACACATAGACTTCTCTGTCTATATCCCCATACAAAATTGCACATTTGACATCAAGTTGATAGACTGTGAATTTCTTGGATGCTGCAAAAGTCGTACAGCCTCAAGTCTTGCAACAGGTGCAAAGACATCAGTGTAATCTATGCCTTCTTCTTGTGTGTATCCTTGAACAACAGGTCTTGCCTTTGATGCGTACGGATAGTACATATATATTTTGATAAAGGTTTTTCACACAGATTCAATTTTAAATGGTTATTACTAATACTAATCACACACACAAAAGGCAAGTGTACCTATCGTGAGGTAATATAGTGTTGGTAAGAACCAAGTATCAATCCGCGGACACAGTAAGCCTACTCAACAACCCTCATAATTGACTATCAATTTTGATTTAGAAAATGATAAGTTAAACAAAATAACAATAAATAAATATAGACAAAGATAGATTGAGACTTTTGGTGATTCTTTCAGTGAAGTAAGGCTGTTATCCTAATTTAGATTATACTTATGCAACTGTGATGAATTGGTGGTGTGATTAAAGATATTGATTAAAGTAATTATGTTAATGTTTATAAAGATGAGCTGGCGTGATTTCTCATCTATCCGCTCCGTAGTGACTAGGACCACGTCAGGTTGAGATTTACTGCTTAGGTCAAGCCCTAGTAATGTAGGTAAATCTTTTGTGTCCTTTTCGACATACGATTTCTGAAAACATAACTTAATGTAGGAAGGGAGTTGATCAAGTTCCTTTCCAACATACCATTAATTTTAGAAAACCATAACAACTACTGTAGATTTCTCAGACTAATAAAAGGGAACCCGTAAATGATCAGAAAGAAGTAAGGTGATATGATTTCTAATAATCATCTCTAGTTAATTAGCCATAGATTTGTTATGAATAAAAGTTGATCATACGTTTTTCAACCGTGTATGACAATCATAATTACAAATCATAAGTTTATAACTTCCCATTCAAATGTAGGTGCTACCCATCGAAAGTTTTCCCAAGACCACTATAACATTAACATAATATAAATCACATCATTAGTTCATCACAAATTACATAAGGTTTCACTAAATTAGGATAACAAATGAAGTTTAGCTCATAATGAGCTTGAACATAACAACAAAGATAGAAGATAGTAGTGAAATCATCGATAAATTAGAACAATCAAACCGGTGATTCACTATGGATGATGTTAAATGATCCGAGCTTCTTCTAAGTGTTGAATGGACCTCCAAAACCTTCTAAGGACTCCAAAGGCTGGGTTCCCGAGAGGGAACACCAGCACTTCACCTCCCAAAAGCTCTTTTTAAAGTTGCAAATGAAGTCCTATTTATAGGCTTTCTGGAGTGTTTTAGCACGACCCCGTTCCTAAAAGGCACGGGCCCGTGATAGTACAATGTACGTAAAAGTTGGTCGGCTCGTACGCTCAGAGGTTGTCGGGCACGGCCCCGTGACAAATGGGGCACGACCCCGTGAAAGGGGCAAACATGGCCCCGTGCCTCCTGGGGCACGCCCCCGTGCCTCCTGGGGCACGCCCCCGTGCCTCGGGTCGGGGAACCGTACTTTTTGTCCTGTCGAACCAACAAGCACGAGGGTGTGTTGATTTAAGCACGGGGGTGTGTTTCAGGCTGGGCATGGGGGCGTGCCTCATGAAGCACGACCCCATGCTTGAATTCCAAAACTTGGTTTTCTTCATTTTCTTCTTATTTATGTTCCTTTTGTTCATCTTGGTCTTTTCCAAGCCTGAAAACACAATATGAACGATTTAGGTATCAAATCATCATTTTCAGTAAGAGTTTATAGAATAATTGATGTGCAATTGATATGTTTTATATGTATAATTTGAAGCACATCAAATATCCCCACACTTAAACTTTGCTTGTCCTCAAGCAAAATCACTCAAAATAGCGACACCACCAAAAACCAAATAAATCAAGATATAAATATGTCTTTCGAGAACTATACAAGCAAACTTCGTTTACCCAAATATAAACAATTAAGCACATGTGGAATGATATCCTTTCAAGCAATAGAATGGTTTGCAAATATTTTTAACATGTAAAACTTCACACTTCTCACAAGGTGCACTCACACTCGGCTATATATATGGAATCATACATAAGATGAAGTATGACTAATACGCTCAATTGCCTAGTATGAATACGTGTGAAATCATATGCTTGGTAAGGGATCAAATCTCCACCTATATTAGGTATTTACTTGCATAAATCATTAGGTCTTTGATGGGTTGTAACTTGGTTCAGGTTTAGGGTATGGATTATTTAGGGAAAAAGTGGCTAAATGCTAAAAACCATGATCTTGGCTTATTTGATTGATATAAACTACCTGAAAAGTAATAAAAAGGTTTCCCCATACAATACTCAAGCTACAAGGGATATGCAAACTCGAGGACTTGTTTATGGTCAGATTGTCAAGACCGTACTACATTTTCAAAAAACTGCACCTCCTCCTTAACCCGAAGATATACGTAGCTATCCTTTTTTTAAGGGTCGTTCGGCTCGGAGCCTAAAAGCACCCAACGGATTCGGATGTCGAATTTTTGGATTCGGTTTGGGTTTTGCTGCATTTTCCTTTGTGAAAACAGTTCTCCACAAGTTGGGCATTTTTCATATCATTTTTTTCTTTTCTTGATCACATATATTGAAATAACACAAAATGACGGAACTAGTTTTCTTCTTCCTTCTTTTTTTCTCTCTCTCTTTTTTTTCTTCTTTTTTTTCTTTTTTTTTTCTTTTTTTCTTTTTTTTTTGAAATAAGCCAAAATATGTCTTTATTGAAAAGGGGTTTTGTTCAAGGCTTTTTAGTTTAGTGACTTCATGGTTCGGGTGATTAAGAATGAAAACGTTTAAGCTTAACGGGGCAAACTAGGGATAATGTTTGGGTAGGGATATTTGAAAATGGTAGAGGCTCGAATGTCGGGTTTTCCTAATTGCCTAAATCCTTTTTATGCAAGAAACACTTATAAGATTTTGAAATGCATACCCAAAACAAGTTCTAATTCACACGCCATATATGGCACCCTCAATATATCCATAATGAAAGCAAAAATACATAAATACAAAATCTTGTTTAAGGCTCAAAAATAAGCTCACACATAGGATGGAATTGGGTATAAGTGTTTTATTTTACATGTTTGAATATTTTCACCAACTCTTTTTAGTTTTCAGGATATCACAAAAAACATTTTTAAGGTTATTTGGGTTTGCTTTATTTGCATATTTATTTCTCGAAAAAGTATATTTATATTTTGTTTTATCAAAATTGTTTCATGTTTCCTGTGTTGTTACCACAAACATTAGAACTAGAGTGACTTTTTGTAAAAGATTATTATAACTTGGACCTATTTATAAGCAAAGTATCAAGCATAGATACCCTTCCCCACACTTAAACTTCACATTGTCCTCAATATGATTAACAATAAATATTAAGTAGAGAAAGGCAAACGAAAACTCCCCTAAAATGATTAGTCAAATGCGTGTGATCGTTTTTCCACAGCCGCCTTGAATGAGCTCAAAAGAATACATCGAGATTAATCTAAAACATCACCAATTTATTTAAGCAGAAAGTTAAAGTCTTAAGCACACAAAATAAAAATAATCAGACTAAAAGTAACATAGAGCCATGTTTTGGTTACGGGTCCTTGGCTAGACCCTTCCCCACACTTAGTTTTTAATGAGGTGGAGGTTTATCACCTCCGAGAAAATCTTAGTTGATACATCGATTTGGCCATTAACCGATGACCATAACTTTGAAGCTTAGCCCCTCATTGTTTTCAATCTTGATAGCATTTTGTGGATCGACTTCTTCTTTTTTTTATAATTATTAAATTTTTTTTGAAGTAAAACAAAATAGTCAAAAATATGGATTGCCTTTCAAACTACCATGTGTCCCCGGCAACGGCGCCAAAAACTTGATGCGTGCGGATAGTATATATATTTTTTGATAAAGGTTTTTTGCACAGATTCAGTTTTAAATGGTTATTACTAATACTATGTAACGCCCCGAAATCTCCCGAAGCAAGCCATTTAATAATAATGGGCTTTTAAGGGTTAATTTAAGAAAGAAGGTAGATTAGTGGGCTATGGACCAAATTAACCTTAATGGGCTATGTTTTAGTGGGTTTAAGGGCCCTTAATCAGCCCTTAATCAGCCCTTAAACATGCATGAACAACCTCATTTCCAGCATATCAACCCTAGCCCCCAAAATTCGTAGAGAGAGAAAGTAGAGAGAGAAAGTGAGGAAAATTTAAGATTTGGAGTTTCAAAGGTTGAAGGATTGAAGATCTGGGTGTTGGAGCATCAAACCCTAAGAAAAGAGAAACAAAACCAGGTAAGAATCGACCTCTAAACCCTTCTTTAGATCAAACCCGGATTCTAGGGTTTTGGGTTTTGAAAAGTTTCAAAGAAACACATAAAGGTCGAATTTTTACGTACGAAAACGTGTAAAAAGGTTAGATATGGCTTCATGGATGGTAAACCAAGGATTTGGATGTAAAAAGTTAAGATTTTGGGTTAAAAACGGGCTGGTTCTTAGTTTTTGTTTGTCCAGCGAAACTGGGCCTCGATCCAGCGAAACTGAGTATTCATCCAGCGAAACTCTGCGTGCGTCCAGCGAAACTAGGAGATTTCTAGCGAAACTACAGTTTCGTTGGTGCGAAACTACAGTTTCGCCGGTAATCTCGCTAATGCCCAGGTTGACCTATAGACTTAGCGAATCTAGGAAATTCTAACGAAAGTTGGGCGCTCATGGCAGCGAATCTGTCCAGCGAAACTGGCAGAAGTGCTACCCAGCGAAACTGGTAGCGAAACTGCCAGCGAAACTGGCAGCGAAACTACCAGCGAAACTGTCAGCGAATTTGTGAAGAAATTGACGTTTTTGCGTATTAACTTTCGTGCAGCTCGGGTATTCGGACTATAGCTTAAGTTACTTAAATTGAAGCTAATTTGCTAAGTTTAGGTGAGTTCTAGATCCCCTATTTTATACATGTTTTAAATGTTTTGGGGCGATATGCATACTAAATACATATTTTTCTAACGAATTGATATCGTGTTTTTCTCATTGTGTTATGACTATTGTAGCGATAAATTATCTGGTTATATGTTATGATTGTATTATGTATAACCTAAACATGACAGTGAAACTTAAAGAAAGGTTATGAGGCCCATAACGTGTACCTTGATAAAGTAAAGCCTTGCAAGCAATTGATAAAGGAGGGTTGCATTCGTTGTGCCCTCACCCTGATAAAGTAAATGCTAAAGTAAATGCTCGAACAGGCAGGTCAGTAAGGCCTGGATTGGCATGACAATAATGGCCTGATTGGGTATGACTGTAAGTCCTAAATTGGCGTGTCGGTAAAGTCCTGTGTTTATCATAGGCACCGATAGTGACAGAGAATTGACGGATAAAGAAGAATAATAATTAACAGGTAATGATAAAGTATCGATAAAGTGATAGCTCGTGTGTACTGAGGTTCTGATAGATGGTGATTATTTTCAAACTGCTAAAGCTAATACTTTTTACAAAAGTTATTTAACAAAGTAAACCTAGAATTCACTCAGTGAAGCTGACTTTTGTATGCATATCAGTTGACAGGTGAGAGTTAGTGCGTATGGGATTGGAGCATGGGACTGAAGCTTCTTGGCACTTAAAGACTGGCATCCCTAATAAAGAAGAGGATAAAAGGGCGTAAAGAGTTTTGATGTTTAAAGACAATGTTTATATCTTAATTTCACTACATTGTAAAGAATTGAAATTACCGTATCTTTCTGCTGCAATATATATTTATACATATATGAGTAAATGATTGTTTTAAATCTATGTTTTGCTGTGAATGACCAACTGTGAGGTTCCCTGGGAAAGGGGGCCTTATAAGTTGGTATCAGAGCCCATGTTTAAGATATTTGGGAAAACTATTTTATAAACCTAAACTTAAACAGATAATGGGACCAAGTGTCAAGGATGCCAGTCCAAGAAGCTCCATGCCAAGAGGTAACAAAGTATGCTATAAGTATTATTCTAGTGGATAGTGCCTTCTTATTTAAGCTAGAGTCGAGGTAGGGTATGATAATGTTATCTGTGATGCCTATCTGAATTTATGTAACTTATGCGTGCATAGAATAGGTATAGTAGGTTCTAGTGTTAATGTGGTTCAGGATAGGAAAGTTTAGGGCACGAGAAGTTCTGTAAGTAGTTAATCACAGCTGGCCACTGTTATTAAAAATTTACAAAACTTGTCGTGAACTGAACTTGCCTTGAAAGACCATATTAACATTCTGAATCTTATAGGAAGTAGAAAGAATGGCACTAAAGAAAGCAGTTCCAGCTATGGTCACCCAGAGAAGCATTAGGGGAAGGCCCCCTACTAAGGCAAAAGAAACTGCAAGTGAAACCGCGAAACAGACCAAAAGGTCAACCCGAAAGCCGGTTGACGAACCGGTTAAGGAGGAGGTTGAGTTAGAAACGGGAGCCGAGGGGCCTACCACTGACCAGGCAAAACTGAAGGAAACAGTAAAGGAAGCTATTGCCCAAGAGGTACACCAGATCCTATCTGGAGTGATGCCCGCTCTGCTTGCGGAGGTTGTGGAGCAGGTTAAGGGCGATGGTAAAAAGAGTACGGCTTCAAGGAAGGTTGATAAGAAGGGAACGGTCAAGACCGAGGAGATGAGCGATGAGGAAGATCGTCTAGATAACAATGACGATTCTGAGATTGAAGAGGTGGCAAAGGGGTGCAACTACGGGGCTTTTCAGAGGTGTAAGCCCCCAACATTTGATGGCACTGGTAACGCTGCTACTGCTCAGCATTGGATAAGGGAAATGGAAGTTGTGCTGAGGATCAGCGAGTGTCGGGAAAACCAAAAGGTGAAGTTTGCTTCCCACTCCCTTTTGGATCCAGCACTGTGTTGGTGGGATAACATCGTTGAGTCTTACGGGGAGGAGGCTATTAAGAGGATGAAGTGGCCGGAAATGAAGAGATTGGTGATAGAGGAGTACTGTCCGGAAAGAGAGCTTGACAAGATTGAGCAAGAGTTTGTGAGCTTGGAGGCTGGAAACATGACACATCAGGAATACACTACAAAATTCAATGAAATGGCACGTCTGGTGCCTGATTTGGTGACTCCTGAATCCAAGAGGATCAAGAGGTACATACAAGGGTTGCCTCTGGACATTCGTAGGGACATGGTCACTGCTCAACCTAGTACTTTTAGGTCAGCAGTGGACCTCAGTGGAAGGTTGTACGATCATCGCAGGCCAGTGACAGTGGGTGAGACGAGGAAAGTTTGGAATAATAATGGGAAGAGGTATGGAAATGGTAACTACCAACTGGGAAACAAGAAAGCAAGGGTGGATGCAAAACAAGTGATTGTGAAGGGGGTCGAGGAGGTTAAGAATTGTGGGAAGTGTGGGAGGAGGCATCCCGGAGAGTGCCGAGTGGGTAGCTATGGGTGCTACCGGTGTGGGAAAACGGGGCACATGGCTAGAGAATGCCCAAAATTGAACAAGTGCTTCAACTGCCATGAGTCGGGGCACCACAGCAGGGATTGCAAGAAAGCTAAGACGGGAAACTCAGGGACGAGCGGGGATGATGGCAAGGGGGATGATGGAAAGCCCAAGGTCAGGGCAAGGGCTTTCACCATGAACAAGAAGGAGGCAAGGAAGGACTCGGACGTAGTGTCAGGTACGTTCCTTGTCAATGATGTTTGTGCCTCCATATTATTTGATAGTGGTGCCAGTAAGAGTTTTGTATCTGTACCCTTCTGTGCTACACTAGATATCCAAACTAAGGAAATAGATGATGCCTTCGAAGTAGAAACGGCCGATGGTAAGTCCATTAGAATAGTCAGAGTGATAGAGGATTGCCACATTAAACTAGGAGGTCATTACTTTCCCGTACAATTGTTTGCCATGCCTTAGGAGGTTTCGATGTCGTACTAGGGATGGATTGGTTAGCTGCTCATGATGCTAACATAGTATGCCAGCAAAAGATGATCCGATTAACGGCTCCAGATGGTAGTCCGGTTACGATCTACGGTGATAACGATTGCAAGGTTCCAAGGATCATTTCCATGATCAAGGCGGAGAAATGCATGAGGCGAGGGTGCGGAGCTTATCTAGCGTATGTCAAGGATGTTAAAGGTAAAGCGAAAGAGTTGTCCGATGTACCAATGGTGCGGGACTTTCCTGACGTATTCCCGGAGGATCTGCCCGGAGTACCACCGGATAGGGAGATAGAGTTTCAGATTGATTTACTGTCAGGAGCCCAGCCCATTGCCAAAGCACCCTACCGCCTAGCCCCATCCGAGATTAAGGAGCTCATGTCACAACTGCAAGAACTTCTTGACAAAGGTTTCATTAGGCCCAGCATTTCTACATGGGGTACTCTAGTGTTGTTTGTGAAGAAGAAGGATGGCAGCATGAGGATGTGTATAGATTGCAGGGAATTGAATAAGCTGACCATGAAGAATTGATACCCTCTACCCAGAATGGATGATCTGTTTGACCAGTTGCAAGGGGCAAGCTGGTTCTCCCGAATAGATCTCCGATCCGGATATCATCAACTGAAGGTAAGGGAGCAAGATATCCCAAAGACGGCTTTCCGAATGTGCTATGGCCACTATGAGTTTCTGGTTATGTCTTTCGGGCTAACCAATGCTCCTGCGGCATTCATGGACTTAATGAATCGCGTGTGTCGCCCGATGTTGGACAGATCAGTAATAGTCTTCATTGACGATATCTTGATATACTCAAAGAACGAAGGAGACCATGCTTGTCATATCAAGGAAGTGTAAGAAACATTACGAAAGGAGAAACTGTATACGAAGTTCTCTAAATGTGCATTCTGGCTACAAGAAGTGCAGTTTTTAGGGCACGTTATAAATTCCGAGGGAGTTATGGTTGATCGAGCAAAAGTTGAAGCAGTTACGCAATGGAATTCCCCAAGGACGCCATCCGAAATCCGTAGTTTCTTGGGATTGGCTGGCTATTATAGAAGGTTCATCAAAGATTTCTCAAAGATAGCTTCCCTATTAACAAGGTTAACGAGGAAGAATGTGGTGTTCGACTGGGAAAAAGAACAGGAAGATGCGTTTCAGGAATTGAAGGATAGATTAACCAAAGCTCCTGTACTAGCCCTACCGGAGGGAGATGAAGACCTAACGGTATACTCCGATGCTTCTTACTGCGGGTTAGGCTGTGTGTTATGTAACATCCTGTATTTTTGTGTTAACTAAAAGTTAACGTCGTCAATTTTTGTAAGGACCATTGTTGTCATTTATGAAACTCGTGTGTTGCGTATGTCTTTAATTCTTAACTAGAAATCTAATAATGTTGATTATTACATAATAAATAAATAATAATCTTAATAATAACAATGATAATAACTTTAGTAATGATGATAATAATGTTGGTACTAATAATAATAATGTTAATAATAATAATAATAATAATAATAATAATGATAATAATAATAATAATAACAATAATTATAATAATATAAATAATAATATTAATTACCGGTGTTAATCTATAAAATAAAATCTTAAAAGTCTAATATCTTTATATAGGAAACTTGTAAATATTATCTTTTGGCATAAAATAATAAAATTAAAAAACTTCAGGGACTAAGTTGTAATTTAATTTTAAACATAAATTACATTTTGGAAACTAGATTTAACAAATATCAAACTACAGGGAGTCAAAGGGTAAATTTCCCAAACTTTCCCCCCTTGTCTCTTTCTCTCTCCCCGCTTATCCGACGAGTCGCCGGCCGGCCTCCGGCCGCGGCTCCGGCCACCTCCAAACCGTCCGTATTCACCGATTTTAAATACAAAACCGTCCCTGAACCGTTATAGATCATGATTCGAACCTTTAAACACCATTAAATCGAGTTAAAACATTGGTTTCTAGCATAATTGATTATGTAACCGTCGACCTTAAATCCTCAAAATCGTTCGACAACAAGAACCAGATAAATAATCAATCAATGGAACTCTAATCGATCCTTTAACCATTTCTAAACTACTAGCAAATACAATTTGGTCTGAAACAAACTTAATCACCGAGTTCATCACCATCATCATCGTCGACCTGTACCCAAGTGTTCACCATCTTCTACACAAGTACACTCAAAATTAACATAGGGCTTTCGATCATCGAGACCCTTAGAAGCTTTCTGTATAGTGGATTCGATTAGTATCAACGTTTGCAACTTGAATCAATCACTACCTAGCCGCGACCTATCTTCAACTTGATAATTGTCAATCCAATCGAAAGAGGTAAATTAAATACACCCATAAACTTGATTTCAAGTGGGAAACAAAAGCCCTATGTTTGTTTCCATTAATAATAACGAATTGATGTTCAATTTGGTTGAAATCAAATCTAGGGTTCATGTGTTTTGGGGGTTTTCTTTGAAAGTGTTCTTAAGTTTTAAAAACCAAATTCTAACGCGGCTTAGACCCTTGGTTCACTGGTTAAGACATTGTGCATTCAACATGAGGTCCCGGGTTCGAACCCGGGCACCCTCATGCATTTTTCTAAAGCCTTTTTAAGCCTAATTTTAATTATATAAAAATTTTAATAGACATAAAAATGATTTTAGAAACTTCTAATATTTTTAAAATTATCTAAATATTTTCTGTAAATTTATTTTGTAAAATCTTTTAATATTTTATTATAAAATTTATTTACTAATGTTATAACTAAATATATTTATTTATACAAAGAAAATGAGTTATAAATTTGTTAGATTTTTAAGACACCATATTATTTTCTGTAAATTTTGTTTAATAAAATATTTTAATATTTTTTATTAAATGGTTTAGATAAATAATATATTTAGTTTATTTTCTTATAAAATGGATATTAAATAGTGGTTTAAATCACTAGATTATTTGTTCAACAATATACATTTATAAATGACGATTATTATTTTAAATTATAACTAATTTTATTGCAAATAGTTTTCCCCTGTATTTCTATATACAAAAATGTACACTTAGTATATTTCACTTGCTGACAGGATCTCAGCCTCTCACGTTGATCAATTAGATTATGTTTGCAGCGGATTTAGCATATTAATTAGCAATTAAAGCAAGAATAAAAAGATATTTCAAATTAAAGCATGAACATAGAGAGAAGAGTTTCTGCAAAACAATAAATGTTCTATTGGTTCGCACGTTTCGGCAATTAAAACAGTATGGTTACCCATCCTTTTATAGGCGGCAAAAGGATGGGCGTGATGTCCTTTTTCTGACATCACTGAATATTCAAATTACAACTGACAAAACATAAAACTACTGAAGATGTCAACAACTGACATCTTCTTACAAAAGTTCCTAAGTGCTGACAAAAGTAAACTACTGAAATCCTACAACGACTGAAGAACAACCTCTTCAGTCGTTTATAACTACTGATACTATAACAACTGAAGAACATGCTCTTCAGTTGTTGTACAACTACTGAAATGAAAAAAACTACTGAAAAGGAAAAACCATCATAACAACTGAAGAAGACTTCTTCAGCTGTTGTGACAAACTCTGAAACTTCAGCACTTGATCTTCAGACTTTGGTCTTCAGATGTTTCATCAGCTGATGACTTCAGTAGTTGTCATCAACTGATGTCTTCAGTCGTTGTCTTCAGACTTTGTGCATCAGCAGTTGTTCATCAGTTCTTCAGTTCTTCAGACTTTGATCTTCAGCACTTGTCTTCAGTACTTGAAGTCTTCAGTACTTGTGATTATCAGTACTTTAGACTTCAGTACTTGTCTTCAGTACTTTGGGATCTTCAGCTGTTGTACTTCAGTTCTTTGAACTTCAGCTGTTGATTCTTCAGACTTTGTCAGAACAGCTGATGAGAGTCTTCAGCAGTTGTAGCAGTGGCATGTGGGACTTAGAGGTTTTCCTGATCTTGGCTCATTGGTTCTTTTGGTCCAACAAACTCCCCCTGAACCAATGCAGCCAAAACCTCTAATTATTGGATGTCCCACTTATTGATGGCATAAAGATTGGTCTATTTCCTTCTAGATCAGATTAGAAGTTGACCCAGATAAGCACTGGCCAGAGATGTAGTCTCAAATGTTTGTTTGGCTAAGTATGGATGGGAGCTCTGTCTTGGGGAATTGGACACAAAGCTGTTATCCCATCCATGAGATCTACACCCCTCGTACAAGCCGGTAGGATTCTCTACAGTAAGCCTGAAGAAACATCAATTGTTCTTCTTTGGACAGGTCTTCAGGCTCACCTTCAAACAATCCCTCCCGACCGTACACCTCTGAGATGAACTTGACCTGTCTACCATTTTTGAGCTCAAGTGTTGTGATTTGCCTATATGCAAACTCATCAGGGTGTTTACCCTCTAACAACAAAGTGAGCTCATCTCTATGAAAATTCTCAAGCTTCTTATAGACCAGACCCTTCCTAACCACCCTATTATCTAGCATTGAAAAGGGTGTTTGGCCGGCTCTATAAGCTTTCTCGAATTCATCTACTATTTCCCAGGGTGTTATTACAATAGCCACAGAGATCTCTTCATCTACGATTCTCTTTAGTTGGCTTTTGTATCTCACAGGCATGTCCTTCTTGACTATCCTGTGAGCCACCCTTGGGTCAGGCCAAGTTCTCACCCTCTCCCTTTCATATTGAAAGGTTTGTTTGAGGGTGAATAACCTCAGACATTCTCTCTGCATATTTATGATAGAGGTGGTAGCAGCATAGCATTTGTCAATGCTTTTCAGCATTTCCTCATCATGTCTTTTCTGCTGCTCCTCCTCTTCTAACTTAACCTTCACAGTGTCCTGCTGTGAGGTGGGATTGATGGTTTGTGGTTTGGCTTTGGGTAGAGGTATGACTGTTGAGAGTGGCAGACTATCCTCCTCATCATCCTCTTCTTCATCTTGCAGCCTCAGCACCCTTCTCTTCTTCTTCAAGGGTGGATCATTGGCTGCGGGTTTTGGTGGTAAAGGAGTTGGTTTTGTGGGTTGTGGTTGGGTTGTTGGTGTGGGAGTGTTGGCAGGCACTGCTAGCAGCCTAGAGATAAGGGCTGGTTTAGTCAGCTTGACTAGCAGTGTCCTGTTCCCACCACCGGCTTCAGATAGGGCCTCTGCGACCAGTCCCTTTGTAAAATCACCAGCCGAACAAATCTTGGTGGTTATTGCCAAGAGTTTGTCCCTGGTCCATGCCTTAACATCAAGGACTGGTCTGCCCAGGTACTTCGAAGTGAACCTACTCATAGCCTCAAGTTTTTGTCTTTCCTGTTAGCTATGAGTAGTCCATCGGTAGTCAATTTCTCTCCTCTCCATATTTCTGATCTCTTGATCTAGCAAAGCAGTGTCCTTGTCAAAGCCTTGCCTGAACAGCTGTTCAATGACTTTGTTCATTGAACGGTTGTGCTCAGCATCAGCCTCCTTGACAAGGGCTGCTAGATCAGGATCAGCCACCTTCTTTCCCTCTCCCTTATTCTTATCAGTGAAACTGAAATCCTTTTGGATTTCAGCCACTCCTATCTGCTCTACCTCCCTCACTTTCCTCTTCCCCTTCTCCCTCACCCTACTGGTCTCCTCAGCCAACTCCCTCTCTACCACCACCTCTTTCTCTGCCTCTTTCTCCTCCTCACCCCTCTTCCTCTTGTCTTGCACTGATGTCTCCCCCTTTTTGGGTGCATTGGTTGGGGTTTGACTATCAGCAAGAGCCTTAGATATGGCAACCTCCACCATGGGTTATATGTATGTGGGAAGCCTCTCATCAAGGGTTTGGTTAACTATATCTTTAAGCATGGGTGTGATGAGAGGTAGGGATTTTTGGAGGATAGCATCCAGCTGCTCAGGGGGGTTCTGTCCCTGAGAGCTAGTGCCAGAAGCAGGGGCTGGTGGCTAAGTTTGTGGAAGTGGCTCAGTGTATGTGAGACCTTCAGGTGAAGGTGCCATCTGTGGGGTAGTGGTGGCAGATGGACTTCTATCCTAAGTCATCTGAGCAAGCAGCTCTTTGAGTCTGCTTATCTCATCCTCAAGGATAGTGTTTTGAGCAACTACATCAAAGAAGAAGCTCAGGTCATCATCAGCATAAGTTGAATCACCTGACCTCCTGACATTGTCAGGATGAACATGTCCTGAGTGTGGCTCAGTAATGACATGTGCCCCTTGTTCTTGGTACTGGGGACTTCTGGCCTCCGGATTGGATCCATCATCGGCCATTGCCTCTGGTGAGGTCTTAGAGATGTTACCAGCTTCACCCTGCTCAGATGTTGATGCAGGGGAAGTGGCAGCCTCACCAGATTGTTCTCTCTCCTTAGCCACACTGGGAGAGTGAACTGATTCTCTGTGCTGTGGGCTCTGATCAGCACTTGTGCCCACCCTCTCTTCGGTTGGAGTCTCCCCAGTTGTAATAGGTTTCTGGGGAGAGGGTGGAGTGCTCAGATCAGTCAGCACTCTGGCTATTACCAGTGTTGGGCTTAGTGGGGCAGTCTCCTCAGTATGTGGGCTAGAAGCAGTATGCACATGGGGAGGACTGTGCTCTTCAATGGCATCCTCCTCAAGTGAGGAAGACCCCAGTAATGTGGTTGCCCCAAAATTGGTTACATCAGGCTCCTGTTGAGGGGAAGCCTGTGCGGTTGTGGTGGGTGGAGTCGTGGTACCTGCTGGGAGAATCGAGCCAGCAGGCACATCCTGCCTTTGTGTGGCAGGGGCATCCTCAGGGGACTCATCTCCCTGAGTAGCCTTTGTGGGCTTCTTTTTGGCTTTTGGCTTGGTGGGGACTCTGGATTTGGAAGTGGAGGCTGTGGGTTCCAGCTGCGTGGGTTTTCGCAGCCGGCCAGCCTGTTTCAGTGTTTGGTCGGAGTTGTGCCTGGAGTATACCTCGGCTTGAACAGCCATGGCAGGGACCCCAGTGCCAACTAGTCCCTCAGCCTGAAGCTGGTATTCGATCATGGCCATTATGAACCGTGGATATAAGTTCCAACGGTTAGGAAAAGGTTTTGTGGCCATGTCCTTGAGTTCCAAAAATAAAATTTCAGAAAAATTTAAAGGTTGTTTCTCAAGGATAGAATACAATACCTGTTGCCACCTTGTGGACATCTGGTCCCACGAAGAGGTCTTGGGAGCCAGACATACATTCACCATGTGAAAAATCAGTCGTTGGGGGTCAGGAAGGTGTTTCTTCAACAAGGTGGAGGCGGAGAGGTTACCCTGATAGTCATGAGATGTGAAGGAGAGATCAAGGGTACCTTTGGGATAGGAGGTTGGGTGAGTGGCATCATCCAGCTCTAGGGTTTGGCGTAGAGTAGCTGGAGTGATAACCACCGGTTTGCCGTTGATGGAGGACCGGAGAGAGACCTCGGCATTCTGCTCTCCGGTTTGGACGGTTACATTGGTCCAAAACTCCGTCAAGGAGTCGGTGTATAAGGTGGGGTTCAAAAGAAAAGCCGTTTTGTAAGGTGAGTCGTGCATGAGATCTACGGCTTGATGAAATTTGGGCCATAATGGCGACTTGGTGAGATGGGCGACACAGTTGTGTCGAGGTTTCAGTTGCATGTTCGCCATTAATGGTGTATGGGAATTTCAGAGGTTTGTAAGGATTAGGTCAAGTGAGGTGTAAATGCTCTGAACATGGGGTATTTATAGGGTAGGGCAAAGGTTGAAATAAAACTACTGAAGGTTTTGGTGTTAGTCATCAGTTGTTGTAACAACTGATGACGTGGTTTTAACCTTCAGTGGTTGTAACATCTGAGGACTTGGTATTAGTCTTCAGTAGTTGAAACTACTGAGACTTGGTTTTGTCCTTCAGATGTTGTGAACGTCTGAAGAGTTACTGTCAGTTGTCAGTAGTTATGAACTACTGAAGACCTAGTATTCTTCTTCAGGCGTTGGAACAACTGAAGACTTGGTGTTAGCCTTCAGTAGTTGTAGACTACTGAGATCAGTAGTTGTGAACTACTGAAGACATGGTATTGCTTCAGTTGTTGTAAACAACTGAGGACTTGGTTTTAGCCTTCAGTAGTTGTGAACTACTGTTGTCAGTAGTTGTGAACTACTGAAGACATGGTTTTGTCCTTCAGTTGTTTGTGTATGAAACATCAGCTGTTGTTATCAGCTGATGAGAAATTACTCATCAGCTGTTTCCGTCAATTCAGTTGTTTCATACTAGCCTCCACACTTACTCATTAGCTCTTTGGCTGATTTTCAGTTGTTTCATTGACCCTTCAGTTCTTGTGAATATTTATGCCTTCAGCTCTTGTGATCAGATGTTCACAAGTGCTGATGAAATATTCTTCAGAGCTGGTGAACAAATTTGGTCTTCAGTATTTGTGTAAGATTACACATCAGTACTTATTACCAAAATTTGTTCTTCAGTACTTATTTAATTGAAAATCATACATCAGTAGTTGTAATCCACTTCACTACATCAGTTGTTTTTCAATAAATAATGTACATCAGTACTTTGAGTCAGTTTAGTCTTCAGTAGTTGTGAAAGAGCTGAAGACTAAATTACTCATCAGTACTTATATTTGACCTTTGCTCTTCAGTAGTTGTGAACTAAGAGTACCAGCATAGGTCAAATCATTCAAGCTGCAGCATACCAAGCCTTAGTACCAAATTTTGGAATGTGGCACTATCTAAAGGCTTAGTAAAAATGTCTGTAAGCTCATCAGCACTAGGCACAAACTTAGGATCAATCAGACCTTTCTCATAGCAATCCCTGATAAAATGATGTCTGATCTCAATATGCTTGGTCCTAGAGTGCTGGACTGGATTCTTAACAATACAAAGAGCTGAAGCACTATCCATTAATAATGGAGTCTTAGTCTCAGTAATGCCATAATCCAGAAGTTGGTTCTGAAGCCAGAGTATTTGAAAGGTACAACTTGCAGCAGCAATATACTCAGCTTCAGCAGTGGATGTAGCAATGGATGTTTGTTTCTTACTCTGCCAAGAAACTAAACAATTGCCTAGGAATTGGCAACCACCAGAAGTGGATTTTCTGGTGACTTTACATCCTGCATAGTCACTATCAGAGAAAGCAACTAATTTGCATGAATGCCCAGCTGAATACCAAAGTCCTAGTGATTGGGTACCTTGCAGATATCTAAAGATCCTTTTGACTGCAATCAAGTGGGATTCTTTAGGTGCAGCCTGAAATCTAGCACAAGCACATGTTGAAAACATGATGTCTGGTCTAGAAGCTGTAAGGTACATCAAGGACCCAATCATACATCTGTAAAGGGTTTCATCAACAGCTTTACCTTTCTGATCAACATCTAGTTGTGTGATGCTGCTCATAGGAGTAGAACAAGGCTTACAGGATTGTAAATCAAACTTATTCAGCAACTCTTTGGTATACTTGGACTGATGGATGAAGATTCCATCATCCAGTTGTTTGATTTGCAAGCCCAGAAAGTACTGTAATTCTCCCATAGCACTCATTTCAAATCTTAGCTTCATAAGCTTTGTAAATTCATCACACAACTTTGGATCAGAGGATGCAAAGATGATATCATCAACATAAATCTGAATAAGGATCTTATGTTGTCCCACAGTCTTAATGAATAAGGTTTTATCAATGGTGCCTCTAGTGAACTTATTCTCTAGAAGAAAGGTTGAGAGTGTCTCATACCAGGCTCTAGGTGCTTGCTTCAGCCCATAAAGAGCCTTATCAAGCTTGTACACCCAATCAGGATGTTTAGTGTCCTCAAAGCCTGGTGGTTGACACACATAAACCTCTTCTTTGATTTTTCCATATAGGAAGGCACTTTTGACATCCATTTGATAAACCTTAAGACTGTGAAAGGCGGCATAAGCTAAGAACAGTCTGATTGCTTCCAGTCTTGCCACAGGTGCAAAGGTCTCATCATAATCGATGCCTTCCTCCTTTGCAAACCCTTGAACAACCAGTCTGGCCTTGTTCTTGACAATTTGGCCCTTCTCATCTGTTTTGTTCCTGAATACCCACTTGGTGCCTATAGCACACTTACCTTTGGGTAATGGAACAAGCTCCCACACTTGCTGTTTCGTGAATTGAAGTAGCTCAAGCTGCATAGCTTCCACCCATCCATTGTCTCTTAAAGCAATATGATAGTTCTTTGGTTCTTGCTGACTGATGAAGAGAGCATAGAAACAAAAGTTGGACAATTGATTCCTGGTTGAAACTCCAGCATGAATATCACCAATGATTTGTGAAGTGGGGTGATTCTTGAGCTCTTGATAAACTATGATATCTGTGCAAGTGTTTGTAGACCCATCAGCAGCAACAGATGGTGATGGAGATTCCTGAAACCATGTAGAGGATGGCAGCTCAAATGAAGTAGAGCAAGCAGAAATTTTATCAGCATTTGTAGTGGATGGAGCTGCTGAGGCTACAGGAGCATCAGGTTCAGTGGAATTAGGCAGGTTGTCACTGAACCTGAAGAGGTGATTACTGACTTCATCATCTTCAGTACCACCAGGTGGAGATCTGTTGACAGGCTCAACAGATGGAGGTTGATAAGGAACATATTGCAGTATGTCCAGATCAAACAGCTCCACAGGGTTTTGTGGAATCTTGTCCTTTGGAGATTCATTGAACTTAACATGCAAAGTTTCTTCAACCCCTTTGGTTCTACAGTTGAAGACTCTGTATGCTTTGCAAGTTGATGAATAACCAACAAAGTACCCTGCATCCACCTTACTAGCAAACTTATGGAGTGGGTTGCTAGTGTTGAGAATGAAACAAGGACACCCAAAGGCTCTAAAGAATGAAATAAGAGGAGCCAAATGATGAAGAACTTCATAGGGAGTCTTCATCAACCTCTTATTTACTAAGGCTCTATTCTGTACATAGCAAGCTGTATTGACAGCTTCAGCCCAAAAGGTCAGTGGCAGCCCTGAGTCAGCCAACATTGACCTTGCTGCTTCAATGAGAGTCCTGTTCTTTCTCTCCACCACTCCATTCTGTTCAGGAGTTCTAGGAATGCTAAACTGCCTTCTAATTCCCTTGGACAGGTAGAAGTCATCAAGTGTGTGGTTTCTAAATTCTATTCCATTGTCACTCCTCACACACTTGACCTGTAGGGAATACTGCTTTTCTACTTGTAACACAAAGTTCATTATAGTCTTTGCTGCTTCATCCTTGGAGTGCAAGAAGAAAGTCCATACAAACCTCGAGTAATCATCCACAATTACCAGGCAGTATTTCTTCTTTCCATGCTCATCACTCTCACAGGACCAAAGAGATCCATGTGTAGAAGTTGTAAGCAGGCAGTGGACTTTGGTTCTTCTATTGAAGGGAATGAAACTTTGTGCTGTTTTCCTTTCAAGCAAACAGTGCAGTCATCTTCACACTTGAACTCCTTCAGAGGCAATCCTCTTACTAAACCATGGCTTATAAGCTGATTCATGTTCTTGAAATTAACATGACCCAGCCTTCTATGCCATAGTGTAGACTCTTGAGAAGATGCCTTGGAGAATAGGCAAGGATGGCCTTTTAGATCCATCTTTTTGGAAAGATCTAAGGCATACACTCTTCCTGTCCTGTTGGCCTTCAGGAGAGTGTGTTCATCCAATGCCTTGTCAATCAAACTCAGAACTTTGGATGACAGAATCCGACAGTTCTGGCTTGTGAAAAGGGCAACATGGCCTTTGTCACACATTTGACTGACACTCACGAGGTTGTACTTGAGATTCTCCACATGGTTAACATCATCAAACCTTATTTCCCCGTTGGAAACAAAGCCTTTTCCGATGATGTAACCCTTTGCATCATTGCCAAAAGAAACAAATCCCTTCTTTCCTTGAGAGTAGTCATTAAGAAGGGAGCTGCTTCCAGTCATATGCATGGATCCTCCACTGTCTACATACCAGATGCTTCTGTGGCATGTTGAAGAACCCTGCAAACACAACCATGTGTTAGTTAGTCTTGGAGACCCAAACCTGCTTGGCTTTGGGTCTATTCTCAGCTACAGATATAGCACTAACAGGTGTGTTGTGAATGACAGCTTGAGGTGAAGAAGATGGTACAGAAGAGGAACCCTTTGGCTTGGACTTCCTTTTCTGTGGTTTCAACATAGGAGCATCTAAGTGGTTGACTCTTCCCACTAGTTGCTGAACCATCATCACCAACTGTGTCTGATTTTGTGATAAAGCCTTCAGCTCTTCAGACACATTGGAGTTTGCTGATGATGAGTTTCTATGTTGTACCATCTTTTTCTGAGCAACCTCAGCTGTTGCCTGAGTAATCCCTACCTTCTTGGATTTAACTTTGGGCCTAGGGATTTCAGGCTTGGATGTTGCTAATACAAACTTGGTTTCAAACTCATTCTTCATTTTATTGATGCTCTCAGTGATTTGATCCTCTGGTTTGAGTTTGGAACCCCTTTTGTACCAGCATTCATCAGTAAGATGATTGAACAAGCCACATATCTCACATGGCTTTTTCTTCATCTTATGCTGATCATCAGCTGAAGAGGATTTAACTGCTGAAGACTTGTTCTTCAGCTGTTTGTCATCAGTACTAGCAGTTTTCTTCCTAGTTCCTGCTTTCCTGGTATCCTCTCTAGCTGGCTTCAAACCTTTCCTACTGTTAGTTTTCTTCTCTTTAGTGCTAACAGTATTTGAGGTTTGAACTTCAGATGTTGTCACTTGCTCTCCAGTACCTTCAGTACTTCTAGTGACAACTTCTGAGTTGATCAGCCTTTTGGTCATGTGATAGTCTATCTCTGATGATGCTGATTCAGAGGATAGTAAGTCACATGATGAGAAGGATTGGTTATTGCTCTCCCCATCAGATTCAACTTCTGCTCTTGAAATGAAGTCTGTGGGAGGAGCAGTGTGATTGTAACCAATGCCAAACTTCACATTGGAAGCAGTTTGCTTGCTAAGAAGCATTTCAAAACCCTTGCATGATTGCACCCATCGATCACACTCAACTTGGGTGGTTGCAAGAGTTTCCTTGAGATCTTTGTACTTCTCAAGAAGTACATCTTCCCTAGCTTTAGCATCTTTGATTTGGCAGTTAAGCTTGTAAATCTCATCATTTTTATCTTTTAGAACAACCTCAAAATCAGCTTTTCTTTTGGAAATAGTGTGCTCAAGCTCAAGATTTTTATCTATTAAAGCTACATTTGCTTCCCTAATAGAAGCAAAGGCTGCTATGCATGACTCTGAACAAAGCTTGGCTTTTGCCTCAGTGGATACCTGAGATGAGGCATTAGATGATGACCCTTCAGCAGAATCAAGGGCCATCAGAGCAAGATTTCCAAAAGGTTGGTCACCACCATGTTGACCAGCACCTTGGAGTAGTGGTTCCTGACCAGATAGCTCTTCTGGTAGACTACTCCAGTCAACAGCAGTTGGGGTGAAAAAGCTTTGTTGTTGAGATTGTGTGTGGTGATGAGATTGGGAAGAATGAGGCTCTGGAAGAGCATGAGGTGGTTGAGCCAAAGGTGCTTGAGGTTGACCAGACTGAGGCATGTAGTAACAGGGGTAAGGATAAGGCATATGACCCTGTGGCACAAAATAAGCAGGTGGTGCTTGTGCTTGAGATGGATGGGGAGAACTGTAGGAAGGTTGCCCTTTGTGCTGTGAGCTATTGCTGGGAAAAGTCACAAAGGGTGCAGATGAGTTAGATCCAGATGATCTACACTCTCTTGCAAAGTGTCCAAGCCTTTGGCACTTGTGACACCTCAACTTGCTCTTGTCAAAACCAACTTTGGTTTTGCCAGAGAGTCCTGGGAATTTCCTACCAGTTCTTTTGTAGAACTTCTGAGATCGGATATTTATCATTGCCATTTGGTTCAAAATATCCATCTCTTCCAGATCATCATCTGGAATGCCCTTCAAATCCTCCATTAGAAAACACAAGTTGTCACCACCACCTCCTGAACTACTAACACCAACAAAAGCTTGTTCTGAGTTGGTAGAGAAATCGATATGCTCATCATAAGAACTTTCTGATGAAGCATATTCTGACTCATGACTTATCAAGGCAGCATTACCTTGGACAAAGTCATCAGCAAGTTTTCCAGAAGATGACAACTTCCTCTTTTGCTCTACCTCTCTCTCAAAAGTGAGTAGTTTCCCATGAAGTTGGGTGAGAGATAGAGTGTCAAGGTCAGCACTAGAGCGTAGGACAATGGTATATGTGTCCCATCTCTCAGGAAGTGACCTGAGGAACCTGTTGTTCATCTGGCTGTTGGTGTACTCTTGTTTAACCATCTTCAGCTCAGAGATTAAACAAGAGAACCGCTCAAACTGCTGGGTCAGAGTCTCACCCTTTCTATATGAGAAAGTCTCATATTGTTGGGCAAGGATTTCCCTATTGTTTGCTAAGACCGAATTAGTTCCTCCAAATTGTTCCTTTAGAGCAACCCATAGGTCATGAGCAGACTCATGATGCAAAAGCCCTGAATATATCTCATTTGGAATGGCCATGGCTAAAATTCCATGGGCTCTGGCATCGATTTCGAACAGCTTTAGATCTTCGTCCGAATATTGTTCAGGTTTCTTGGCAACCTGTTCATTAGACTCCGGGACGTTCACCATAGGCTTGTATGGCCCATGCACCACTGACTTCCAACAACCAGCACTGTTGACAGCCAAGTGGTGTAGCATACGTCTTTGCCATATGTTATACTCGTTCCTAACCAGCATCGGAGGCTTGGTTGCGGAACCAGTATTGTGAGGATCATTGGTTGGTGTTGTCATCTCAGATTTTGGTCAAAAACAAGTTTAAACATGATAAACGTAACTCAAAACCACTAAAAGACCTCAAGATTTTGGCCGGAAACAGCAGAAACTCACTCTCTATGACTAACTCTTGCAAATTGCTAATTCGATCAAACTGAGAGATCAAAAGAGCAGTTTCAAATGATCAATGGTAAGATCGATCAATGATTAACCTGCTCTGATACCATTTGACAGGATCTCAGCCTCTCACGTTGATCAATTAGATTATGTTTGCAGCGGATTTAGCACATTAATTAGCAATTAAAGCAAGAATAAAAAGATATTTCAAATTAAAGCATGAACATAGAGAGAAGAGTTTCTGCAAAACAATAAATGTTCTATTGGTTCGCACGTTTCGGCAATTAAAACAGTATGGTTACCCATCCTTTTATAGGCGGCAAAAGGATGGGCGTGATGTCCTTTTTCTGACATCACTGAATATTCAAATTACAACTGACAAAACATAAAACTACTGAAGATGTCAACAACTGACATCTTCTTACAAAAGTTCCTAAGTGCTGACAAAAGTAAACTACTGAAATCCTACAACGACTGAAGAACAACCTCTTCAGTCGTTTATAACTACTGATACTATAACAACTGAAGAACATGCTCTTCAGTTGTTGTACAACTACTGAAATGAAATAAACTACTGAAAAGGAAAAACCATCATAACAACTGAAGAAGACTTCTTCAGCTGTTGTGACAAACTCTGAAACTTCAGCACTTGATCTTCAGACTTTGGTCTTCAGATGTTTCATCAGCTGATGACTTCAGTAGTTGTCATCAACTGATGTCTTCAGTCGTTGTCTTCAGACTTTGTGCATCAGCAGTTGTTCATCAGTTCTTCAGTTCTTCAGACTTTGATCTTCAGCACTTGTCTTCAGTACTTGAAGTCTTCAGTACTTGTGATTATCAGTACTTTAGACTTCAGTACTTGTCTTCAGTACTTTGGGATCTTCAGCTGTTGTACTTCAGTTCTTTGAACTTCAGCTGTTGATTCTTCAGACTTTGTCAGAACAGCTGATGAGAGTCTTCAGCAGTTGTAGCAGTGGCATGTGGGACTTAGAGGTTTTCCTGATCTTGGCTCATTGGTTCTTTTGGTCCAACACTTGCTTTTTATTAAAACACATAAATGATAAATTTTGTGATAAAATATTTAACGTACTTACAAAAATCCCCAAATTTCACCTAAAACCCTAGTTCGTGTTAAAACATTAAACTTATTATTAAAACTTTAACCTTGTGAATATATTTACATACTTAGGTGCCTTGTGACGATTCACGTTGGAACGACGCTTTTTAAGATTCTTATTAGTCATCATATTTATACTTGTTGATCATGTGAGTTTCCTTGCCCCTTTTTATGTTATTTCACACCGTTTTGGGGTGAAACATGTTACATTATTCAACATACACTTATAAATGTTTAAATCTTATAAAAGCACATGCAATTCATACTTTTATTTGTCATGGTTATTTGTGTTATTGTAAGTCTTATATGAGTTACATATATTGTTTACAATCATTAACTATTGCTAGCCTGGCAACGTCTTAGATCTTTGGGCCTGACAAGCCTATTTGGTGCTAAAGTCGATGTATTGCTGACTCCTAGGAGCCGTATGCTTGTGCACTAGGGAACCAAGTACACTTAGCCAATCATATAAACTTATAATCTAGTCGAGGTTTGATTGTACTATATGTGTTCTATAAACTTGCTAACTCATAACCTATGACATGAATTGCTACTTGAAACCCATGGGATATTATGTATGTGAAACCCTTAGAAACTCACCAACTTTATAGTTGACCCGTTATTTTTAACATGTTTCAGGAATTGCCCAAGTTTAAAGTCACTATTTGAAGCTTGCAATAATCTAGGATTTGGACCTAGCTAAAAGAATAAAAAGACTATGTTATGCTTTGTTTTGTTTGACTTATTTTATGTTGAAACTTATGCTTGTATTTGCATTTGAAACTTATGATAATAATATTTACATTTAAGGTTAGCGTTATGTGGCTGTGAACGATCTTAACTCTCACACCTCGACGTTTCCGCCGTCAAGGTTGGGGTGTGACATGTTAATGCAAAGAGGAAAGGTTATAGCCTACGCGTCCAGACAACTAAAGGACACGGAGGTTAATTGCCCGGTTCACGATTTGGAACTTGCCGCAGTAGTGTTCGCATTAAAGATATGGAGACATTATTTGTATGGAACTAAGTGCACCATATTTACCGACCACAAGAGTCTGACATATTTCTTTGAGCAGAAAGACCTAAATATGAGATAGAGGAGGTGGTTGGAGCTGATAAAGGATTACGACTGTGAAATCCATTATCACCCGGGTAAGGCAAATGTGGTAGCCGATGCCCTGAGCCGAAAGGAAGGATATGAACCAATCCAGGTGAAGGCATGCCAACTAGTAGTGACCCTTGATGTTATGAGGATGATAAGCGAAGCTCAAATGGACGCTTTAAAGGAGCAACAAATCAAGAAGGAAAGGATGGTGGGAAAAGTAGATGAATTGGTAGAGAACACCTTGGGTGTTAAGACCTTCCACGGCAGGATATGGGTTCCTAGGCATGGCGACTTGCGAGAAAAGATTATGGATGAAGCACACAAGACCCGCTACTCAATACACCCAGGAGCAAATAAGATGTACCATGACTTGAAGAAAAATTATCGGTGGCCTGGGATGAAGAGAGATGTGGTTGCATATGTAAATGAATGTTTAACGTGCCTACAAGTGAAGGCAAAGCACCAAAGACCTTATGGTTATGTTCAGCCATTAGAAGTACCAGAATGGAAGTGGGAACATGTTACAATGGACTTTATCACCAAATTACCACGCACGACAAAAGGCCACGACGCGATATGGGTAATAGTTGATAGACTGACTAAGAGTGCGCATTTTCTGCCAATCAAGTTGGCAATTAGTTCAGAAAAGCTTGCTGAACTGTTTATCCGAGAAATTGTGGCGCGGCATGGTATGCCCGTATCGATTGTTTCAGATAGAGATACGCGGTTCACCTCAAAGTTTTGGAAAAAGTTCAATGAAGAAATGGGCACAAGGTTGCACATTAGTACCGCATACCACCCGCAGACTGATGGGCAATCGGAAAGAACGATCCAGACATTGGAAGATATGCTTCGGGCATGCGTTATCGAATTTGGCGGTAACTGGGATGATCATTTGCCACTAGCAGAGTTCTCTTATAACAACAGCTACCACGTCAGTATTAAGATGCCCCCATATGAGTTATTGTACGGTCGACGGTGCAGAACTCCTATTTGTTGGGGTGATGTCGGACAGAAGGAGCTAGGAAGCTAGAAGTCGTGGAAGCCACAACGGAAAAGTTGGAGAAAATCAAGGCGTATATGAAGGCTGCAAAGGATAGACAAAAGTCATACACCGATAGGAGAAGGAGACCAATAGAATTTAGCGTGGGTGACAGGGTAATGTTAAAAGTGTCGCCATGGAAGGGAATTATCCGATTTAGGAAGAGGGGGAAACTGAGTCCCAGGTTTATTGGACCATTTAAGGTACTAGCACGAGTTGGGGATGTAGCTTACAGGCTAGACCTTCAAGAAGAATTAAGTGGGATTCACCCTACCTTTCATGTTTCGCATTTAAGGAAATGTTTAGCATCGGATGAGGCAGTCGTGCCTCTAGATGACATCTAAGTGGACGAGAAGCTGAACTATGTAGAGCAACCAGTGGCTATACTGGACCGGAAGGAGAAACAATTGAGAAACAAAGTAGTCAAGCAAGTCAAAGTGCAATGGAAACACCAAAAGGGGTCGGATGCCACCTGAGAATCCGAGGAGGAAATGAGACGACAATACCCCGACCTGTTTAACGACGAGGCAGGTTTCAAGGACGAAACCTAAATAAGGGGGAAGACTTGTAACGCCCTGAAATTTCCCGAAGCAAGCCATTTAATAATAATGGGTTTTTAAGGGTTAATTTTAAGAAAGAAAGGTAGATTAGTGGGCTATGGACCAAATTAACCTTAATGGGCTATGTTTTGGTGGGTTTAAGGGCCCTTAATCAGCCCTTAAACATGCATGAACAACCTTATTTCCAGCATATCAACCCTAGCCCCCAAAATTCATAGAAAGAGAAAGTAGAGAGAGAAAGTGAGGAAAATTCAAGATTTGGAGTTTTAAAGGTTGAAGGATTGAAGATCTAGGTGTTGGAGCATCAAACTATAAGAAAAGAGCAACAAAACCAGGTAAGAATCGACTTCTAAACCCTTCTGTAGTTTTTGTTCGTCCAACGAAACTGGGCCTCGATCCAGCGAAACTGAGTATTCATCCAGTGAAACTATGCGTGCATCTAGCGAAACTAGCAGATCTAGCGAAACTACAGTTTCGCTGGTGCGAAACTACAGTTTCGCCGGTAATCTCGCTAATTCCCAGGTTGACCTATAGACTTATCGAATCTAGGAAATTCCAACGAAAGTTGTGCGCTCATGGCAGCGAATCTGTCCAGCGAAACTGGCAGAAGTGTTGCCCAGCGAAACTGGTAGCGAAACTGGCAGCGAAACTACCAGCGAAACTGTCAGCGAATTTGTGAAGAAATTGACATTTTTGCGTATTAACTTCCGTGCAGCTCGGGTATTCGGACTATAGCTTAAGTTACTTAAATTGAAGCTAATTTGCTAAGTTCAGGTGAGTTCTAGATCCCCTATTTTATACATGTTTTAAATGTTTTGGGGCGATATGCATACTAAATACATATTTTTCTAACGAATTGATATCGTGTTTTTCTCATTGTGTTATGACTATTGTAGCGATAAATTATCTGGTTATATGTTGTGATTATATTATGTATAACCTAAACATGACAGTGAAACTTAAAGAAAGGTTATGAGGCCCATAACGTGTACCTTGATAAAGTAAAGCCTTGCAAGCAATTGATAAAGGAGGGTTGCATTCGTTGTGCCCTCACCCTGATAAAGTAAATGCTAAAGTAAATGATCGAACAGGCAGGTCAGTAAGGCCTGGATTGGCATGACAATAATGGCCTGATTGGGTGCGACTGTAAGTCCTAAATTGGCGTGTCAGTAAAGTCCTGTGTTTATCATAGGCACCGATAGTGACAGAGAATTGACGGATAAAGAAGAATAATAATTAACACGTAATGATAAAGTATCGATAAAGTGATAGCTCGTGCGTACTGAGGTTCTGATAGATGGTGATTATTTTCAAACTGCTAAAGCTAATACTTTTTATAAAAGTTATTTAACAAAGTAAACCTAGAATTCACTCAGCGAAGCTGACTTTTGTATGCATATCGTTTGACAGGTGAGAGTTAGTGCGTATGGGATGGGAGCATGGGACTGAAGCTTCTTGGCACTTAAAGACTGGCATCCCTGATGAAGAAGAGTTTAAGAGGACGTAAAGAGTTTTGATGTTTAAAGACAATGTTTATATCTTAATTTCACTACATTGTAAAGAATTGAAATTACCGTATCTTTCCGCTGCAATATATACTTATACATATATGAGTAAATGATTGTTTTAAATCTATGTTTTGCTGTGAATGACAAACTGTGAGGTTCCCTGGGAAAGGGGGCCTTACATATTAATCACACACACAAAAGGCAAGTGTACCTATCGTGAGGTAATATACTGTTGGTAAGAACCGAGTATCAATCCGTGGACACACTAAGCCTACTCAACAACCCTCATAATTGACTATCAATTTTGATTTAGAAAATGATAAGTTAAACAAAATAACAATAAATAAATATAGACAAAGATATATTGAGACTTTTGGTGATTCTTTCAGTGAAGTAGGGCTGTTATCCTAATTTAGATTACACTTATGCAACTGTGATGAATTGGTGGTGTGATTAAAGATATTGATTAAAGTAATTATGTTAATGTTTATAAAGATGAGCTGGCGCGATTTCTCGTCTATCCGCTCCGTTGTGACTAGGACCACGTCAGCTTCACCTGTTCTCCAATCATATTACCACCATTTGAAGTGTGGAGTGAAGTCTTGTGGCATTTCTCTTAGAGGGATTCTTGACATTGTGTGCAGAGGACTCCACTTCAACACTACCTTAGGCTTTCCAGTAATGGAATCAACTTCAGACCTTCTGATATACCTCATCGGTTGTTGAGGTCTGAAGTTAACCCACCTGGTGTGGTATTCTCTCCTCAATGCAGCCTCAAACCAGCCTAACTTCTTTCTCGGGTCAGTATACAGCAACTTTAAGCGTGCCAGTTGGTTGAGCTCAAAACCGGGAAGAGTCTTCAGATCATGTGGGAATCTGAAGTACTCTATTCCCTTCTCCCTCTTGACAGCATAGACATTTAGATCCTTAAAATATGCCCATGCTATAATCTTTCCTGATACCTTTAGATGATTCCTCACTTTGTAGAGCTTGGTGTAGGCACTCGGCTTTGGAGCAGAGCGTTGGGCTCGGATCTCTGCAAAACAAGCCACCCATTCAGCCTTCTTTATTTCAACATCGACGTCCGAGGCTTGGGCTTGGCTTTTGACTTCTCTGCCTCTTTCTCCATCTGATCCAGCTTATCAAATGTATCACTGCCAAGAATATCACCCAAATTAGGGACTACATTTCCCTCTCGGTCAGTGTACTCTGGATAATGGTCAGCACACACATCCTCTATCTCGATTTCATCTATGTCATTCAGCTCATCGTCACTTGTAACTTTGAACGTAGGATCTTCCTTAACAATCTCGTCCGGGTTGAGCAGGAACATCTCAGCAAGTTGTTCATCAGTAAGGTCATTAATGATTTCTCCTTCTTCAGGAGTATAGCTTACTGACCTTCGAACGATCCCTTGCAAATCAATAATCATTGTAAGTTGAGACTTGATTTGCTGAAAGGGAGTAATATCATACTCATCTTGCTGAGATGATTGATCTGCTTGATTTAAACATGTAAATACATCAACCATTAGTAATTCATCAAGACAATCAACATTCTATAAAGATACATAAATATTAAGTACATAAGTTTAATACATGATTCAATTACACAAGATTTAAAAATACATTAACATCTAAACATTACTTTTATCCTGAATCATGGGCTCTTCTGCAGGCAGGGCAGTAGGTGGGGCAGAAGATGAGGCTCCTTGGTCTTGATTTCTCTTGGTAAGTCTCTCTTGACCCTGAGCTGAGGTAGATGCAGTTGCATCTCCTTCCTCATCATCATCTTCATTCTGCCTTTCCTTTGTCTCTTCATCATCACTGGCCTCATCATCATCACTATCATCATCTTCACCATCATCATCATCATCGTTATCTCCTTCTCTTATCTTGAGCGGCTCATCCTTTGATTCCTTGAGCTTGAGCATGATGGTCTTGTTGGAAGCCTCCAACTCCTCTATATCCTTTGCTGATTGGACTTTATGCTCCTGGAGTTAGGAAATTTGCTAAGCTTGCTGTGAAATCTGTTGTGCTTGGGTAGCGTTTAGCTCCACAAGCTGATGTAGTTGGGCATCCTTCTCTTCATTAGCAGCCAACAGCTTTAGCACCATACGGTTAAGTGCTGACAGTTGTTCCTCTACTCCAATGGGTGGTAGAGATGATCCTGTGGGGAATGTTGGGTGGAATGATGGTCCGGCTTGGTGGCTGGTGGTAGTAGTGGTGGCAGTGGTGAATATGGGTGGTGGTGTATAAATGGATGGTGAAGTGTAGGCTATAGTAGTGGAAGGTGGAGGTGTGGTAGTAGTGGTGGAGGGTGTGGTAGTAGTAGTGGGTGGAGTGGTAGTAGTGGTGGGTGGCGTGATAGTAGTGGTGGGTGGAGTGGTAGTAGTGGTGGGTGGTGTGATAGTAGTGGTGGGTGGAGTGGTAATCAATGTGAACCTTGGATCCAGTGGCTCACCCTTGGCTACTGGGCTCGTCTGGGGTGTAAGATGGATCAGTAGCAGCCTCCTCAGACTCGCCCTGGCGTCCACCTACCGCCCTAATCCCCCTCTCGGTGGCAACCACCCTGCTGCCCACCGTTCGAGTTAATGGCTCCTCATCCGACTCCTCCTCCTCATCAAGTCGGAAGTCCTGATGGAATCCCACATTCTCTGCTCCTCCTCGGGTGGATGATGGAAATGTCACATCAGTAATAGTGGCCCTAGATTGGGTGGGGCCAGCATCTCCACCATCACCGCTATCATCATCATCAGAATCATCAGCGGGGAGCACAATCTGCTTAGTGTCTGAGTCGTTGTCATCGTGGCGCCACTTCCTCCGAGCTGGCGCCATATAATCCTCAGGGGCCAGATGCCCAAACAGTCGCCTGATAGGGGTTTCACCTGCTTCCCCCTGTACACCTTCATCCTGCCTAAGGTGGTATCATCCATCACCTCAAGCACCACGACATCCTCCTTCTCCTTTGGCAGCAAAGGGAGCTTCTAGTTAATAATCATCTGCATAAAGCGAGGGTACATGCAAAAGCCCTCCTTGCCCTTCGTCTCGATATTCTCCACCAGGTAGGTGAAGATCGTCCTCGAGAAGCTGAACGGATGGTTCAGCACCAACGCCACATAGGCGTTCTGAATCTGATCAGACAGCTCATCGAAGCCTCCCTTCCTTACGGCAATGCACTTAAGAAGCACATGGGCTAAGTACTTAAATTGGGGGCACAGGTTGCTCTTATTGAGCACACCTGCGTTAATATCCCCCGAGTACTTGGCCCGCAGAAAACAGCCTCGTACAGTCAATGGGTGTAGTCGTGTAGGGCAGTCAGCATCATCCCTAAACTCCAAGACTGTCCTGAGATCGTCCTCAGTGATCTCTATAGCCTGACCAAAATGGATCTCCTGATACAGTGGGGCTCTAAGGACCTGTCGACAACAGCGCTTTCCTAGAAAGTCTGCTGAACTGAACGGTACGGAGTGCATGGAGTTGATATAGCACAGAAGATCCTCGATCTCCGTAAGAAAGTAATAATGCCTGAGAAATCAGCCGCGTTCCGGGAGGTCAGATCCAGATGAGCACAAATGTTATGCTTTGTGCTCATAGTCCAACGACTCACCATCTGTTACACAATGTAAATAAATGTTAGTGTGTGTCAATGAGTAACAATTTTATTCATTGGACTTGAAATCTTCTGTTCTGTCGTGCAAATGAACTGTGCGACTGAGATCTAGTAGTGCGAATGAGCTCATACGTACAACTGAGCATGCGACTGAGTTCAATCGAGCGACTGAGCATGCGGCTGAGTTCAATCGGACGACTGAGCATGCGGTAGAGTTCAATCGTGCGGTTGTGCTCATACGCCTGGCTCATTCGGCCGATTGAGTCATTCGCTCAGTTCAATCGTGCGATTGAAATTCATTTGGAGTGACCAGTCGCATACCTCTCTGTTCGACACTTTAATCCTGAATCTAGGTCAAAATTGGAAGTTAAACATTGTGTTTAGATTCTTTAGACTCACAAGAACTCTAATTGTCACATTATGTCTTTCATTTTAACCAATTTGCACGTTTATATGGTCTGTTTGATGATTATGACTTATTTCTTGATTTTAAACACTTTGGGCCTTTTAGGGTTTGATTTCACCGCGCATTTTGTGCGATTTTGGTCGATAATTACCCGAAGATGATATAACAACACTTCAGTATCACAATGGTAAGAAGAAATCGATTTAATCAGATTTTGGCAGAATGTCGCTACTGAGGGGTGATGAACATATGCGACCGACTTTAGCCCTATTTATACTGAATCTGTCTTCAATCGGGTGACTGGATCCATTCGCACTCTCTAATCATGCGATTGGCTCAGTCGGTCACATTCAGTAGTGCGACTAGGTTTCAGTCGTGCGACTTACTCATTCGGTCACCTCCATTCATGCGATTGGTTCAGTCTTGTGATCCAATCGTGTGAATTTACTCATGCTTATGGTCCAATCGCACGTCTGGTCAATACGTGTGGGTTAGTCGTGCGATTGGGCTCATACGTATGGTTCAATCGTACGGCTGGTCCATACTCATGGTCTAGTCGTGCGAATGGCTCATACTTATGGTTTTGACTTAATGACCGTTTGACACTTAGCCATAGTAACAATTGATAGAACATTTCGAGCATTCAATCATCTCAGACATGACCATTTTAACTTAGAGAAATTTTGATCACCTCAGACATGATCCTTTTAACAGTAAAAGCATTTTTTCACCTCAGACATGACCCTTTTAACATTTAAAAACCCGTTTGATCACCTCAGACGTGACCCTTTTTAGTGATTAAATCCCAGATGGAATTCCAATGCATAGTCCGACGTTTAATAACTAATCTGACTAAAAATTAAACAAATTAAACAACTAGAACTAAAAGATAAAACTAAAACTTATTTTTGTAATTTTGTGTGAGGTTGAAATCCTAAGATAAGTATCTACCAGATTTTCCTTTCTAGACAGTATAGCATCAAGTTGCGTTGGTAATAACTGGAACGATTCATTATGGAATCACACAGGTTTAACAAATCATTTGGGATATTTTATCAAAGCCTTTTGATGCTAGATTCTTGTTTTCATCGAGAGTCATTAGCAAGTTTAGGAAATCATACTAGTGCTGTAAGATACCCACGATGATTTGGACTTTCAAGAATTGAAGCTCACGATTATTGTCAGTATACTTGTCCTCTTAAATCCATACACAGATTTTTGACACATATTGGTGATGATTTATGGTTTAATTATTTCAACAAGCATTTGTGGATCCCACACTTATATGGTAATCAACATTTCTCAGGAGATTTTTGAGCGGTCTACGGGTATTTTGACAAGAAGAAACTATTCTAAGAGCTTTCAAAGAGATGCAAAGCCTCATGTCAGTGCCATCGCACAGCAGAGAGGTGCAAACAACAATGAATTCTAGAATATTTAGGTTATGCTTATCCTTAGGTCAGTGCCACCGCACAGCAGAGAGGCACACAACCTGCCTTCTTGTTTGAGCAATTTTATTCTTTTTGCACAGATCGCACCAACAACCTAGGTTATCAGCTAGATTGCTTTTTGCATTTTTCATGTGCTTTGCTCATTTTTATGGTCATCCGCACACATTTGTGGCATTTATTTTGCTCGTCACCCCTTATTGGAACTTCGTTGATTGTGTTAACCAGGGATAAGATGATAACCCACAGCTTGTTGAACAACTTAGTTTGAACTTGAAATCACCAACGAGGTCTACTTATCTATTGTATTGAATCTACCGACACATCATCTAATAATCTAGCAACCTTTAGGTCTACTTTCTCCGTGTTACCTTAGTAGCAGCTAGTTTTACTATCATTTTTCCTTTTATGTTGCTTAGACTTCTCAGACTTATACTTCGAATTTTGCATCTTAATCAGTTAAATTCTTTTAAAGTCCCAAACTCTTTGTTCCTGTGTGCTATCATTTTCCAAAATCCTTGAATCAATATCACAGATACGATCTCCTTTCTATTAACTAGACTGTCCTCCTCCCTCGTTTTTTTATGTAATTAAATAAAATAACTAATTTAATACTAAACTAACCTATTCTCCCCCTAAAATTCTAAAACGAAAAATCTTTTTGTGTTTTTGGATTTTTAAGACAGGAAAAATAAAGAAAAAATAAAAGAAAATAAAAGAAAATAAAAAGAAAAAATAAACAGTTGTCGGACTAAGCATGTTCATCTTCTGGAATCACTTCACATTTCTTTTTCACGCCTTTGACCTCTAATAGATATAAAAATCTTGGTTTATAAAAAGTTTTTGTGTAGAGGTCAGCGCGTTGAAAATCCGTATTAACTTTAACAACATCGATTAAATTATTTTCAAAACAATCACGTATAAAGTGATATTTAATTCCGATGTGTTTGGTCTTAGGATGTTGAACCGGATTTTTAGTTATGGCTATAGCAGCAGAATTATCAACAAATATAGGAGTGTTAGAGAATTTCAAACCGTAGTCCCGCATTTGCTGTTGAATCAAGATGATTTGTGAACAGCAGCTTGCAGCAGCAACATATTCAGCTTCACAAGTTGACAGAGCCACCGATGTCTGCTTCTTACACTGCCACGTGACTAATCTTCTCCTAAAGAATTAACATCCTGCTGAAGTGGACTTGTAGTTCATTTTGCAGCCGCCATAACCGAATCGCTATACGCTGTAAGCTTAAAGTCATCATCATGAGGATACCACAACCCAAGTGTTGGAGTACCCTTCAGATAACAAAATATCCTTTTAACGCCTATGAGATGGTTAACTTTAGGTTTTGCCTAATATCTGAAGCATAGACATGTCACGTACATGATATCAGGTCTTGAGGCAGTGAGGTACATGAGAGATCCGATCATTCCTCGGTACATAGTGGCATCCACAAGATCACCATTTTTGTCGGGTGCGACGTCATGGTTTGTAGCAAGTGGAGTCCCAGCTGCGGAAGCATTCTCCATATCAAACCGATTGAGAATATCGCCTACATACTTAGTCTGATGCAGAAATATCCCCTTTGGTGTCTGATCCACCTGTAACCCGAGAAAGAACTTCATCTCACCCACGGCACTCATCTCAAATTCAACTTTCATTACTGCTTCAAATTCTTTACATAATGCTTCATTTTTGGAACCAAAGATTATGTCATCAACATAGATCTGAACTAGCAGTAAGTCACCATCCTTTTCTTTGATGAACAGTATACAATCAATCACTCCTCTTTGAAAGCCATATTTCACAAGATGAGTCGAGAGTTTCTCATACCAAGCTCTTGGGGCTTGATGGAGCCCGTAGAGAGCCTTATCTAGTTTGTAAACTCTGTCCCAATGATACGAATCCTCAAATCCCTCGGGTTGACTGACGTACGCTGTCTCCCGGATTTCACCATGAAGGAATGCACTCTTTACGTCTAGTTGATAGACTTTGATCTTCATGTAAGATGCATAGGCTAGGAAGATACGGATTGCTTCCATTCTTGCCACAGATGCAAACACTTCATTGTAATCAATGCCCTTGACTTATCGATATCCTTGAACTACAAGTCGAGCCTTGTTTCTTATTATGACCCCTTTGTCATCTTTCTTGCACTTCAAGACCCATTTGGTGCCAATGACCTTAGCACCTTTAGGTCTATCCACTAGAGTGCATACTCCTAACTTCTTGAATTGAAGAAGTTCTTCTTGCATGGCACTCACCCGTGCCTCATCGTTTAGAGCTTCACTAACATATTTTGGCTCAAATTGAGACATAAAACATCGATATGCACCATCATGAAGATATCCCTTTTCCATTACCGAGGCATAATCAGCTGAGTATAGCTGATTTCTAGTCTGGACTCCTGATCTAAAATCTCCAATGACATTATCCAACGGATGATAAACATTTAGTCGAGATCTAGGAGTGGGCGGTACAACTACCTCATTATACAGATTGTGAACAGCAGGTTCAGTATCTGAGGCAGTGGGAGTGTGAGGTTTTGATTTCTGAAGTGTCAGAGGCATCAACATCAGATGCTTGTGTACTTGGAGTAGTAGGAACCTGTTGCCCTTAATCCACCTGATCATTTGCTACGTCTTCATCATCAGAGGAGGAGTCACTTACCTTAAGTGCTCCCCCTGAAGAACTAGAAGACTCACCTTGTGAAGCTGAGGTCATCGGATCCAGTGATGGTATGTTTAATACGTCGTACATCATTCAGGTTGCTAACTCATCCCCAGGAGGAAAGAGAGGGATGTTGAAGGATTTAAAGAATCTGTCATAGTCGAAAAAGAAAGAGGGCCCTTTTCCAGCAAGGGGGTGGTGTATCTCTGTACATTAACATTACACCACACTTCTACTAGACCCGTTGAGTTGTTGTAAACTCTATTATTCGGTATGTTGTATCCTAAGAAAATCCCTTCTTCAGCCTTCTCGCTGAATTTCCCTAAATGAGTTTTCTTCAGCAGTGTACATGATGCACCAAACGGTTTGAGGTACTCTAGATTAGGTTTATGTCATTGGAGTAACTCGTAACACGTCTTACCATGATGCTTGACCACCAGGACTCGATTATGGGTGTAACATGCATTAGCTACTGCCTCGTTCCAAAATTGGATAAGCAGTTTCGAGACTGCTAGCATCGTCCAAGCTGTCTCTATCAAGTTACGATTCTTTCTCTCAGCAACCCCATTCATTTGAGGAGTGTAGGCAAATGTGAATTGGTGCACAATTCCTTTTTCTTTGCAGAATGCCTCCATCCATTGGTTCTTGAACTCGGTGCCGTTGTCTGAGCAAACTTGCCTTACCTTCAGCTTGTAGTGTGACTCCAATGTAGTTACTAGCTCTTTGAATGATTCAAATGTCTCTGATTTGGATTTCAGAAACATCACCCAAGAAAATCTTGAGTAATCATCCATAACTACATAGCAGTACAAATCACCGGCAATGCTCTTTGTACTGACTGGGCCAAACAGATCCATGTGAAGAAGCTCAAGAGGCAGGTTGATTGAATAAACGTTCTTTGCCTTGTGAGACTTCTTTGTCTGTTGCCCTTTCTTACATGTGACACAGAAATCCAGTAGTTAGAAGTTTTGAACATTTACTCCACGCACTAGATCATTCTTGATCAAGTGATTCATCTTCCGGGGATTGATGTGTCCCATTCTCCTATGCCAGGAGATGGGGTATTTTTCTGTTGCCTTTAACAAGAAGCATTGTACTTGATGATCGGTTGTGGAGGCCTTTGAGAGGTCCAAGACATACAAATCGTTATATCTTGAAGCTGACATTAACACTTGGTCCTCCAGGATGACATAGTCCTTTTTCAGAACATAGCACTTCTTGTTGTCAAATACAACTTTGAACTCTTTGTTGCAAATCTGGGAGACAAAAACTAAGTTATTTTGAAGTTGTTGAACATAGTTTACCTTATCAAACTTCACTTTCTGGTTCCCACTTCTCCTTGTGCAGTGATATAACCTCCTTTATTTCCAGCAAATGAAACGTGTCCTCCTTTAATTTGTTTGACGTTTGACAATAGAGACAGGTTTCCAGTCATGTGCCTTGATGCACTGCTATCAACAATCCAGGTATTCATAGAAGCACTATAGTGAACACCCTAAGAAGGTTCAGTTGAATCAGCCATCATCGCAGAGTTTGACTGTTCGAGTGCTGGTGATTCTGAACATGTTGCGCTGGGACCTTCTTCATTTAGGTGAGTGACCACAGTAGCAGTATCTTTATGATCTGACATTACGAGTTCCACTACTATATCACCTTCGATTGCAGAGTCGTCATCCAAACCCTCAACACATGCAATGTTGGATTCTCCCGGAGACACACAGCGAAAGGTCCAATCTTGTCCTTCATCGTCTTGTGCAGTCAAGGCCTTAGGATCCTTGCTTGATGATGTAGCCCCATTGGTGGGTTTATCTTCACGATTGAAAGTAGAGAATGGATTACCATTACCTGTCTTCCTGGGCTTCACACATTCATGTTTGAAGTGCCCCTTTTCTCCACAATTAAAACAGGTAACTTTGGTTTTGTCAAAACCAAAGGTTGTATCCTTTATGGCTATCAAGTTCTGTCCGGTCTTCTACACAAACTTCTTCGCCCTCCGGACAGCACTAGCCAGCGCCCACATAATGTCCATCCTTTCAAGCTCATTCTCGTCTACTTGCTCGTAGTCTTCATTGGCGAGATGGCAGTTTCCAATCTTCCCCGCAACTAGACCGTCATAGGAGTGAATGACAGCTGCTAGGAGATTCATATGCTCCTTTGCTACCTCTACAGTCATATTACCGAGATTTTCGGTCTTCAATTTCGTAACATTGGCTTCAGGTGCTATGTATTGGGTGCAAGATGACCCTGACGTGTCAGATCCTGAAGTAATGGCTTAGGACGGAGCAGCTGAACTGGACACGAATGCTGTTTGGAGTGGTGCTCCCGAAGTTATTGGTTGAGGAGTTGAGTTGTAAAGTAATGGGTTCTGATTATATGATCACTTTTGAGACCTGTACTTCATCCTCAACTCTTCCTCTCTCAGCTTCAGAATGAAATCGTTAATATCTAACTTTGCAAGCATATCAATCTGTCTCAGATTTGACACAAATGAGACCCGCTTCTCTGGCAATCCATCTGCAAAACTTGACACCTTATCTTCTATTGACGTGGTAACTCCACTAGTGTGCAGCTCACTTATCAAGTGGTAGAAACAGTCGATAACGTCATCCAGGCTCTCTTTTCCTATTGAAAAGAAGTTATCAAACTCCTTCTTCAAAGCCTTTGCCTTTAATGCCTTCAACGTCACATTCCCGTCATACCGTTTTTCCATGGCATCCTATAACTTCTTGGCTTGTTTATTCTCAGAAAACTAATGGAATATATCCTTAGGAATTGACTGAGTTAACAAATCGTACACCTTCTTCTCTGCATTATACTTCACCTTCTGGTTATCAGTCATGCCACCCAAGGTAAGTTTTACTCCATCAGCACCAGCCGGCGTGCTATACCCAGTCTCGATTGATTCCCACATATTAGGATCAACTCCATTTAAGTATATCTCGAACCTTTGCTTCCATTATGGGTAATCGTCTAACGTTATGAGCTTAGGGGGCTTATTGTGATTACCAACTTCGTTTTCCAGAAGCAATAGATTCTGGATCCGTGAATCCCTTCCGGCAGTGAAAGCTGAGTACTGATCTTCCATTTGTATTAACTTTGAATTTCAAACTTAAACTTTTTCACACGTGCGAATGGAGAGGTCCGAATAGGCCAAACGTGTGATTGAACGATGCGGATGGCTCAATCGTGCGATTGAACAATGCGAATGAGTCAATCATGCGATTGGACAAGGACGACTGGACAATGCGAATGAGATTGTTCAGTCGTACGAATGGATAAATGACTGAGTTCAATCGTGCGTATGGAAGGTGCGAATAAGTTCAGTCGTGCGATTGAGTCAATCGTGCGACTGAAGCTGCTGGTTTTGAAAAATTCGAGGGTTTTGGATATTTTGACACACAAACACGAATTTTTATGAACCCTAATCTGCTGTAATCCGAAAAACATGAACTTTTTGATCTGGAGACGTCGAAAACACTGTTTTAACCAAAAAGATGGTGTTTTTGAATAAAAAACGTGATTTTTACACCAAATCGATCGAATCACACAAGAGCCAAAGCTCTGATACCACTTGTTAGACCATTTATGTACGGAGTATTAACTGATTCTACACGTATACTAACTCAAATAGTGCGAAATCCTATTTGATTGGCGATCCAATCAGGGAGAACACAATTAAGATCAATCTAACGATTAAAGAAACGTTATGAATGATTAGAGAACGATCAACTGTGATCTATGAACTTGGAACAGGTTTTCGTGAGCCTCTGGACGGCTAGGGTACGATTATGTGCGTAGGTATTCGAATTCTCACGTTTTCCCATGAATTAAGTGGAATTTATAGGTTAGGTTTTTTCATTCGTACTACTGAACCATTAGCCTGGTTCATTCGTGCGACTGAAGCATGCGGTTGATCCATCTGCACGACTGAAGGTCCAGTCGTGCGATTGAGTCAATCTTATGTCACAATCGTGCGACTGATCCAGACTCCTGGCTCAGTCGTGCGACTGATCCATTAGCATGAAGTATTCATACGTATGGTCCATTCACATGGTCCATTCGCATGAGAACTTCACACGATTAAGTTTAAACATGTTTCTCAACCATATTTTAAGAATTATGCAAACAACCACAAACCTATATAGTTAGTTCAATATGCGTTATCACACAATAAACAATGAAATATTAAACATTATAAGTATCAACCAACATTTCATTTCATTTATACCTATTCAATTACATATGCTTAAGACATTAAAGACATTTTACATTTAGCTCCTAAACTAGGTACACATGTATCAACAAACGGGGCGCCTTACTGGTTTGGTGGTCGGACAGGATTTAAGAACCGGATGATGTCATAATTATATATATAGTATATTATACATATAATTATATATATAATCAAATATAAGTAATTTATATAATGATTTATATATGTATTTTATAGTTATATATAAAACTTAACTATATTTGTATATCTAACACATTAATTTATGGTTCAACATATCGCTTTTACCTAAAAAAATAAAAAATAAAATCTGGTCCAAACCGGTCCGACCATCAGTTTGGGATGAATCGGCCGGTTTGACCAGACAAAACCAAACTATAGCTGACTGGACCGGCCACCGGACCGATCCCCGGTCGAACCGGCAGGTCCGACCCGGTCGTTAAAACAATGGTACTAAGTTGAAAAAGTGAACAGTAGATTAAAGTATAGTCAACTACATGGTTCAGGAAAAGCACCATGCAGTGTATCAGAGTCTATCAAACAGACGATACTTATGTTCACTGGTTCATAGTTGAATCTTTCAAAAGCTAAATGGCTTCGGAAGAATAAGTTCTTCAGAGGGCATTCATACTTCGGAAGAAACAACTTCTTCCGAGTCTTCTATAGGTCTTTATGACTTCATTCTTCAGAAAACTTTAGTCTTGAATCTTATAAGTGTGAATAATTCGGAAGGAGAACTGATTGGTCTCGGAAGACATTGTTATATCCTTCGGAAGTTCTTCATATAATTCGAAAGGAAAACTACTTAGTCTCGAAAGACTTAGTTTTCCTACGAAAGTTCTTCAGACTTAATGCTTCGGAAGATCTTTGACATATCTCCGTAAGAGTAGTTTTGTCTTCGGAAGACTTCTTCAACTCGTACACAAAATTGTTTTAAGTGTTGTTTTGGATGCACCAGCCTCATATGATCCAACAAAATGATTTGACATTTGAGTTGCTTTCATGAGAATCGGATCAACCCAATTAACCCAAATCTTAATTTTTATAGAATTTTCAAGATATCTATATATGTGTATGTTATACTAACATTTAAAAGAGAAAATTATAGTTTTTTACACTTTATATTTCATTGTTATGATTTAATTTTATACTATAAACTTTAAGAATAATCAAAATATAATGTTCTCAAACATCTGAATACGCATAATAAAGTAAACTTACTGTAATCTCATACATGCATTTGATCTCATATGTATTGCTTAAACAAACATTTGAGATAACAAAAAATTTAAAACCTAAGGGTTTGACATAAACCCAATTACCAATTACCCCAACCAACCCAATCAAACCCGAAAATCAACTAAATATTTTTTTATTTGGTTTGGCCTTCAGGTTGATGATCTAAACCTAAAAACCCGAAATCCGATTATAAACCCAAATTATCGAACCACCAGCCCGATTGGAGTAAAATTTTGGACCAAAAAGCTAATAATCCACGCCTCACCATGATTTAATATGGATAATAATAATTCATACTATCATTCTCTTGCAATGTTATTTTATAAGGGTCCCTTTATTTAGACACCCCCAAATTTTAAATCAACACCCCTGCACCCTATACGCCATGTATGGGTCCATACGCGGCGTATAGGGTGGGTTGTTGATTTGACGTTTTATCCCCTATACGCGGCGTATGGGCCATACGCGGCGTATAGGGTGCAGGGGTTGATTTGACATTTTATACCCTATACGTAGCGTATGGACCCATACGCCACGTATAGACTGCAATTTTTTTTGTCTTGGGCTCTTGGCTGAGATGTTTAAACAACCTATACGCCGCGTTTGGACCCATACGCGGCATATGTATAGGTTATGGCGTTTATTTTTTGTGTTATTTTAACGTATATTTTTTCTAAAGATTTTTGCGTATAATTTTTGCGTATAAATTATATTTTATAACTCATTAACCGAAAATTTTAAATATTAATTAACTAATAAAACATATAAAACAAACATAAACTGATAATAAACATATAAGATAAACATAAACTGATAATATAAATAACAAAGTTTTTAAAATACATAACAAAATAAAAATTACAATGCTATAAAAACTACGGCGAGTCTGGGTAACGTCGAGGCGGTGGCAACTCCGGAGGATCAATACCAGCAGCACGGGCTCGCGCAATCTCTAGCTGAACGTGCCACTCCATAAGATCTTCAACTAGATCGAGCCGACGACTCTGCTGCCGTAAACTCGTAGAATTGTCCTGCATAAATGTCTTCATACGTGCAGGCAGCCTCACATCTCTATAAATATGTCAAGGGAACTGTGGCTGAGGTGACAGCTGATGTGGCTGAGATGGCGGCTGATCACGTGGCTGCTCGTCGGGTGGTGGCAGGTCATGCGGAATATGCCCGTGCTGCTGCTGTGGATTGTCAATGCCGAGCTGCTGAACAGGTGCTGGCTACCAGATCTCCCCGGGTCGAAGAGAGAATCGTATGCCACCCGGAAACTGGCGTATAATACACATGTCGTATAGCGTACGACGATCTAATCTGACCGGCTCGATCGGCGGAGATACGTCAGCAAGATGCCGAGGAAGATAACCTAAAGCTCGGGCAATCACCATGATGTACGCGCCGCCGTACACCGCTCCTCGCTCCTGGCGATGATAATACCAAGCAAAATACTCCACCAAACATCTCGCCAGGTTGCACCTGGTCCCCGTAAGCAAACAGTATTAGTAAAATAAGTCCGGAATGGTACACCACTCCCAACTCTTGCCACGTCCCGTGATGGATGTGGCGATCATACGATGCAAGTAACGAATGAGAGGATCTCTAATGCCAGTGACCCTGCCCTTAGTCCTCTGAAACGGACCTCCGGCAATCTGAGGCCACCACTCTCTCAATCGACTCTCCTCCATCTTAGTAATACCCTCGGTGAATAGAGAGGTAACAGTCTCCGGCTCAAAATAAAGCCCCGAGAGAACGGCAAACTGCTCAATGGACATCTGATGTGCATGTCCACAAAGCATAAACGAAATCTCGGAGCACTCATAGTCCTCCTCCATCTCATCAGGACGAATATAAGTAAATATGGATAAAAACTCCACAGTCAGCTCACGGTAAGACGGTCAAAACGCGATCTCAAATAGACGACTCCATGGCGTATCGTCTCCGATAATAGCAGCAAGTCTATCACGCTCTCCGAGCTCAGCCATAACCTCCCAATCGACGGCCTTTTGATGACCGATCTTCATACGTATAAATTTTGAGCACTTAACGTGCTCAATGGAACCGACCTCGAACTGCAGCCAAGGATGATCAGCAATAACGTCAACAACGTCAGCCTCAACATCTGAATCGGAAGACATATCTGTATAAGAAAATAAATAGGTCAAAAACAACGTATAGGTCAATAACCCCCCTATACGCCGCGTATAGAACTATACGCCGCGTATAGGGTACCCACATATGGGTCATAAGCCACGTATAGGTCAACCCCCTCCCCTATACGTCGCGTATAGAGCTATACGCCGCGTATAGGGTACCCACGTATGGGTCATAAGCCACGTATGGGTCACCCCCCTATACGCCGCGTATAGAGCTATACGCCGCGTATAGGGTACCCACGTATGGGTCATAAGCCACGTATGGGTCACCCCCCCTATACGCCGCGTATAGGGTACCCACGTATGGGTCTTCTTCCCCAACTATAGAACTATATGCTGCGTATAGCCCTATACACGGGGCTGAAGTAGTGTATAGTTCATAGTACCAGTTTTTAAATCACCCATTATAAGGCATAAAACACTACTTTAACGGTTAAATCAGTGGACGATTAACATAATAATGATGTGGGAACAATAATACATACCTGGATGTAGGAAAATCGACGAACAATACGTGTAGTATAGACTATACGAGAGAGTTTTTGTTGAAAGTGTGTGTTAAAGTGAGAAAGGTTAAAAGATATAGAGGTCCCGAGGATCTATACGCCGTGTATGGGTCCATACGCGGCGTATAGCTTATATATTTTTTTAAATTTTTTGAGTTTTAATATACGACACCGACCTATACGTGGCGTATGGTCCTATACGCCCCGTATAGGTAGACTGTTATGACGTGGAATGTCAGACATTAATGACGCATTAATGGTCGATACTTATACGCCGTGCATGGGCCACGTATGGACCCATACATAACGTATAGGGGGTGTCAATTTAAAAAAGTGGGTGTCTATTGGTAGAACAATTTTATAATTAGAATCAAGAAACTGTAGAGAATATAAATGCAGTGCAGGAGGGTTTAGGTTAGAGAGAGAGAGAGAGAGAGAGAGAGAGAGAGAGAGAGAGAGAGAGAGAGAGAGAGAGAGAGAGAGAGAGAGAGAGAGAGAGATTTGGTGTTATCGGCGATGGCGAGTGAAGAGGAGAGCGCAGTGAAGGAGCCTCTGGATCTCATCAGGCTCAGTCTTGACGAACGCATCTACGTCAAGCTTCGTTCTGATCGTGAGCTCCGTGGAAAGCTCCATGTATGCTCTTCACTTTTACGCCTTTCAATCTTCCACCATTATCACGCTTTAATCTTTATTCTCTTTGTGTTTCTTTTTACAATTTTCATTCAACAATTCTTGTTTCAACTTCCCCCAACTTGCTTATTCTAAACCCTAATTCTTCAAATTACTATCATGATTAGGGCTTTTTCAGTTTTCCACAATTATCAGTCATGTGTTTAGACTGATCCTTCTTCTGTTGTGTTTGTTCTAGAATTTTGATTTCTTAACTTTTTTCAACTTCCCCCAACTTGCTTACTATTACTAAACCCTAATTTTTCAAATTATTATGAATAAAGGATCCGTTTTGGTTATTTTAACATGATTAGGGCTCAGTTTTCCATTATTATCAGAGTTTTGTTTCCACTAATCCTTCATCTGTTGTGTTTCTTTTAGAATTTCGATTTGAAATCTTGTTTGAACTTTCCCAAAATTACTTACTAATGATCTGTTTTTGATGTGTAAAGCTCTAATAATAGTTTGAACTAATGTGTATACAACAGAATACTGGTGTCTTTGCATATGGTTTATAGTTTGATGTCGGTTCTTTTTCATTTTTTTGCATCATTGGGGTTCAGTTGTGTTACCCACATATGTACTCATATGTTTTGACAGTATACCTGTTGTAAACAGATGTACCCTGTTTGATCTATTTCTTGGTCTGAAAAATAAGATGATAAATGGATAGATATTGGATATGTGAATGGTAAAACATGTTATGAAAATTGAGAGAAAACGTCACAATTTTTCTACTAGTATCGTACCCTGAAGGCTGAAGGGAGCGCGATAGTGTAACACTGGTTTTCCAGTCAGTTGGAATGTGGAACTGAAGTGTTGCTGAAACAGAATATCCAAAAATGATTATAAGTTATAACTGGTTAACTACATACAAAAATTAACAAACATAAGATTAGATATTCACATAGGACAAGTCGACAAGACATCAGTGAGACAAATAGGGAAGCTCTGAATGATTAGATATATTTTTTGGTTTGGATTTGTGATAAACTAAGTGGTGATCTTTTTGGTTTTTTAGGTTATATTGCTATAGAAGTTCCCAAATCAGAAGTGTTAATGGTTTGGTGTTACTTTTGAGTACTTATCTATTGTTTGACTGGACTTTCAGGCTTATGATCAACATTTGAACATGATTCTTGGGGATGTTGAAGAGATTGTAACAACTGTTGAGATTGATGATGAAACATATGAGGAAATTGTCCGGGTATGTTGCACTTCTAATTTCCATTCCATATTCTATAAATCTCTCTTTTGTGTACTTGTTGAACATCTGTCATAATGTCAATGCATAGTGATTGTTCACTTCAAAGTTTTGTTGGTTTGTTTCTCAACTGAAAATTTTTGTTGGGTTCTTTTGATCGCAGAGCACCAGGCGAACTGTTCCATTTCTTTTTGTTAGAGGAGATGGTGTCATTTTGGTTTCTCCACCACTAAGAACCGCGTGAGATTCTTTCCAATACGGTGTCACATATATTTGCTCCTGTGATATCGACCCTAGATCTGTTTTGTTACATGTTTCTCGACTGTTGTGAAGTTTCACGCTGTAGGAGTCGTTTTTTAATTGACGGTTTGTCCATGGAAAGGGGAAAACTATAGAAGTTTCTTTCAATTTGACATCTTTTTTTCATGTTCATACTTGTGTTGCTGCGTTGGTTGAATGATGTGTTTGTAATGAACTCCAATGCACTTCTCTTTTGATCGACTTGTGTTCATGTGTTGGGGTGAAACATAACATGAACCTGAAAATTTGATAGAGAACTCTAACAACGTGCTGAAAACCATGTCAAATATTGGAATTTGAACATGGAACAAGAAGCGACCTGTATTTTGGATCGTAAGAAGAGAAACTTAGGTGATGGCAAAGGCTTTGTGAAGACATTAGCAACTTAGATAATTTGTTAATATAAACTACACATGCAGATTTCCCTTAGCAACATTTTTACTAACAAAATAAAAATCAACTTGCGCATTTTATGTTTGTGAATGGAGACATAATTAGCTGTACGCCTGGATTGTCACGTCCGAAAGTAGGAGCTGAAGTTGGCAAACTTTAACTAGTCTACACAAAGGAGTGCTTCTAGCCGGTCACTGTGTCAACGAGAGTTTTGTATTCAGATTGAGTGGAAAAACTAGAAATTGTGTGTTGTTATCATGATATATGGTTAATGATAAATCCTATTTGTAGATCGACGATCGTTCAGCAGCTTTATTAGCATCAGAGAAGGTGTAGAGAGAAGATGCATTATATTGTGATTATGTTGAAAAAGGGTTATAGATTACGACTGGCATCGTGGAATGTAGGAACCCTTACTGGTAAGTTATTAGAGTTAATAGATGTGCTAAGGAGACGTAGGGTTCAGATAGCGTGCCTCCAGGAGACTAGATGGCGGGGTGGGAGGGCAAAGGAGTGTAATGGGTATAAACTATGGTATTCAGGGTCAGATGAAACAAAAAATGGAGTAGGTTTTCTAGTTGTCAAAGAATTTCAGGATAATGTAGTGGAGGTTAGAAGATACGACGATAGAATTATGTTGTTAAGGATAATAATAGGGGACGAAGTAGTGGCTGTAGTTAGTGCGTATGCACCACAAGTTGGATTAAGGGAAACAGAAAGAAAGAAGTTCTGGGAGAGTTAAGATCACGTTATGGGAGACATACCGCGACAAGAAAAATATTCATAGGAGGAGATTTTAATGGGCATATCGGTAAGGACAACGATCATTTCCCGTTGGTGCATGGAGGCTTTGGGTACGGTCTGAGGAATGATGTCGGTAGGGAGATTCTTGACTTTGCATTAGCGCATGAAGTAAGCATCATAAATTCGTTTTTCAAGAAAAGAGACTCGCATTTAATCACGTTTAGCAGCGGCGGGAGACACATACTGATAGATTATTTGTTGATGAGGAGGGAAGATCGTAGCTCGTAGAAGGACTGCAAGACAATACCGGGACAGACAGTAATCACTCAACATCACATCTTGGTGGCAGATCTACGACTGAAGAGAGCAATGGTCCAACCAACTAAGCGAAGTAGACCGACGATCAGATGGGGACAACTCAAAGACGAAAAGATTGTCATCTTTAGAGATAAAATCATACCAATGAACCTGAGTGGGCCACAGGAAGACGCCAACCAAAAGTGGGAGGCTATGGCAACTAGAGTCATACAAGCAGCTAAAGAAACGCTTGGGACTACAACAAATAGGACAGTCGGTCATAAGGAATCCTGGTGGTGGAACGAAAATGTACAGGAGAAGATAAGAATTAAACAACAAAGTTTTAGAGAGCTCTTACACTGTAATAACGAAGAAGAACGAGTCGAGCTAAAACTTAAATACAAAGAGGCTAAACGAGAGGCGAAAAAGTCTGTGTCAGAGGCAAAGAACACAGCATACGAGAGGATGTATAAGTGATTAGAGACGAAAGAGGGTGAATATGACATGTTTAAGATTGCCAAGGCAAGGGAACGTAGAAGACAGGACCTGAGAATGGTGAAGTTTATAAAGGTCGCGGATGGTAAGGTCTTGGTGAGGGAAAAAGACATCAAGGGGAGATGGAAAACTTACTTCGATAACCTTTTCAACATAAAGAACCGTAATCAACAAACGGAGATCGATGAAACAAATCAAACGACGCAACAAAACAAGTGTTATTGTAGAAGCATCACAGTCGATGAAGTTACGAGAGCTTTGAAGAAAATGGGAAGGGCTAAGGCGGTGGGGCCAGACAACATTCCGATTGAAGTGTGGAAGTGCCTTGGAGATGAGGGCATACAATGGCTAACGGACTTATTCAACACTATCTTTAAGACAGGAAAGATGCCAGAGCAGTGGAGAAGCAGTGTCATAGTCCCCATATATAAGAAAAAAGGAGATGTCCAATGTTGCGCAAATTACATGGGAATAAAGCTATTGAGTCACACGATGAAACTATGGGAAAGAATTGTTGACACGAGAATTAAACGACAAACTCAGATAGCAGTAAATCAATTTGGATTTATGCCAGGACGTTCTATAACAGAAGCTATACACGTCATAAGGAGGATAATGGAGAAATATAGAGAAAAGAAAAGAGACCTATATATGGTATTCATTGACCTAGAAAAAGCTTATGACAGTGTGCCGCGGAAACTCATCTGGGAAAGTCTACGACTTAGAAGGGTACCAGAGAGGTATATCAAAATTATACAAGATATGTATGACGGGGCAAAAACGTGTGTACGAGCACATGTAGGAGACACAGACTTCTTCCCGGTGGAAGTGGGACTCCACCAAGGATCGGCATTGAGCTCATTCCTCTTCACAGTAGTGTTGGACGAGATGACCAAGTCTATACAAGAGCCAGTCCCATGATGTATGCTGTTTGCGGATGATATTTTCTTAATATCAGAATATAAGACGGTGCTTAACGAGAGATTAGAACAGTAGAGAGCAGCACTAGAATGCAGGGGCTTAAGGATAAGTCGCTCAAAGACAGAATACATGCATTGTAACTTTAGTGGTGAGACCGAACAGGACACCCAAATAAGTATACAGGGCATGGCGGTCCCCCAGACGGGTAGGTTCAAATACCTTGGCTCGTATATACAGGAAGACGGAGAGATACACAGCGATGTAGCCCACCGTGTGCAATCAGGATGGTGCAAGTGGAGAGCAGCATCAGGGATTCTGTGTGATAAGAGGTTCCCACCAAAACTAAATGGAAAACTATACAGAATGGCAGTACGTCCAGCTATACTATACGGCACAGACTGTTGGGCCGTAAAGAAATCGCAAGAGAGACAAATAGAGGTTGCAAAAATGCGAATGCTGAGGTGGATGTGTGGACACACAAGATTGGATAGGATCAGAAACGACGTCTTTCGTCAGAGGCTAGAGGTGGCATGTATCACAGATAAAATACGAGAGGGAAGACTAAGATGGTTTGGGCACGTGAAGAGGAGAACGATGGCAGCACCTGTTAGAGCAGTAGAGAACATCAGCGTAGAGGGTAGGAGGAGTAGAGGTAGACCTAGGTTGACTTGAGATGAGGTTATTAGGCGAGATATGATAGACTTGCACCTCTCTGAGCACATGATCGAGGATAGGAGTGAGTGGAGGCGTCGAATAAAAATTAAGGACTTTTAGTGGGATTTGTGGGTGGGACGGGTTATGGTTACATGTGGCGGGACCTCTCGCGTCAGGTGTAGTTTTTCGTTCATCTACCCTTTTTGGGTGTTACACGTCGCTTTTTATGATGTGCGCACTATCTAATTCTGTATGTGTTATTTAACTATGTGTTGTATGATATGTATTATAATTGTTACGGGTACTACCTTTGTGAACGAGTCGGGGGTCTCTTCGGAAGCGGTCTCTCTATCTCTCAGGATAGAGGAAAGACTTGCCACCACATACCCCTTCCAGACCCTGCTTTTCAGCAGGATACACTGGGTATGTTTGTTTGTTTGTTTGTGTTTGTTACTCTTTATGTTATAAACTTTATTATAAAATAAACACTCTAAAGCACATTAAAAAATAAATAAAGTAAAAATAAATTGTTTAAACAAATCAACCTACAAACCAGCTAGGCCAACCCAAATGCTACTTATTTAGCTATACAGTTTTGTGGGTTCAACCAGAAATTGATCTCAACTCTATAAGACTGCATCAAACACGTATATTCGTATCTTAGAAATTCACCTCTTTAAGGTCTAAGTCTTTGAAATAATTTAAAAAAAAATGAACTATAAATGATTTTAAAAAATAACATTTTTGTTAAATTTTATTCTCTTCAAATTTTATAAATTATAATTCTTTTACGTTTTTTTCATTTTCATATCATATATATTTTAGTTTTACTCTAACCATTTATACATCGAATGTTTTAATAAAAAACAAATATATGGTCCTTTCAATATTTTCTCTAACAATTTAATATAGGTTCATGTTTTAACCAAGTGGTATAAAATATAAAGGCTTTTATAATATTGCAATAAACAATAATTACTTAATACCGTATACAAGCCAAACTTTACTAAAATTTGGAAAGTAGCTAAAAGTAATTTAATTTTAGATTTGATTATGATATTATGTATAGTAGTTGTTTAATTAAAATGATATCTAAATATCATGTAGATAAAATTTATTTTACTAAAATCTATTTTATATTGGATGTAGTAGTTAACTAGTATTTAAAGCCCCTATTAATGTAGAAAAACAATAGTATATGAAAAATTATGTTTGACACTTGTTAAATGCTTGAAACCTTTAGGTTTGGAGCCCCCCTTAACTATTTTGTAATGGTATTTGAAGTCTCATTTGTGTCCATATTATCATTTTTAGCCACCTTAAAATGTCTAGTACATCTAGTCTAACAAATTATCAAAGAAAATTTACATTAAATGTTAATGTACTCGCTATTAAACCCATGCATACTATGTGCATTTACCAAAACGTTAGTAGTGATAAATTCAAAAAATGAATTACATATTAATGACGGCAAATCATATTTTGGTATGTATGTACAACAAAAAGAAGTTCAAGCATACTAAAAATTACATAGGACAAGATTAAAAACTGGTAATTACTTAACATCTAGATACACACAATTGCGGCTCACCATATGTTCTCAATATTACATATTATTATTAACTCAACATCCGAATAGTGTTGACAAATCTTATCTCCTTCTGGGCCTTGAAAAACTCGGGGACCCGACAGCTTGCTTGGCCCCATAACTCCTGCTCGGAGAGTCCATTGACCCTCTAAACGAACCATAACCTGGTCCTGATACTGGCACTGATACTACTTTAGCTGCTGTGGGAACAGGATCCAAGGGAAGTGACTCCAAAAAACATGCTGTGTTAATCTGAGTCCTCTTAAGCTCTGATTGTAGTAGCTCGGTGCTACACTGTTGGGCAAGGGCCTAAAAGCAATACCATCAAATTTAGTAAAATATTATCCTCATTTGTTTTCCTAGTGTTTTTAGTGTTTGCAGTTTTGACCCATATACTAATAAATGGATCGATTTGGGTAATATTGTGCCACAAGCGGGTAAAATAAGTTGAACATAAAAGTTGACGGGTCAAAATAGTTGTCTGAAGTGTATTATAAATTTAAAATGCGTATAACCACCAATATCGGTTGATTAAACCTTATTTGATGGTTGACATAATAATATAGTTTGTATAACCTAGTTTAACATAACAATACTTGTAAGAAAATGTTAAATAGGTAAAAGTGTTTGTGGGGTCAATCAAACCCAACCCATTAACCCATCAACCCATCAACCCATCAACCCACACTAAAAACTCTATGTTTACCTACCCACCCCACCCATTATATCATCCTAATATCTAACTGGTAACAACTAATGATTCTTTATGAGACCACAATATAGGAGACTGCATTTGAGTCCATCCATCTTGGATTAAAAGTAAAAATTTCATTGATACATAAATGCTACCATTTTTAATAGAAAATGAGACAGTCTTACAATAAGTTCATCAGGTGATACGGTCCCCTGTTTGTCATCTCCAAGCAAATCATCACTCCCGCGTGTTGCACGGCGACGGTGCTTTGGAGTATCACTGGCTTCAGATGAGCTCTCGGTGGCCTTTTCTAATATTACCCCTTGTAATGACCTCAGAGATTCACTCACTTCAGGAGTGAAATACTGATTCAATATGGTCTCAAAGTATTCAAGCTGCAAAATTCAGGATTTATTCCAAAACCATGAGAGATACTAGCACGTTTCAAAAATATTTGTTATAAAAGACAACCCTGTAACATGCAACATCAACTAAAAGCATCTAAAGGGTTTACCTCAAGCATGAGCTGGCTGAAACCATTTGCATCCAATATCCTTATATCAGTGTCTTTATGTTCATGAAAAAGGCTGAGTAATGTGTCCATTAAGCCTTCAATGAGAATTCCAAGTATCTTGTCAAGCAAAGGTTTACAACCATTAGATACCTGCAATCAGGTTGCCAGAAAATTCAGAAATATGCAAATAAAGAACCCCCATAAGACCCACCCGTAACCAAATATTAGAGGTGACAAAATTGGGTGGATTGGGTCACAAGTCATATAGGGTCATAACAAGTAGCGATGGGTTGACCCAAAAATTTTACATTCTATAATGGGTGGTAAATCATAATATTTCACCAACAGTTCAATTCTATAGAATAAGATATTCATGCAATACAAACACACTTTTGGGCTTGGGTGTTCTTCAACCAAATTTGGCCCATTCTGTTATAAACTAATTCTTTTAGCCATTTGACCAGCTAGAGCAAAACATAACTGAAATAGAAACTGTCACCTCTATATAATATGAGTGAAAAAAATTCCTAGTGAAAATACCTCTGCATGCACCGCTACAAGAGTGTGCAGCAACTCCACAGAAGCATCACGCACACCCTGCAAAGCATGGAAATATAGGTTTATAGCTAAAGGTAAGAAAGAATAAATAAGGATTGAATATTATTTAAGAAGCCCTCACCTTCACTGCAGCTACTCCACCCCACTGCACTCCAGCATCCAACAAATAGTTCACAGCAGCTGTTCTAATATGATTCGCCTGGAAAGCAAGCAGAAACAATCGACAAACGAAATACAATAATACTTAAGAATATGTGAATACACATCTTTTAACATTCAAATACAATAACATTGCATGAAAAATCAGACTAGAGAACAGAAATATTGAACCTTAGCCATAGTATATTGTGCAAGGACTTTTTCTTCAAGACCAGAGAAAGACCTAACCAGATCATCCACATCATCATCCACCTCATCTTTCCCCCTGCAAGGATCCAATACTTTATAATTTATCTTATACTGATTCCTCAGTCACAGTTATCATTCTAAAAAAACAGCATATCCAAACAACCCCATGGATAGAGGAAAAAAGTATTTTGAACAAGTGAATCTTCCTTGTAGATGGAGGATAAATTCATTAAAAAAATAAAAAATAATAATCTGTGGTAGTAATTCAAAGTAAAAAAAATGGTAATATGCAAGAGTAAGGAGAAACCACAATTTTGTCTACGGGTTTTTGGAATGGAACTGAACAATCAAATCAACATGGTTTCAAATAGAACGGTATGATATTACATATCTACTAGTTTCTGTCCAAAAATAAACAAGAGCTGCTATTATATCAGGTGTTATACGTGTTCGATAGTGCTAATGTGATTCATATATTATATAGATTTTATTTCCACGATAATCACAAAAATGTATTTCCTGGGGTGGAAACACATAAATAACTAGTTTTTTCCTCATGAAATGCTTAGGCATTATTGTCGGTGAAAATGATTGTACTATCAGTGTCATATTAATTAAAGACACCTTTAATATGTCAAATTATAGTTTCGGCATTCCAAAGAATATTCATATGCATTGCAACATAAGGGGTGTCAATTTGGTGTTTGTTGTTCAAATGACAAATTAAAAATAAGGTAAATACGAAATGAAATCAGAACATGGAAAATAAAGTGACCAATCATCTTTGAACAAAACCACATGCTTATCAAACAACTATAACGTCATCAATAAATACATATCCATGTACTGCAAGAACATATCCAGTCAACAAATGGTCATCTTTTGACTGAAAACGACAGTGACAGTAACATTCTTACGCAAATCCAAACCTTATTAAAGTGACTTAATTTTTAAATCCCAAATTATATTGACAACACTATGTTATTTACAGGTTTATACTCCAATCAACCAATTAAAATTTAAAATCTTGGTTTTAAAAATCGAAAAGGGCGACAAGGTTAGATCGGAAGCGCAAAGGTGCGGGCTTTTCATACGCGAGTCGTGAGGCGCAAGTAATTTTATATATATAGTTTATATATCCCATTGGGTTTTAGCATCCCCTACCCAAACTATAACCATAAATCAATTTGAAGCACAAAAACAACCTTTTAGCTAAAAGTACAAAACTTTGAAGCACAAAAACGCCCTCAAATGAAGCACAAGTTCTTTTTTTTAAACCAAGATTAAAATAGCAAAAAAAAAAAAATTGGGCAAATATAATACTACTCGACGTACCTGAGCTGCATCCAGATGTGTTTATATTTATGATGCATTTCACGAGAAAGATCATCTTTACAAAATCCAAGGTTACTCAACACCATCAACAATTGTTGGTGGGGATTGTTAATACTTCCAGGTAGTGGCTCAAATGAATTTTCTTCAGGATATCCATTTTGGAATGATGAATTTTCTTTATTTGATATATTCTGACCGAGCTCACTTCCAATCTGCTCCAAGTAACCTAATTATGTGCACCAAAGGGATTGGTAATAAGTAGATGTGTCAGTTTAGATCAATTAATATATGAATGGGTCGATTAGGGTTATGTTTTATTTCTAATGGGTCAACTGAGCAAATAAAATAATAGCATAAAGGAAACGAGTCAAGTAGATAATAGGGGTTAAAATCACCCAAAGTGTATCTTTTCAGAAGATACTCTTAGATCAAATTACTCAAGAAATTAGACTATTATAGAATTAATATAAATTTTGTAATCATGTTGACACTAATTATTAACAAAAAAAGTTACGAATTTTGAACATATATTGTTACAGGTCCAACCCGAACCATACCCAAATATACCCATTTTATGCATTAACCCATATTGCTCGACTTGCCCATTTGCCACCTCATATGTTCACAGATAAAGGCAGTAAATGACCCTCTTCGTACCAGCAAAATCGAGCAAACAGTTCAGAAATGAAACCCTAACAGATTCTTGAGTTTCTTGAAAGAGTACAAAAGCATCTTCTGATTTTGTTGCTTCTCCCCCTAAAGACCGCATCATCCTGAAAAATAATATTGTCACATCTTTATCCATGGCAAACCAAGCTCTTGAGTAAGGAGGTGAGTTATATACCACTAAAATCGTTTTCACCACAGCACTAAATTGCCACCATGTGCTTTAAAAAGGGCAATCATAGTTTAAAGAAGCGTGAGGCGCTCTGAGGCATTTAAGTCTGAAAAGCCGAGGCGCTAGGTGTGAGGCATATGGCGAGAGCCTCATGTATGTGAGGCCTCATTTTATGTACAATCAAATAAGCCATATGTACAACAAAAGTTGCACTGTCTCAACTTCTTTACATATTGGCTTTTTTTATCATGTAAATCATTCATAATCTCACCATCCCTTGGTTGTTTCTACGTATCATCTTTTACAGACCCAATCTTGACCAAAGTTGACTAAATTTGACCTAGATGTGCTTGAAACGCTCCCTCAAGGCCTGAGGCATTTTCCTGATTGCCTCTAGAGCCTCACGCCTCAAGCACGCCTCAGGCACTATTTTTAAATCTTTAAAACCAATAATATATCAAAATAATATTTGTACTTACTTATCTATCTGATCCATTGCAGTGATCATAACTGAACGGAATGCTAAAGGCAAGTGAGAAATTGTGTATGAAGATTTGTTTCTTTCTAGAACAGAAACTGGGACCCACAATTCGTTTTTTGATATTTCTTCGGTTGAAGATCTCATCCATGAACTAAGCCTTTGTATGTAAGTTTTTGTGATCTCATATTGAAATGTGCGCAAAGCTGCAACTGTTATCAGAAAGTAGGACGATCAGGATAAGCCGATGAACAAAGAAAGGTGAATGAGCAAAGGTCAACTAAGTCAAGATACCTGCAATAGAAGGTGCTGCTTCTTTTGCTTCAAAAGCTTCACATGCTTTAGATATATCTGTTATTGCATCACTCATGTATGGCCGAAGAATGTTCGACTCCCCAAGATCAAGAAAGGTGTTGTGGACCTGAACAGTTACGTAGCATAAGAAATGTTTAAAAAATGTAGTAAAAATATAAATTGTTTGTTTGTCACTAGCACTTGAGTACTTAGACTCAAAATTTTATAAATTGGACTAAAAACTCTTAGGCACTTCATAATGCATTGGTACTTGTTAATCAACTAATTAATTCTTCAAAAACTATGACAGACCATTGCTAAAAATGATATCTTAATATGACAAAGATTTCACGAAAGAATATGCACCTTAGATTCATAAGCAGATATAGTGTTCTGTATCATTCCAGACACTTCATCAAGAGAATGACTTGAATATTTTTCATCTCCCACCTGTTAAAAGAGTTGCATGAAAAAATTTGGATTAAAGTATCAGTATGAAAGAAAAATAATATACTGAGATTGAAGATACTTAACCTTCGCAAATTTGCCGCTTGAAACAGAAAGGGCAACCTTCCAGAAGGCTGGTATGTGATGAACAATTACAGCGGTTAATCTTCGTATGTATCTTCCACGCAGAGCATCAAGTTCTTCAGAACCTGAATCTCTTGGTTGTGAATTTAATATTAATAAATCATTTGTAAACATATCAACAGCACCCTGATAGAAGTATAAAATTAAAACTTCAATAAGTATTAGGTGGTGAGCAGAGATAATATATAGTTTTGAAATAAAAGAAAAAGAAGCGTTCCTTACAGATTCGTTTAAATCAAGCTGGATTTTCCTCCATTTCTCATCTGACAGTGCTTTCTCATGTAACTCATTTTGCAAGTTTTCTATCCTTGTTTCATGATCAAAAGTACACTTCTCAAGCAAACCTCGGATCCTATGATTCTGGTATCAACAAAACACAAAGAAAATGAAAGCATTTACACGAGTGTGTATGTATATGTATACACGTGCATGTGTGTGTATGTGGGTATATGAACGTACGAATGCTCACGTGATTTCAAAATCAAGCTATGGCTTTTATATTAGCTTCTCACCTGTATGTTTAGATAATGTCTTACAGGATCTGACTCAGGTTCCAGCTCCAGTAAAAGCCTCACAACATTTTCAAGCTACAAAAAACATCAAAAGAATAATATTAGAAAAACTGACCTTATAAAATCATGAAATTCAAAATAATTTGTTTTAATAACTTGATTTTATCGTCTGTATATGTATTGTCCTTACATTTGTTAAGTCAATCTGTGGATCTTCCATAGACCGATAAAGCATGCTTTTGAACTCTTGCATTACTTTTTCAACCTCCTCAAGAACACGTTTCAATATACCAACCTGTATATTACAAAATATGACAACACAATATTAGAATTAGATGATAAGTTACATATCCTTAGAAGGGAAATACAGTGAATACAAAAAGATATTAAGTTTAGTTATTGTACATGAGAAGGGAGGACAATTGACTTTGCTTTCCTGTACTCTCTGACTGCCAGGTCATACTCTCCCTTACTAATATTGCCACGAATTGCACTTGGTAAGTTGAATAAAGTGCGGAACCTCTGAAGCATTCCTTGAACTGACCTAATCTTCTCTGCTTGAGCCTACAGAAAAAAAAAATGAAAACAATAAATTAAAATTTTTTGAATACTGTTCCTCAAATTTGATTCAAAATGTTAGAACTGAGAAGTGGCGATTTAGACTCATCTACATATTATTGGGTCAGTCCAGTTAGTTTTCAGCTCTAGCAGATTGAGGTTAAGCAGATAATTTCAGAAGGAAAGAAAGACTTAAAAGTAAAGGGGTTAATCAGGTGGAAAACCACCCACGCTGTAGTATTAATGCATAAAACCCCTTAAATTGTTTTATTCGAAAAAGATTAATCACAGCTGAAATAACAGGATTCTTGTAATTATTTTGCTTGGGATTCTTGTAATTATTTTTGACTCAAACAATTTCTAATGTTCTAATAATGTGCACAAAATGTGATTCACTCAAGCAAACCCAGACCCTTTCAATCAATAATAAAAATGTGTGTTTTGACCCAAACCTAACCCATCACCCAACCCACCAAACCTGCCACCTCTAGTTAAGAAGTTTAAACCTGTCTTTCAAGTAGGGGTGCAAAGGCACGATTGGCCATGGAGGTAACTCCTTGGATGGAACTATATAAATGTGAGGTCCCGCATCCTTCTGGATCTTCTTCTATTCTTCTCAGTTTTGACTCGATATCTGTAAAATATAGGATGCTCATCACTATCTGTAGAAAAAAATTATCACTACTTATAATGATCATTATGCCTTCTGTGATCATTACTTACCATCAATGGTTGTTTTACAAGACACAAAGCAGTCAAAATTTTCTTTGACCAATTGTTTTCTCTGTTGAGTCCGTCCTCTGAGATCTGTTTTTAAAGCCAAAGCACCAGCTTCCAAGTCTGCTGCAGGTGTATCTTGGTGAACTCGGGATAGGAACAATTTTGGATCAAATTTCTCAGAGTAGTACATCAATTTCTCTGTAATATGTTAAGTAACTTTTGTTAGTATAAGACTGCAAAAACGGCCAGCTGCATTTTTGACCATTTGCTGAAGAAAAATACATGTATTTCTAAAGCAATCATTCATTTTTCTAACTAGGATACACTTCTTGTCCAGACACAGCGAAAATCAACACGCATATGACACATACATTCTAAAAAGACAATCTAGTCCCAAATTGTAAAGGAATGTAATTCAAAAGGTCACCTAACCTACATGCCACCCAACCACCGCCAACCAAAACCCTAGGCCATATCCTTACATTGATTAGGATCAGCAGGCAGGTCCACAATGTTTGAGTTGAGAGAAACCATGGATTCACATTTTACTTTCTTATATTCCTAGAACATAGAATTGTTAATGGATTCTGCCTCCTATGACGGATTCTTATGATTACGATGCAGAAAAGTAGAAACCCCTTCAGATCTTGAGACTCGATCCATCAAACAATCCTATGTGTGAATAGACCAGAGAAAGAATAAGGAAGAACGATGGACTCCACCAACTCATATATTGTGGACTTGCATGTTGACCCTGCCAATCAACCTGATGTACTGGGACCGTCTAGCATCTTTGATGTGGTTGCCAATGAAGCCTTTGATTATACTACCAAGTGTAAGATGGTAAAAGACTTGATTGAATATTATTGAAAGATTTGGTTACAATATATAGAGAATATAATGCAAACCCTAAAACGTAACTGGGTGTATGGGCTCATACTAATAACCCTAATAATATTGTCTAATACCAAGGATACCCTGCATGACTTGCATATTTTCCTACTTAAGGTATCTCAAGTATTGGAATTGCAGTATCTTAATGACGAGAACGAGAGATACACATGAACCCACTAACAACAAAGGGCGTACCCGGTGCATGAAGCTCCCGCTTTGCGCAGGGTCTGGGGAGGGGCCGGATCGCGAAGCGATCAGATGTACGCAACCTTTCCTTGCACAATTTTGTGCAAGAGGTTGTTTCCACGGCTAGAACCCATGACTTCAAGGTCACAAAGCAGCAACCTTACCAGTTGCTCCAAGGTCCGCCCTCTAACAACACTTACCAAGAAAACAATATTTGGCCTTGTAACTATGAGGTAATATAGCTTTCCTAAAATCTGATAAGAATTCGCCATCATTGGAAATCCGAATATAACTTAACCTTTTTGATATGCAGTGTTGCAAAAATCGGACTAGTCGGCCGATTAATCGGCGACTAGTCGGCAATCGGTGAGCCACCGATTGGATTTCCCCTAATCGGACTCAATAATCGCTAATTGCATGTTGACCCTGCCAATCAACCTGATGTACTGGGACCGTCTAGCATCTTTGATGTGGTTGCCAATGAAGCCTTTGATTATACTACCAAGTGTAAGATGGTAAAAGACTTGATTGAATATTATTGAAAGATTTGGTTACAATATATAGAGAATATAATGCAAACCCTAAAACGTAACTGGGTGTATGGGCTCATACTAATAACCCTAATAATATTGTCTAATACCAAGGATACCCTGCATGACTTGCATATTTTCCTACTTAAGGTATCTCAAGTATTGGAATTGCAGTATCGTAATGACGAGAACGAGAGATACACATGAACCCACTAACAACACTTACCAAGAAAACAATATTTGGCCTTGTAACTATGAGGTAATATAGCTTTCCTAAAATCTGATAAGAATTCGCCATCATTGGAAATCCGAATATAACTTAACCTTTTTGATATGCAGTGTTGCAAAAATCGGACTAGTCGGCCGATTAATCGGCGACTAGTCGGCAATCGGTGAGCCACCGATTGGATTTCCCCTAATCGGACTCAATAATCGCTAATCGGTAAAATTGGTCCAAATCTGGAAAAAATCGGCCCTAATCGGACCTAGTCGGCTGTTAATCGGCCTCTATTCTGCATTTTTGCAGAATCCGGCGAGATTCCAGCGGAATTCCAGCTAAGTTCAAAAATTCCAGCGAAAATTTTGAAATTCCGGCCAAAGTTGTTTATATATATATAAAGCTAAACATATTTATAAAAATTACATATAAAAATGTGTATTTATATATATAAAAATGAAAATTATATATAAAAATTCCAAACCGATTAATCCCGATTAATCCCTGTTAATCCCGATTAATGCGATTTTTACAACATTGTTGATATGGTAGGTATGCTTGACAAAAAAGAAGCTGATTCAACTGTGAATCTTAATATCTAGTTATATCCAGGTAATGTAGAATTGTTAGAAGATTTGGATAATATCAGAAGACTAGTGGGCAAGTTGGAATTAACTCACAATTACAAGGATAGATATTGTTTTATGTTACTCGTTCACGTCTAATTCCTGATCTAACCGTTGAGATGTTTAAACTTTCCTTGCTAATTAAATCCTTTATTGCAATATCACACTTATTGTTTAAGACTAAAAATAAAGTCAATAAAGAAACATTAAAACATAGATATCACACAACTAAAAAATAACTATAGCCACACCCCCAACCACCCTTACATGGTCTATGTACCTGATGCTGCAAAGAGCTCCCGCGTTTTCGCAGGGTCCAGGGAGGGTCCGTCCCATTTAAGGGAAGATGTACGCGGTCTTTCCCCCACATTTTGTGGGGAGGCCATTTCCACGGATCGAACCTGAGACCTTCGGTCCCTTAGGAACAGCTTTTACCGCTGCGCCAAGGCCGTTTACATGGTCTATGTAGTTATAAATATTTAAGTCACCCTAATGATTAAGATGCTCATACATAACTTTAGTAGATAAGATACACAAACGTAAAGGCCCTAGAAGTTGTATACATCACAACATTCCATTAGAACCACATATACATACATAATTACTTCAATCAGATTGTATCTTATGACTCATGTTTCCTCACGAGTTAATTAAACCATCCACTTTATCCGATACTGCATAGTAGATACATGAGAGCATGGTCCGCATGGATAATCATACGATTAACTAAAGCATCATGCAGCATATCCACAACAAGGGTACATCTACTATCACTATATTAAATGCCATTCTAAAAAAGATAACTACATGAAAGCATAATACAATAGTCCCTAACTCGCTATTTAAGAGTACCTCGAACATCCGAATCTACTTTCTCAGAGTTGGCCGGAGAACTTGCTGCATATTCATTGACCAATCTCAAGGTTCTGTTGTCTATAACACTGCAATAAATATTAACCATTATTAATAATGACAATTAGTTGAAAACTCATGAACTAATAATTGACATGCATTTTTTTTTGAAAGGCGAACACCCCCCCCTCTTCTAAAATCTACTCCTAAATCCACCTATTGCCCATTTTGTGAGCCTTGAACTTGCACCACTTGGTGGGGCCTGCATTTTTTATGACAGAAAACAAAAGGACTCCAATATGACTCGTATTTCATATGTGATAATAGATGTCAAGAACCAACATGGTAGAAGAAAGTAAAAGCAGAAACTCATAGACAAAGGAGAACTAGGATGATAAGTAAAGGTGACAAGATGGGCTGGTTGAGAAACAGGTCAGAAAAGGTTTGGATTAAAACGGGTCATTTTTAAGTGGTGTTAGTTCAGCTGACATGCAAACACTTCTGTCCAATTTTTTGAATTTTACTTAATATATAACTATACTATGTGTTATCTTAAATTACAAAAACAACAGCATTGTTATAGTAATCTAAATCTTCAAAGACGATTTGATTTAAGAGGTTGCATACATTAGATATAGCCTTTAGCCGACTTTCAACCCATACTATCCATTCGACAGACCCGTTCCCTTTTAGATAAGTACCTTTTATTTGACCCGTTTGAGATAAAACCCAAACCAAACAGGTCCATATATAAGCAAATGGGTTGATATAGCCACCTCTAGTCACATAAGTGAAAGTATAGAAAAAAAGAAAGGCATGTGAGATTTAAAATGTTGATCCCTCTATGAATATCACTATTTAGGTAGAGATTAGATAATAGAACGAGTATTTACCCAAGTCCTAGAGGATCTACAAGTTCCATGGCACGTGAAAATGACTGTAAATTATTTAGCCCCTTTATAGCCACTGATGGTTTTTTTTCAAACTTCTGAGTTGTGGGAACTGTTCTAGTCTCCCTCATGTCCCGAACCCTTCTGCCAAGCTGTCACAACAAGAAAACTTTTGACAGTTCAACTATTGTCCAAGTTTAAATAAAAACTACATCTAGAGGTTGAAAGAGTAAAATTAATCATGAGTGATGATATAAAATGTCAATTTCCAGCTAAACAAAGAAATCCCCAAATATAGAGCACTGTTGTTGAACTAGAATAGATCCATCAGTAGATTCAATCTCAAAAAAAGTCAACAGCTATCGGGCCACTTTACATTATTGATTTTAATAAACAGAATTGTTTGGTTTTATGGAGTCTCAGACCGAATTGGGCAGCTAAGCCGAGTCTCAATGTCAAGGAAAAAGGGGTCGCTAGCCCGGTTTTGTTTCTTGATCCTTAAGTTAGAAACCCTAATGTATTTCCTACATATGAACAGCATTGTATATTTGTATATGTAATTCCTTGAGCACCTAAGTAATAGAAAGAAACCCTAGTTGCAGTCCATGGACGCAGGTCATTCACTGAGACCAAACCACGTAAATCCTTGTGTCTTTTCTTTTACTTTTCCGCAGTTAGATTGTGTGTGTGCAACACAAATTAGATAACCAAAACTAACAAAGATTGGTGCAGACCAAAGTGTTTAAATGTGTTTCTGCCACTAGAAGATATAATAATTGCTATTGATGGTGTTAGTGTCAGGATATTCAAATTATTAGATGAAGTAATCAATAATATAAGGGTACAAAAGTAAAAAAATAAAAATAAAATCCATTGTAGGATAATCAGTTGCAGCTAATATCAAACTGATTATACGACCCTAAATAGCCAGATGATCATAAACAAAAGCAGGTTACCCAAATACAATTACAATTAGAAAACAAATCCAAACACCCCCTTAAATGAACCAAATCGATCAACACCGTCAAGATCAGAATGTAAACCACCATATCAAGGAAGATGCAATCTGTTAGCTGTAAGTTGTATAATATAAACAGCAATGCACTTTACATGGAGTACTGTAAAATACTAAAATATAACACCTTAGGTTATTTTGTAAGACCTATATTGCCTGAGACACTTATTACCACATACTTGGAAGTATTCTCGTTGTACCATACAAGACTGTAAGAGTGTAAGGTATAGTATCTCAAATTCTACGAGAACAAGTATATTCTATGATATAACTTTCATAATATAACACGAAAACTCGAAAAGCAACATGAGCTTTGGAATAGCCCTATAATTTGAAGACACCACCACTGAAAATCAAATCAGAAATCAAGTGGTTCCAAAAAGTATGTATCATAATTGATCAATTAACCCCAGTATCTCCAAACTGTTAAATAACATATTTCAAAGCATTGTTTTATTTCGAATTCTAGAAAATAAATTCACTTTAAAGTTAGAAAAAAGTAGAAAACAAAAAGAATTAAAACGTATAACGATCAACAAAAGTATGGCAATTAATCCAACATATTTTTTTCTTTAATTTTCAAAACTTTATGTTTATCCTAGTGTGTTAATATTTTTTAATCAAAAAATTAGGTGCATTATAGATTTGATGGTACAGGTAAAAGTTGAGTGGTAGCATGATACAAACTGATACAAACTGCTTTGTAAAAATGTTTTATTTCTTAAAAAAATTGGATGTTATACTTCAACAACTTACATAGTGCAAGCACGGGTGCGTTAGAGTTGTTCGATATAGGTCCTTTTTATAACAATACTTACTGCTTACTAAATTTAGTAGATATTTCATCCCAACAATTTGAGTGAAAAGGGCAAAAGAGTATATTGATTCATTTAGTTGAACTAGTTAGATAAGGGTTCATATCATGTACCATCTCATGGATTGAATCATCATCCCCCAAACTGGAAAATAGATCAAATCAGATCAGTGAATGATCCCACCAATTCATACATCCACAGTTCCACCACTATGTTTAAATTTAACACTTAATTGCAAATGGCAACTTTATGTTTTGTACTCACTTTAAACAATTCCAACGTTCAAGATCACATCTTAAGATACTTAAAGCATTGCATACCAGGTGAGAAAGAACAACCTAATAGCGTAACGAACAAAAAATTAAAACTTCAAACATGAAAAACACAACTAGAATATAAACACAAAACAGAAAATTTTTGGCAGGGACCTAATACTTTTGTCCCAAATTCAACCTTGTTCTTTCCAAGAAAGAAGCTTACTTACGGTTAGTAATATAGCTGATGCAAGTGTTAAAAATGTAGATTATTGGTGGTGCAAAAAAAGCTTCCACAACCAATTCAGTTCCTCTACAAAATCAAATTAAGCATTCTGAACTCGAGTAAATCAAAGCCATATCAAATACAGCTATACTTAAAGAGCTTAACACCTAGCAAGACTATTTACATCCTAAAAGGAGAAATCAAAGGTACTCTTTCTATGTTAAACTATACAAATAACATGATGCTCCCTATAATCCATCACTAACCTATGATCAATGACAGCTTAGAAATAACACGAAAGATCAATCAATGCGTGTACACATCTTAAACTACACGAATCATTCATACCTCTGCTTCATCCACTCTCTTCCAAGCATCAGGTTCTTCCCCATCCCAAAGCTTATCATCATCCTTCCCACCACCTCTACCCGTGCCTCTGACCCGACTCCTCGACCCGACCTTCTGATCACTAACCGAATCCTCATCCCCTGAGGAGATGCTAAGCATCTCCACCTCCGAATCCTCATCGTCCTCGGTGGCGTTCCGCCGATGCTGTGGCTTCGTGTTGGTGGTGGCCATGGGGCTAGGGTTTTTAGCAGGCCTGTGATTTGACGGAGGTTGAACGAAATTGACCACGGGCTTTGAGGATCTCGATTGAGATGATCGTGTGTAGTTCACGTCTCGCTGTGATTGCTCCTTTAACGCCATCTGCAACAGCTCGTCGTCATCACTGTCACTCATTTTGGGGATTTTGTATATGAATGTGAAGTTTGAAGTGTTAGGGATTCAGGTGGATTGAGATTTGACAACAGCAAGAAGAAAGGGGGATTTGGATCTCAGGGGTGAACTTTATTGTTTACAGGATGGACAAGTCAATCCTATGTTTTACAAAGAGTAAATTAAGTATTTTTGTTGGACTAGTGGTTCGCGATCGGGAAATGTCAATCAAGGTTGGAGCGTTAAGTGATTGTGGGAAAGAGATATCAGTTTAAAACATGTTTGGTTGGCTTGGCTTGGAACATTGAGTTGGTTGCCTCCTGTTTTATTATAGGGTTAGGATGTCGTAAAGCGGTTAGCGGACTTTGAAAAACTTAGGAGGCGTTTAGTTCGCTGAATTTATTGGAATTAGAATTGGAATTGTAATTTGAATTGTAATTCAAAGGAATTGCATTTGGAATTCAATATTTTCCAAATGATTTGGAATTCAATATTTTCAAAGGAATTGGGATCTATAAAGGGAATTTAAATTCCAAATACAACTCTAGTGCCAAAACAATATAAAGGAATTGGAATTTATCATCCGTTGCAATCCGCCACCACCTCAATGACCACCGATCATCGCCGCTACATATCACCGACCGCCGCCGTCACCGTCGACAATCGACCTCAACCACCAACCGCGTCCGTTGCCGAAAACCGACCGCCGTCGCCGTCACCGCCGTCGATCGACCGCCACCAACCGATAACGCCCATCGTCGAGACACGGTTCGACAACGACTGTCGGTGACGGTCGGCGATTAGGGGTGGCGGTGGTCGGCGTCGGTGGCGATCGGTGGACGGCGGCGACGGCAATCGGGGTCGGCGGCGGTCGGGGTCGGCGGCGGTCGGGGTCGGCGGTCAGTGACGGACGGCGGCGGTCAGGGTCGGCGGTCGGTGACGGACGGCGGCGGTCGGGGTCGGCGGTTGTAACGACCCGAATTTCGTATTATGTAATTAAAATACAATTAATGTATCATGTGTTAAATATTGTAAATATTTAAGACTTAACTAGAAGATTACTAGTTAGTTAATAGTGGTGGAAACATGAAAAATGATACTAGAGGGGTGGATCTTGCCCATTTATGAAACTTAAACATGGATAAGTATGGATTTCCATACATTTGATGAGCATTATTTGCTCATTCACGGTTACAACAAAAGAAGAGGAGAAAAAAAGGGTTTTGGTCATCTCATCCTCAAATTGTTGGTGATTCAAGTGCAAGATCCGAAATTGAACCCTAGAAATCATTCTTCATCTCATCAAGAGCTACAAGTAAGTGTTATTTGATGTTCTTGAGATGTAAAATCGTCACCCACATGATGGGTGTAGAAATTGGTGGTTTAAACATGAAACCCTAGTGTTATAGTGCTAGATGATCATGTGTATGTGTGTATTATGGTAACTAGATGTGTAATTGCTCCTTAATTGAAGATTTACATGAACCATGCAAATGGGTTTAGTTACTAGAAGGTTAAACTAAGGATTCTTCATGTAAACTAGTTACTAGTTGTAGAATCTAGGTTCATTCTTGTAGAAATGTGATTATGTGCATAACATTTGGTTGAAAATTTATGAATAACATGTGTGTTATGTGATTTGGGTGTAAAACTAGCTTGATGATGTTTAAAAGCTAGTAGATAACCAATATGTTAAGTTATGCACATAAGGTGTTTGATGAAATGCCTAAATGAGATGAAAAACATGAATGAACTACTTAATTGCAAGAAATGTGCAATGTGAAAGCCTAGATTGTAGGTTAAAGGTGATAAATGGTCAAATAGACCATATGTGTGATTAAATGAATGTTATGAGTTAAATGGGTCATTAAAATGGTAATAGGAAGTGGGGTGGCAAGCGGATCCAAGGGAACCGGCAAGGAACACGTTTGATTGACCACTTAAACCTTCCGGACTCAAGGTAAGACATTCTTTAAATTGAGCATAACAAAATAACGGCATGAGTCACAATGTGTGTGACCATGTGCTTATAAGCTCAAACAAAAATGAAAACCACGTTTAAAAAGGATAAATAGTTGACTTGCACCGTATGTGAGCTTCTATGACAAATGATTCACGACGTGCGTGAACATAAAGGAAATAACACTTTAGTGTTATACCACATGGTTGTGGAACAGAACGAGTCACGACGTGCGTGACCGTCCCATGGAAATGGGAACAAGGACAAACCCGAATTAAAGTGATTCACATCGTGTGTGAACACTAGGGTAAAGGGTTATCCCTACGATTTGCAATGTGTGTGAACGTTGGGTAACGCCAAGGACAAACCCGAATTAAAGTGATTCACATCGTGTGTGAACACTAGGGTAAGGGTTATCCCTACGATTTGCAATGTGTGTGAACGTTGGGTAACGCCAAGGAAAGCGGTCGTTCGCGAAAGAATGGCAAACCGCTCATTAAAATGGGATTTGACCCTATAAGGGTCAAATTCGGTATAAAATGGAAATTTGCGTTATGATAAGCAAATGGGATGGGTTGGGTCTAAGAACTCACCAAACATATGTAATATGTTATAATTGATCGGTTCCATGGTAGTCGGGACGGGCAAAAGCTCTAAAGAACAAACGAACCATAAATGGGTTAATTAAGGCATTAAATACCAAATAAATAGAAAAATTTTGGTATGTTGCCAAGAGTCGGGTTAGACTCGTTGAAACTCCGTGGGAATCACATATATGATGAAATATGTTATTTCCAGGTGTTTGGAACAATCGGGATCGAAAGGGGTGGTTCGGGAACGCAAAACGACCCTTAACGGGTCAAAAATAATGGTTTGGCTGCAGGTGCCACCGTAGCTTACGGTGGTACCGTAAGTTACGGTGGGTTCCTGGGCGGTTAGAACTACCGTAAGCCAGAAAGTTACCACCGTAGCAGAAAATGGGGCTACCGTAATTTACGGTACCTACCGTAAGTTACGGTAGGGCCCAGTTCCAGCTTTTGTTGATTATCGTTCAAAATGCGTTTCGAGTCCGTTTAAACCCCCGTAAAGACCCGAAATGAATGTTAGAGTGTACTTACTTAGTTCCTATGAACTAATGGATGTCTAAACGTGTGTTTTCAGGTGTTACGGGACCGGAAGGCTAAAGTGATCGATGGGGCATACAAGGATCGAACGGGACTTGCATACACGTTTCTTTTGTAGAAACTAACGTGTTAATATTATTTTGAAACTTCCTATCACGTGTTTATGTAAATGGAATGTTAAACTTCATTTTTGAGTGTCGGTTGACACGAAACACATATTTTTGGGAGTTAAATGTTAATGAAATTTTCTGGGACCAAATTCCGCATGTTTAATTAACTTAAATGGACTCTTTGGAGGTCCGGGTGTTACAAGTTGGTATCAGAGCCAACGGTTTGAGAGATTCAAGTGCGTCGCGAACACTTGGACTCAAACTTTTGAGCTCTAGATATGAGAAATGCAAACGTTCGATCCAAGAAGCCGATCACTGAGCCTAAAGGTACAAGGTTAGTGTGCCGTTTATAAACGTAACAAGCTGGACACATGTATGATATATGTATGATATATGTATGATATGTACCATATGAATTGATTGAACCTAGCTTCTTGACTTAAGTTTGGAATAAAGGAACTAAGAAGGCATCCGTGTGGTGAGCTTGTTGCTAGGCCTGGCCAGTCTAACAACAATCAAAAGCACGCGAATGGATTCTTAGGGACGTTGTTTTAAACTTAAGGATGGGAATGGGTATTGTGTGAATAGGGTTAGGCCCTAGTGATAGTAGAATCATAAGCATCGGTGTATATGCTATAGATTACGTACATGGTTGTTGGGTGTCGAATCCAGCACATAAATGATGAAAATGTGAACCTACCGAACACACACTAAGAATAGTATGAGCGTAAGTAGGGTTCGTGTCCTCAGGGATACGTGTCAATTATTTTATACCAAAAACGTATTAGCACAGTTACTTTGATTGATATGGACTAAAGAAGGTGGGAGTTTTAATTAAAAACTAAAACTAAAGGTAAATAGCAAAAAGTATGAAAAAATTCCAGCAAGCTGACACGGCCGTGTCAGACTGTAAAGGAAACTCCACACGGCCGTGTTAAGGTTCTGCTAGAAAAACGAAAGTTGACATTTTTTTTGTATTTTTATTTTGAAAAGTCTTAGGTCATGGCTGGTGACGATCACGTGATCAATATAGAGAATCACGAGACCCATCCCGATGATGCAACACGGGAAATGGTCAAGGAAGAAGTTGGCAAGGCTTTTGAGGCTTTATTGCCGGGCTACATCGAGGATGTACGCAAAGATCTACGGGATCTCATTCAACAAGAGTTTGTGGCTCTGAAGGCTGACAAAGAAACCGAAAGGCCAACAAAGAAAGTGACCTATAAGGAGTTTGTTGCATGCAACCCTACAACGTTCAAGGGTGAGGTCGATCCACTACTTAGTCAAAGGTGGATCAAAGATATGGAAAGTGCCTTTGAAACCTCACACTGTGAAGAATCTGATGAAGTGAGGTTTGCTGCAAGCCAACTCCGGGAACGAGCTAAAGACTGGTGGGAATTGCAACGGGATGAGAAGGGGCGGGAAGGTATCAAAAGTATGACTTGGGAAGAATTTAAGAAGTTGTTCACAAAGCGGTTTTGCCCACAAGCCGCTATCAACCGAATAGCAGAAGAATTCCTACAGTTGCGACAAAAAGACGAAAGTATTGATACCATCACGGCCATCTTCTACGACAAAGCCAAGTTTTGCCCACAGTTGCTCCAGGATGAAAGGATGTGGATTAACCACTACTATGGCATGTTGAGTGCCAAGTATCGAGAGTTTCTTACACCGTCCAAATATGAAACTCTAGCAGAGCTTATCGATTGTGCTAGGGATCGAGAAGCGGAATTGAAAAGGCAAGTTGATCGTGGGGAGAAGCGTGCGGCTGAAACGGAGACGGGTTCGTCTAAGAAAGCCAAGATTTCATCCTCATCAAACAAGTCTGGGAACGACAAAGACTCCAAACATTGCAAGATTTGTAAAAAGAAGCATGGGGGAGTTTGTAGATACGGATCTAAAAATTGTTTCAAGTGTGGAAAGTCGGGTCATTCGACATCGCAATGCACAAGCCCGTTAAGTGTGTGCTACAACTGTTACAAACCGGGCCACAAAAAGAGCGAATGTTCGGAACTAAAGAAGGATGGTACAAGTCAATCCTCGGTTGCTCAAGGTTCGGGGAAAAAGGGGGATGGAGGAAAAGCTAAGGCGAGAACTTTCTTGATTACGGCGGAAGAAGCCAAATCTATAGCCGACGTTGTGACGGGTACCTTTCTCGTCAACTCACTACCTGCTTATGTGCTATTTGACTCGGGTGCTAATAGATCGTTTGTTTCGGTTAAATTTGCGAGTCATTTTTCCATGGTGTTAGACAACTTACCTAGTCCTTTAGAGATTGAGGTAGCGGATTCAAAAACGTTCTTAGTGTTCAACGTTTATCGAAATTGCATACTTACCATCGAAGGTGAGGATTATTCGGTCGACTTAATACCCATGACACTCGGGGAGTTTGATGTAGTAATTGGTATGGATTGGCTTTCCATGTACCACGCCAATATAGTTTGCAATCGCAAGTGCATCCAATTGATATCTCCGAGTGGTTATGAGGTAATAATCCAAGGTGCAAAACGCGGTGGCGTAGCTTTATGTTCTTTGGTTAAAGCGATGAAATACATGAGCCATGGAGGACAATCGTTCTTGGCCTATGTAATAGACACGGAAACGAAAGTTCAAGTGTTGAAAGATATTCCGGTTGTTCGGGATTTTCCAGATGTCTTTCCAGAGGATTTGCCGGGAGTCCCACCGGAACGAGAGGTCGAGTTTCGAATCGACCTAACCCCGGGAGCTAAACCCATTGCAAAGGCTCCCTATCGCTTGGCGCCATCGGAGCTCCAAGAGTTAATGACACAATTGCAAGATCTTTTAGACAAGGGGTTCATACGTCCGAGTACTTCGCCATGGGGAGCACCGGTTCTTTTCGTGAAAAAGAAGGATGGAAGTCTTCGGATGTGTATCGACTATAGAGAGTTGAACAAGGTGACGGTTAAGAACCGTTACCCATTGCCTAGGATTGATGACCTATTCGATCAGTTGCAAGGTGCATCGTGGTTTTCAAAAATCGACTTACGGTCGGGTTATCATCAGTTGAAGGTAAGGGAAGAAGACATCCCCAAGACGGCATTTCGTACTAGGTACGGGCATTATGAGTTCCTTGTGATGTCTTTCGGGTTGACAAACGCCCCGGCGGCATTCATGGACTTGATGAATAGGGTGTGCCGACCCATGTTAGACCGATCTGTCATTGTATTCATAGATGACATCCTTATTTATTCTAAAAATGAGGGTGATCATGCTTGTCACTTGCGTGAAGTTCTCGAAACGCTTCGTCGGGAGAAATTGTTCGCAAAATTCTCCAAGTGTGCCTTTTGGTTACGAGAGGTACAATTCTTGGGTCATGTGGTAAACTCGGAGGGTATACACGTAGACCCCACAAAGATTCACGCGGTTACCAAATGGAGTCCACCCAAGACTCCCACGGAGATTAGAAGCTTTCTTGGGTTAGCCGGATATTATCGGAGATTCATTCAAGACTTTGCTAAGATTGCTTCTCCTTTAACCAAGCTTACCAAGAAAGAGGTGAAGTTCCTATGGGGTGAAGAGCAAGAGAAAGCCTTTCAAGAGTTAAAGTCGAAATTGACTCAAGCTCCGGTTTTGTCTTTACCCGAGGGAACCGACGATTTTGTGGTATACTCGGATGCTTCCTACTCCGGTTTGGGTTGTGTTCTAATGCAAAGGGGCAAGGTGATTGCTTATGCCTCGAGACAACTGAAAGTGCATGAAAGAAACTACCCAACCCATGATCTTGAACTAGCCGCGGTGGTGTTCGCGTTAAAGATTTGGAGGCATTATCTATATGGTGTAAAGTGTACGATTTACACGGACCATAAGAGTTTAAAGTACTTCTTTACGCAAAAGGAGTTAAACATGAGACAAAGGCGGTGGATGGAATTGCTAAAGGATTATGATTGTGAAATCCTATATCATCCGGGAAAGGCCAATGTCGTGGATGACGCCTTGAGTCGAAAGGAGGATCATACTCCTATCAAAATAACCGCAATGAAAATAACCGTTATATCCGAAGTGGTTGAACGAATCAAGGAAGCACAAACTGAAGCGCTAAAGGAAGAAAATTTGAAGAAAAATCGAATCAAAGGTCAAACTCAAAACTTGGAAGATGATAGTCAAGGATTGAAAACAAGATGGGGTCGGGTTTGGATACCACCTACTTGTACCTTGAAGAATGATCTATTGGATGAAGCCCATAAATCCAAGTATTCAATTCACCCGGGAGCGACTAAGATGTATAGGGACCTTCGGGTTAACTATTGGTGGCCGGGCATGAAACGCGATATTGTCAAATATGTGGAGAAATGCTTAACTTGTTTGCAAGTGAAGGCGGAACATCAAAAACCTCATGGTGAATTGCAACCGTTGGATATTCCGGAATGGAAATGGGAAGAGATAACAATGGATTTGATTACTAAACTTCCAAGAACGAAGGAAGGGTACGATGCGATATGGGTTGTTGTCGATCGATTGACCAAGAGCGCTCATTTCCTTCCTATTCGTGAGACTTACAATTCGGAGAAAATGGCGGAGGTTTACGTGAACGAAATAGTGTCACGACACGGGGTGCCCGTGTCGATTGTGTCCGATAGAGACACACGGTTTACTTCCAAGTTTTGGAGGAAATTTCAAGCGGAGATGGGGACAAAGCTATTGCTAAGCACGTCATACCATCCCCAAACCGACGGACAAAGTGAAAGAACCATTCAAACATTAGAAGATATGCTACGAGCGTGTGTTCTTGACTTTGGGGGTAGTTGGGATGAGTATTTGCCTTTGGCGGAATTTTCTTACAATAATAGCTATCACTCCACCATCGAGATGCCTCCGTATGAAGCTTTATATGGCAGAAAATGCCGAACTCCCATTTGTTGGGGAGAAATTGGTCCACGGGAACTCGCGGGCCACGATACGATAATGAATACAGATGAAAAGATTAGGCAAATCCGTGCTCGCATGAAGGCGGCGCAAGACCGTCAGAAAGCTTACGCGGATAAGCGTAGACGACCCATCGAGTTTGAGGTGGGAGATTTGGTTTTGTTAAAGGTTTCCCCATGGAAGGGTATTATACGATTCCGGAAGCGGGGAAAGTTGAGTCCGAGGTTTATCGGGCCGTTTAAAATCATCGCACGTGTGGGTAAAGTTGCTTACCGGTTGGAATTGCCGGAAGAGCTTCAAGGAATTCACAACACGTTCCATGTATCTTACTTGAGGAAGTGTTTGGCTGACGAGTCGGCCTATGTCCCGTACGAGGACTTGGAAGTTGATGACAGATTGAACTATATCGAGAAGCCGGTGGCTATCTTGGATAGAAAGGTCAAGCAACTGAGAAACAAGACACTCAATCAGGTGAAGGTGCAATGGAAGAATCGTAAGGGATCCGATGCCACTTGGGAATCGGAAGATGAAATGAGGAAGTCTTATCCTCATCTATTTGATTAGTATGTAAAGTTTCGGGGACGAAACTCTCTTTAGAGGGGGAGACTTGTAACGACCCGAATTTCGTATTATGTAATTAAAATACAATTAATGTATCATGTGTTAAATATTGTAAATATTTAAGACTTAACTAGAAGATTACTAGTTAGTTAATAGTGGTGGAAACATGAAAAATGATACTAGAGGGGTGGATCTTGCCCATTTATGAAACTTAAACATGGATAAGTATGGATTTCCATACATTTGATGAGCATTATTTGCTCATTCACGGTTACAACAAAAGAAGAGGAGAAAAAAAGGGTTTTGGTCATCTCATCCTCAAATTGTTGGTGATTCAAGTGCAAGATCCGAAATTGAACCCTAGAAATCATTCTTCATCTCATCAAGAGCTACAAGTAAGTGTTATTTGATGTTCTTGAGGTGTAAAATCGTCACCCACATGATGGGTGTAGAAATTGGTGGTTTAAACATGAAACCCTAGTGTTATAGTGCTAGATGATCATGTGTATGTGTGTATTATGGTAACTAGATGTGTAATTGCTCCTTAATTGAAGATTTACATGAACCATGCAAATGGGTTTAGTTACTAGAAGGTTAAACTAAGGATTCTTCATGTAAACTAGTTACTAGTTGTAGAATCTAGGTTCATTCTTGTAGAAATGTGATTATGTGCATAACATTTGGTTGAAAATTTATGAATAACATGTGTGTTATGTGATTTGGGTGTAAAACTAGCTTGATGATGTTTAAAAGCTAGTAGATAACCAATATGTTAAGTTATGCACATAAGGTGTTTGATGAAATGCCTAAATGAGATGAAAAACATGAATGAACTACTTAATTGCAAGAAATGTGCAATGTGAAAGCCTAGATTGTAGGTTAAAGGTGATAAATGGTCAAATAGACCATATGTGTGATTAAATGAATGTTATGAGTTAAATGGGTCATTAAAATGGTAATAGGAAGTGGGGTGGCAAGCGGATCCAAGGGAACCGGCAAGGAACACGTTTGATTGACCACTTAAACCTTCCGGACTCAAGGTAAGACATTCTTTAAATTGAGCATAACAAAATAACGGCATGAGTCACAATGTGTGTGACCATGTGCTTATAAGCTCAAACAAAAATGAAAACCACGTTTAAAAAGGATAAATAGTTGACTTGCACCGTATGTGAGCTTCTATGACAAATGATTCACGACGTGCGTGAACATAAAGGAAAATAACACTTTAGTGTTATACCACATGGTTGTGGAACAGAACGAGTCACGACGTGCGTGACCGTCCCATGGAAATGGGAACAAGGACAAACCCGAATTAAAGTGATTCACATCGTGTGTGAACACTAGGGTAAAGGGTTATCCCTACGATTTGCAATGTGTGTGAACGTTGGGTAACGCCAAGGACAAACCCGAATTAAAGTGATTCACATCGTGTGTGAACACTAGGGTAAAGGGTTATCCCTACGATTTGCAATGTGTGTGAACGTTGGGTAACGCCAAGGAAAGCGGTCGTTCGCGAAAGAATGGCAAACCGCTCATTAAAATGGGATTTGACCCTATAAGGGTCAAATTCGGTATAAAATGGAAATTTGCGTTATGATAAGCAAATGGGATGGGTTGGGTCTAAGAACTCACCAAACATATGTAATATGTTATAATTGATCGGTTCCATGGTAGTCGGGACGGGCAAAAGCTCTAAAGAACAAACGAACCATAAATGGGTTAATTAAGGCATTAAATACCAAATAAATAGAAAAATTTTGGTATGTTGCCAAGAGTCGGGTTAGACTCGTTGAAACTCCGTGGGAATCACATATATGATGAAATATGTTATTTCCAGGTGTTTGGAACAATCGGGATCGAAAGGGGTGGTTCGGGAACGCAAAACGACCCTTAACGGGTCAAAAATAATGGTTTGGCTGCAGGTGCCACCGTAGCTTACGGTGGTACCGTAAGTTACGGTGGGTTCCTGGGCGGTTAGAACTACCGTAAGCCAGAAAGTTACCACCGTAGCAGAAAATGGGGCTACCGTAATTTACGGTACCTACCGTAAGTTACGGTAGGGCCCAGTTCCAGCTTTTGTTGATTATCGTTCAAAATGCGTTTCGAGTCCGTTTAAACCCCCGTAAAGACCCGAAATGAATGTTAGAGTGTACTTACTTAGTTCCTATGAACTAATGGATGTCTAAACGTGTGTTTTCAGGTGTTACGGGACCGGAAGGCTAAAGTGATCGATGGGGCATACAAGGATCGAACGGGACTTGCATACACGTTTCTTTTGTAGAAACTAACGTGTTAATATTATTTTGAAACTTCCTATCACGTGTTTATGTAAATGGAATGTTAAACTTCATTTTTGAGTGTCGGTTGACACGAAACACATATTTTGGGAGTTAAATGTTAATGAAATTTTCTGGGACCAAATTCCGCATGTTTAATTAACTTAAATGGACTCTTTGGAGGTCCGGGTGTTACAGCGGTCGGGGTCGGCGGTCGGGGTCGGCGGTCGGTGACGGACGGCGGAGGTCGGGGTCGGTGACGGACGGCGGCGGTCGGGGTCGGCGGTCGGTGTCGGACGACGAGGGTCGGCGACGAGGGTCGGCGGTCGACGACCGTGGTCATTGATCGGGGCAGGTAGCGGCGTCGGTGATCGGGGGCGTCACAATCGGTTAGCGGTGGGCGGCAGGCGGCGGTCGGGGGCGGCGGGCGGTGGTCGGGGGCGGCGGGGGTTAGGGTTTGCGGGGGGCGTCGACGGTTGGTGGTCGGGGTCGTCGGTCGGCGATGAGCGGGGTGGTAGGCGGCGGTTAGTGATGGAGGTAAGAGTCGATGGAATTTGAAATCAATCAATATTTGGAAGGATTTTGAAATCCTTTATTTGAAGAAATTTGAGGGAATTAATTCCAATTCCAATTCATTTCTTAACCAAACACATTAAGAATGGAATTTAAATTCCAATTCCAACGAATTGCTACCAACCAAACACAATGACCAATGGAATTCAGATTCCAATTCCATTGAATTCCTGCATACCAAACGCCCCCTTATGTTTTTTTTTAAGTTATTTAGTTTTTGATAAAAATGCAACAATACTCCATGTGGTTTGGTCCGATTAGATGTTTGGTCTGTTTGATTGAAAAATTACAAAGATAATCTAAAGTTTTTTGAGATGGTTATTAAATGATTGTTGAGTTAAATGATATTTTCGTCCCTAACGTTTTCTTGAATTTATTATTTCAATCCAAAACTTTTTTTGTCATTTAAATTATCGTAATTTAACAAATATTATCATTTTCATCCACCCAACTAACACTGTTTAAAACCATCGTTAAAAAAGGGTATTATTAGTCTGTTCTACACATTCTAATTGTTATTTAATACAATTAAAATCACCTAAATAATTCCCACTAATATCTTGACTACAAAAGTCAAACCTCATCCTTAACACTTACGTATGCCGTATTTTAAACCAAAACCCTGTTAATCATTTATTCTGATAATTTATTTCAATATATACACATAAGACCGATGATATGAACCGATGTGATCGATATATGAACCGACTTTGTTCAATCAAAGTCAATTTCACATCGCAGCCAATTAAACCTAATCCCCTCCAAGAATTTGATAGATGTATATGAAGCTTTGCTAATCAGATAACCTGTTAAAATTGAGCACCCATGTACTCCATTAAAACCAATTTCACATAGTAGCCAGTTGAGGTTTGATTTTCAACACTTTTTTGTTGTTTAATTAAACATTCTCATTTACATTTAGATTATTGTTTGATTGAGCTTATATTTTAATTACGCAGGTTATCATTGTTATTCGATTGAGGAAGAAATGGCTTTTACTCTTTGGTTTGTTCGGGGTTCTACTTAACTATTTGATCCATATGAATGCTATGGTAAATTTTTGTTTAAATTTTAAGTGTTAAAATTTAAATTTGATATTGCATAGAATGTACTTTGTTTGATCCATAAAACCTTCTTTGGTTAATATTGTATAACCTTCTTTGTTTAATATTGTATAACATACTTAAACCTATTTATTTTCATATTTCAGGTCAAACACACTAGTGTTTTTTCATTGAGGTTGAACCATGGAGGCCATTTCATGAACACATTACAGGGAAGGAGATATATATCGGGGTAAGGTTAACTATGTTGACATGGTTTCTACTGACACATTCTCAATTAGTGAGGTGAATGCTATGATTGAAGAGTTAGGTTATACAAAACAATAAGTGATGTATTATCATTTTAGGGTTCCTGGATTTGGATTATATGGATTAAAGCCTCTAACTAATGATAATGATGTGCTAAAGTTATTAAAGTATGTGGCTACTCGTAAGATCATTGACATCTACACTGAACCACAAGAGACAAGATTGCATCCAAATGAAACTATTAATATGAATGACCCATTTGAGGATGAGAAAATTGAGTCTAATGATTCAGAGTTTATTGTTGATGAAGATAACTTAGTTCCGGATGTTGAGGTTGAGACGCATGATTTTAGAGGATCAATTGAGATTGGGGAGATAGATGATGGGAATGATGTTAATGATGAAGATGATGTATAAGTTGATATTTGTTTTGGTCAAAAATTGTCAATAACCAAAGTAGTTAATATGAGGTTAGATGCTTTAAGATTAATGAAGATAACGAATGAAAAATAACAAGAACACAAGGATTGGTCACGATAGAAAAAGCCCTTGATCTTTAAAAAATCACCGGATAAAAACCTCGAGTGGTGACAAATGTTCACCACTAGCTATGTTAGCAAAAAAAGAAGAAGTTACAATTCGAGAACTATGGCAATGTTTACAATAATTATGTGTGATTGCAGAGAATGAGAGTAAGAGAGATGAACAAGTGCATATGAATGTGTGTATGTGATTGCCACAGCCTCATTTTATGTTAAACTAAAATTCCTATTTCTAAGGGATTCTCCCTCAACGTCCACTTGACCAAGTAATCAGCTGACTATGGTAGTCCACATTCAAAATAAAGTTGAAATATTCCTCTAGACGTTACCTGCAATTAATTAACAAAAAATAATAAAGAGAACAATTGTTAGTTATAAAAATGTACCCTCAGGATCCTAAACCCTTCCAAGACCAATGATATTCTATCCAGGCAGCCAGGATACTTCGTCTTTATTAAGAAAATATCCACCCTTAACAATTGCCCCTAATATGACGATTGTGATATGCATAACAACTGTCATATTGATCATTATTTCCTGAACGTAGATGTTGCAGAAGACGTGAGAGACATGATGGGTTGAAAACTGCTCATTATCCTATAACCTAGATTTTTACGATAACTTCCCAATTTTGCTTTTAAATTGGAGACAACTAATCCCCATTCCACACATCAAGCAAAATTCAAGGTAATATTCTCTCCCCCTTTCTTCTTCTTCTTTATCATCTCCGGTGATAATGGGGAAAAAGATGACTCCGGCGACTTCCAGCTTCGAACCCAGATTCATTGATAGAACCCTTAGGCCCCAAAACCTGCTTACAGAACCTACAAAGGAATCTGCAAGTTCACGGACACAGAAATCAACAGCCTAAACCCTTGTTTTCCTCCTTGGGTTGTATTTCAACCGTTCGATCCCATGGTGAGAAGCGATTGCGTTTCCACCGAGTGGGTTTGCTTTCCTGCCTTCCAGTTTCAGCTTGATTATTCTTATCCCTTTCCGGCCTTTATCGAGATTTCTTTGGATTATCCGGCAGCAGCTATATTCAGGCTATGCCGATGATTTGGAGAACTTTATTCACGATCGAGGAAATCCTGGGTCGAGAGAAACTGACCCTAAGCGTTGCTGAGCTTGCTTACATTTACATTCTTACCACTCACGGATCTGGCCGATTCACCCTTAAATCCAAGGCTCATCATCTTGTTCCTTTTTTTAATACCACCCAGAATGACCATGGCTAACCAATTCTTTTTTGTGAAAAGATCCAAGATCCCTGAGGGGGAAATCTTACCCCATAAACGGATTTTGACCGGTAGGATGTAGGATCATAGATCTTGCAATTTCTTTGTTCTTGTGTTGATTACTAACCCCTATTTATTGTTTCTATTTTGCAGCGGACAATTTCACAAGTCTTGCTACGCTCGATAAGGTAGAAAGCAGAGCTAAATCTTTCCTAGCTTTGGACCCAATCACTTGGATATTCAAATCCAGGATCTAGGAGCACTCACAAGAAGTTTGCCACTCCTCTTCCTTCATCATGTCACTTAGGGAATTTATTAGTTTAAAAAATATTCATTATAGAAAAGGATACTTATCTGTTTATAATTCCTTACAGGTGCTCATAAGTCTACTTCTCGCCCTGCTTCCAAGTTCATGCTAGATGATGTGGATTGCGTCATCTCTTCCTACAAGAAGGAACATTATCCTGCTCTTGAAGTCCCAAACCTATCACTACTCGCTCCAAAAAGCATTGCTTACAAATGCAAGAAAACCTCAGAGCCAGAGGATGAATTTGCAAGCACAGAGAAGCACATTCAAGAGGTCGTCATTGAGGTAAGGATCCTTTATCCTGCACTAATAAACTTTGTTAAGGATAATCAATTTTAATAACTTTACCGTTTTCTTTGTAGAGCATTGCAAATCTAAAGAACTCCTGTCATGCAAGTCTGAAGGAGCTTTAAGACGATCTGGCCAGCTTGAAGGCCTTTGTTGCTGCTTATGAGAAGGCATTTTCCAAGGCTAGGAAGAGGGAAAGGGTGTTGGAAGCCGATCTTGAAGCTACCTAGAAGAAGACTAAAGATGAGATCCACGCTGCTATGGAACAAGCAAAAATTTGGGTTGCTAATTCTGTTCTGCATGCTAGGGTCATCAAGTAACCTGCCTAACTCAACTTTAGCTATTGAGACAAGAGTATAATTTTCAAAATCAAAAGCAGGAGTGAACTTTACTTCAGACAAAAGTATGATTTTTGACCCATTATTTGCAATTTCACTAGCAGCTTTGGAATTATGTTTCCTCTTTTTGGTTGCATTATCTAAGATTTCAGAAGAGCTAATAATCTTTGAGAGCAATTTCACTTCTCGCAACCTTGATTGTTCTTTGAGAGCAATAATCTTAGATTCACAATCATTGAAAGTATAGCATACTGTACAATATAAAAGTATGGCATCTTAGATTTTTGATAAAACCTATATTTTTTGAGAGTCTTATTACCACATACTTGGTAGTATTCTATTTGTACCATACAAGAGTGTAAGATATATTATCTCAAGTTCTATGAGAACATATATATTTTATGATATAACTTTCATAACACAACAAGAAAAGCAACATGAGCTTGGAAACCATTCTATAACTTAAAGATACCCAGTGGTGGAGCTTGAGCACTGCTATAGGGGGAGGGGGGCTGAAATAATTTTTTTAAGGGGGACGAACTCGATATATATAAAAAAATTTACAATACTAGGCCAAAAATTAACACTACCGTACCGAAAATTAACACTATTGACGAAAAAAGAGGGGGCGGGAGCCCCTCTTGGCCTCTTATAACCTTCGCCAATGAAGATACCACCACAAATTAGAAATCAAGTGGTTTCAAAAGAGCATGTAACATAATCGTTCATTTAATCAATTCTCCAAACCGTTTATGTTTCAAAATATTGTTTTATTCCAAATTTTAAAAAAATTAATTCACATCAAAGTTAGAAAAAGGTAGAAAACAAAAATAAAATAAAATAAAATAAAATAAAATGTAAAATGATCATGTATGGTAATTAGACCAACATATTTTTTTCTTTAATTTTCAAAATTTTATGTTTATCCTAGTGTGTTAACGTTTTTAATAGAAAATTCACCTGCATTATAGATTCGTATGGTACATGTAAAATACGAGTGGTAGCATGATACAAATTGCTTTGCAAAAACATTTTATTTTTATAAAAAATTAGATGTTATACTTCAAAAACATAATACAAGTACAACTGCATTAGAGTTGTATGATATAAGTTGTTTTATAACAATACTTACTTCTTACCAATTTAGTTGAAAATTCATCCCAACAATTTGAGTGATAAAGGCAAAAGAATATAACAATATTTGATCTAATTCATGGATTAAAATCATCATCCTTCAAACTGGATCACTAAATCAAACCAGATTAGTGAACTGAATGATCCTACCAAACCATACTTCCACCACTATGTTTCAATTTTTAACACTTGATTGCAAATGGCCACTTTCTGTTTGTAGTCACTTTAAACACAATTCCAAACCTCAAGATCACATCTTAGGATATTTAAAGCATTGCATATCGGGTGAGCAAGAACAACCTAATGTTGTACCGAACAAAACATTAAAACTTCAAACATGAAATACAACTAGAATATAACACAAACAGAAATAAATTCACCCTTATCCTTTCTAAGACAAAAACTTTTTCTCACAAATTCACCCTTGTTTTTTTCTAAGAAAGAAGCTTACTCGCATTCAACACCAAAAAAAGCATTTGTAAACTGAAATTATGTTCCCTGAATAATCACGGATCACCAACCCAAGGCATAACTGATACAAGTATTAAAATAAGTGAAAGATTGTTGTTAGGGAGTAAAAAGCTTACTGAACTTGATTAAATCAAAGCCAAAAGCATATCAATTACTGCTATACTTAAAGAGCTTAACTCTTAACAAGTTTATTTTCATCCTAAAAGGAGAAATCAAGGGTGTGTTGGGTTTAATCTGACAAGTTTGGTTTATAGGTTCATTTTATTATTTAGTATTTTAGTTTGTTTTGTTTAATGTTTAAATAAAATAGAAAATGTGGTGTTTTAATAAAGTATTTAGGTGAATGGTAAGGGACAGGTTCTTTAGGTTTTTTACATTTGGAATAGGTAGTAGTAGCTAGGTGGTATTTCTATTTGATTGAATGTGGTTTGTAGTGTAGTCTATATAAGGTATGTTTTGCTTTGGAATAAAGATATATGCTTTTCATATTTTCTTCTCTTGTATATTTTTTTGTATTTGAGAGCAATTTACTTATGTGACTGAGAATGTTTGTGAAAACCGAAGCCAACATTTGGTATTAGAGCATAGGGTACCATGTTCGATTGAAGAGAGAAAGCAGAAGACCGTTGATTTCATGTGACGAGATCGCAAGAAAGAAAAGAAGAAAGAAAGAGGCTGATCTAAATCAGGAAAGAAAGAAGAAAGAAAAAAGAAGGCAATGTAAGAACGACAAAAGAAAGAACCAGCGTCACATTGCAAGAAAGAAAGAGCAGAGAAAGAAATCGATAGAAAGAAGAAAGAAAGAGACCGTGTCATTCATAGAAAGAAAGTGAAGAATGGCGATGGTATAAGCAAAAGAAGCAGGTTCGATGTCTTACCAAGATTCGGCATTGACCACAACTAACTATCTGGTATGGGCTATTAAGGTTAAGTCCATCTTGGATGCATATGGTCTCTTAGAGACGGTGGAACCAAGAACTCTTGGGGAAGAACCGGATGCTAAGAAGTCAAAACAAGATTTAGCTTTCTTGTTTCAAGCAGTACCGAAAAAGATAGTGTTGCAAATGTCGAGTCACACGAACCTGGAGAAAGTATGGGATGGTTTAAAAATAAGATATTTAGGTGTAGATAGGGTAAGGATGGCTTGAATTGCAATGTTAAAAAGAGAGCTTGAAGGCTTGCGGATGAAGGAAGGAGAGCTTATTGATGATTGTGCTACTAAGTTGAGTGGAATTGTTTCAAAGTTGAGGAGTCTTGGGCATCAAGTTTAGGAAGAAGAAATGATGAGAAGGATACTTGATACAATGCCAAAGTCATTCCTTCAGATTGTGGCATCAATGAAACAGTGTTTTTGAGTTGGATATGATGCTCTTTGATGAAGCAGTTGGGAGGCTTAAGGCTTATGAAGAAAGAATCAACAGCCATGGTAATAAGGAAGGAGAACAAGGTCAATTAGTGCTTTGTAGTTCTACTCGTGAATAAAGAAAATATGGAAGAGGAAGAGGTCGAGGAAGAGGTTTTGGTAGAGGTGAAAGAGGCGCGGAAGAGGCTTGGGTCGAGGCGATAAAAGCGGGTTCCGATGCTTTGAACGTGGAGAATTTAGACATTTTGCATATGAGTGCACTAAATGGAAGGAGAAGGAAAATGAAACTAATTTAATTCAAGAGGAAGAACCGACTTTACTTTTATGGAGTAATATGTCAAGATTAAGAGGGTGAATGTTGGGCTTAATCTTGACAAGTTTGGTTTATAGGTTGGTTTTATTATTTAGTATTTTGTTTGTTTTGTTTAATTTTTAAATAAAATAGAAAATGTGGAGTTTGACTAAAGTATATAGGTGAAAGGTGGGGGACCGGTTCTCTAGGATTTTTACCTTTGGAATAGGTAGTAGTAGCTAGGTGGTATTTCTATTTGATTGAACGTGGGTTAGAGTGTAGTCTATATAAGGCATGTTTTGCTTTGGAATAAAGATGCCTGCTTTTCATCTTTCTTCTCTCGTATACTTTTTTTATATTTGAAAGCAATTTACTTGTGTGGTTGGGAGTGTTTGTGGAACCCGAAACCAGCATTTGGTATCAGAGCCTAGGGCTCATACCATGTTCGATTGAAGAGAGAAAGCAGAAGACCAACGATTTCATGTGACGAGATCACAAGAAAGAAAAGAAGAAAGAAAGAGGCTGGTCTAAACCAGTAAAGAAAGAAGAAAGAAAGAAGAAAGAAAGAAGAAGGCGCTGTAAGAATGACGAAAGAAGGAACCAACGTCACATTGCAAGAAAGAAAGAGTAGAGAAAGAAATCAACAGAAAGAAGAAAGAAAGACTGTGTCGATTCATAGAAAGAAAGCGAATAATGGCAATGGTACAAGTAAAAGAAGCAGGTTTGATGTCTCACCAAGTTCCGAAATTGACCGCAACCAATTATCCGGTGTGGGCTATTAAGGTTAAGTCCATCTTGGATGCAAATGGTCTTGTAGACGGTGGAACCAAGAGCACTTAGGGAAGAACCAGATGCTAAGAAGTCAAAACAAGCTTTAGCCTCCTTTTCTCAAGCAATACTGGAAGAGATAGTGTTGCAAATGTCGAGTCACATAGACCTGAAGAAAGTGTGGGATGGTTTTATAATAAGATATTTAGGTGTAGATCGGGTGAGGACGACTCGAATTGCAACGTTGAAAAGTGAGCTTGAAGACTTGAAAATGAAGGAAGGAGAGCTTGTTGATAATTTTGTGCTACTAAGTTGAGTGGATTGGTTTCAAAGTTAAGGAGCCTTGGGCATGACGTTGAGGAAGCAGAAATGATGAGAAGTATACTTGATGCAATGCCCAAGTCGTTCCTTCAGATTATGCCATCAATCGAACAATTGTAACCTTTCGTATTTTCGTTAAATAAAAGTTAACTTTGTTATGTTCTTGTAAGGACTTTCTTGTCATTAATGAAACTATGTGGGTCGTTTATGCTTGTTTCTTAAATATAATAGTAATAATAGTAATTATAATAAAAATAATACTAGTAATTATAACTTTTGCTTAATATTATAAATCTTAACTTAAATGATAATAATAAAAATAAAATGAAATAATAATAATATTAATAATAATAAATAATAGCTTATAAAAGTTAAATAACTAATAAGTTAGAAAAAAATATCTAAAACTTAAGGTTTAGTTAAATTCAGGGGTCCTTAATGTCATTTTAAAAACTTTAAATGGAAGTTCTTTCATAAAATAATAACCACCCAAAACCTGAGGGACCAGAAGTGTAACTTTTTATAAAATCACCCAAACCGCCCCCTCTCCCTGTCGGCCTCTTTGCCGCCGGCCACCGACTCTTCGGCCACCTCAAAACAGTGAAATCCGATCATGTTTAACCCCCAAACTGACTCAAATCATTTCATTGATCTAATTCGAACTTGAACGCATCAATTAAACACCTTTAATCGTCGGTTACTAGTCTAATCGAAACCATAACCGAAGCATCTTAATCTCCATAGCCGTTCGAGCATTAACAATTCATAATAGCCTAATTAAACTAATCTAAACGATCCTCTATCAATCATTAATCGAATACAACACTCAATTTCGTCTGAAACAAACCTAAATATCTAGTTTGATCATTCTCCACTCCGCGATCTGCAACTCAACCGAGCACCACTCTCTGAGCAATCTTGATGAACACTAATTGAGGGCTTTACCTATCATCATCATTAGAGGCTTCATACAAAGTTGATTTGATTATCAACGATGTTACATCTCAAATCAAACTCTACCGTGACCGCGACTGTTTCTTCGATTGATCTTGACATGTAGAACTCCAAATCGGGTAATTGAAACAATCTACACACTCGTGTTATCATAGGGAACAAAAGCCCTATGATTTATTCCATTATTAATAACGAATTTGGCTTCAATTTGGATCAAACCAAATCTAGGATTTATGCGAATTGGGGGTAGTTTGCTACTAGTGTTTAAAAGGCCTTGGAACCAAAGTGAACCACGACTGCGGCCCTGATTCACTGGTTAGACACTTGCATTTCGGGTTTGAGGTCTCGGGTTCGAATCCGGGCACCCTTATTTTTTTTAAAAACAGTTTTCAGCCTTTAAAGAAATCATATAAAATTTCCAAAAATTACAAAATCGGTTTTTATAAAGCTAGATTATTTTAAAAGATATCTAATTATTTTCTAAAAAAATTATTTCTTTTAAACACCCCAAAACTATAATACAAATGTTATAAAGTTATAAAAACTTATTTTCTAAAAATTTATTTTTTTATTTTCTTTTAAAGGTTATAAATAAGATAGTTACAAGTGTTATAAAGTTATTGTTATAAAAGTGGACTTTAAATAATAATTTAAATCATTAAATTATTATTGGACACTATATTACTTTAATTATGGAATATTCAAGATAATTGCAATTATATATATTTTATACTTTACAAAAGTCATTTTGTGTTATTTTCTTATAAAATATACTTTAAATAATAACTTAAGTTAATAAGTTATTATTGGTCAATACGTTATTTTAATCGTAGATATATCATATTTATTTCAAAGACTATGAAAATTTATTTATATTTTATATTATTATGCCTAGTTTCTTTTCCATCTTAAGACACTTAAATAGTATAATTCTTTTCATATAATCAAAATATAAACAATTTCATTACATAAATCTATTTACTTGTTAAAAAACCCCCCAATTCTATTGAAACCCTAGTCCACATTTTAATCATCAATCTTATTATCAAAACTTTAACCTTGTGAACATATATACATATTTAGGTGACTTGTGACGATTCACGTTGGAACGATGCCTATTATTATTCTTATTAATCGTCATTACATACTTATTTGACATGTGAGTTCCTTGCCCCTTTTTATGCTATTTCACACCGTTTTGGGGTGATACATGTTACATTATTCAACATACACTTATAAACGTTTAAATCTTATAAAAGCACATGCAATTCATACTTTTATTTTGTCATGGTTATTTGTGTTATTGTAAGTCTTATATGAGTTACATATATTGTTTACAATCATTAACTATTGCTAGCCTGGCGGCGTCTTAGATCTTTGGGCCTGACAAGCCTATTTGGTGTTAAAGTCGATGTATTGCCGACTCCTAGGAGTCGTATGCTTGTGCACTAGGGAACCAAATACACTTAGCCAATCATATAAACTTATAATCTAGTCGAGGTTTGATTGTACTATATGTGTTCTATAAACTTGCTAACTCATAACCTATTACATGAATTGCTACTTGAAACCCATGGGATATTATGTATGTGAAACCCTTGGAAACTCACCAACTTTATAGTTGACTCGTTATTTTTAACATGTTTCAAGAAATGCCCAAGTTTGAAGTCATTATTTGGAGCTTGCAATAATCTAGGATTTGGACCTAGCTAAAAGAATAAAAAGACTATGTTATGCTTTGTTTTGTTTGACTCATTTTATGTTGAAACTTAAGATTGTAATCACATTTGAAACTTATGATAATAATATTTACATTTAAGGTTAGCGTTATGTGGCTGTGAACGATCTTAACCCTCACACCTCGACGATTCCGCCGTCAAGGTTAGGGTGTGACAGATTGGTATCAGAGCCCATAACTATAGGGATTTAGGTTATTAGAAATGGTGACCTAGACTATAGTTGCATGAACCTCATAGAAAGATCCTTATACTTTTGTGCTTACATATTGTTTGCGTGCTACATAGTGCTATGCCTTTTGTGCAACTTGATGCCTTAGCATAGGATTACCTTATGTATTCTTAAAACTTAGTTACTTGTCTCCCTAAACTTAACTTTGACTCTTTGACTCTCCCTAATAAATGTACTTCCTAAACTTATTCTCAACGACATGTGGAGGCTACACTTATCGTCGTGGGTTCAACAATACCATAGACTCTATGTCTAATCTATGAAAATCTCATCAAGGTTTTGATTTCATAAACCAAAGAAATTTGTGTGATACATAGACACCTGTATTCTGGATTTCCTGGCAAAAGGCCTTCGGGCTAAGGCAAGCATATCGTATAAATCTCATTGCGAGACCAGTTATGCTTACCTGGGGATTTCTGGGATGAGTGATAAACTATGGTCAATATACACAAATCTCTAAGGCCAATGAGTCAATTTACCTTGACGTGTCAACGATTCTAAATGTTAATGCGTTACCAAATGGAACCATCCTCTTAGCATCTTAAAAATTCTTGATTCCTTGAACTGGTTTATCACCAAAGTTATATCTCCTCATTCTTATCATACATAATGTTCCTGTTGATATTGAACTCATCCTAAATTTCAACTCTTACGTTTAAACATCGTTACCCGTTGGGCGTTTCATGTAACTATTTCTATACCTTGACCAACGTGAATATGGATCTTAATATACCCAAAGATATTGGGAATCTAAACCGAATGGTCTTCAAAACTTTAAATCATTACTTATGGTTTTAAAATCTTCTTAAGGGTGTGTCCCATAACTAAAGACATTCAATGCTGTAAGGTGAAACTCTTACATCTCGGGATACTTTGTCTAGACAAAGTGTAAATAGTGATTTGATTCGATCATTGAATCCGTTTATTTGACTTGAAACCCTTGAGATGAGTGATCACTTATAGGTATGCGTGTCTTCAATAAGGTTATGGTTGACCTCATATCTTGAAAAGTCCATGTATTTCCTTTCGATTGTGAGTCGAATGTTCATATCTCATTACGATGTTGAATTATTCTTGTCCTTGATTTCATCTTCCCGAATTACACCATCCAAGATTTGAACACCATTATAACTAATTCTGTTATCTCGAACTTTGACCTTAAATCTTGTAAGCATGATTTCCTTTTTGTTACATTGATATAACTTGAACTTTTCAAAATTTCTAATTGTTATAGTTTTTCTTTAATTGTTAAGTTGAACCTTGAACCGTTTGCACCGTGAGAGATGCAAGAGTTGCAAGTCAACTTATGACTAAGAACACTCGTATCTCCTAAATGATTCTAACTCATCAAAACAGGGGTGATTCCCTTACTTTGGTGATGATTCTTCATTCGTTTCGATAAATGGTTTCCAATTGTGTGTTTTATGAAATTTCATCCTCTGGATCAAGGTGATTCCTTATTATGAGGATTGACTTCAATTATTCTCGTTGGAACTTACATTTCATAAACGTCATGATCTTACCAAAATAGGATTGAAACCCGTACTTTGGTGAGAAATGTCAAACCTCGATTGTTTTCTTGTGATAATTAAGCCCAAGGCGTGAATTCCATACCTTGATGAGAATTTCATTTTCATGGATCGTATTTTCTAAAATGGAACGACCTCATCAAAGTAGGAGTGAATTCTGGATTTTGATGAAGAAGTTCATCCTGTTATATTTTGTTTTTGTAAAACTTCATCGTTAAGATAGGAGTGATTTCCCTTAACTTAATGGTGAGTTACCTCGCCTTATTTCTGTGGATCCTTAACAATGAGTTGGGATCGAACTTTTTGATTGGTAAGTTAGTGGTCATACCTTAGGAATACACCATCAAGTTAGGAGTGAAAACCACACCTTGATGACTATTCTCATTTCTTGATCTTCAACTTACCAAGGTTGTAATCAAGTGACAAGAAGCATGTAGTAACTTGAAGGGTGAAACAATGTTAGTGTTTCGACCTATCAAGCCAAAGCATGATCTCTGAACTTGAAAGGAGACCCGATCGCTTTAGGTTGATTTTGATTCCAAGCTTGGAGCATTTAAATTCTTAACTCGATTTCTTTTCCTTTATCCTCATGTGTTGATATGATCTAGCTATATGGAACCATTTATTCCTTACTTATCTACTTTCCTTATGAGTTATCATTAAAACCTGGTTGCGCGATGATATCTTTTCTTAAACAATTTTTCTGTTAAATAAAGACATTATCAACTTGTGTTCATGTCTTTCTAGTCATATGAATGTTCTTCGACTCTACTTATGGGTTTGATGATTACGTATGCAATCTATATTTGGAAATTTGTTACTTTGCAAAACATGTTTACAAATACCTTTCTTATTGTTTGCGTCATTTCTTGAATCGCTTTTGAATTCTTAACCTTGAAAATCATTGAAATTCTATCATGGTGTTGAACAACAAGACTCGTTATTATCCTCATTACGATGTGGATATAATGGTTCATAAAATTTCGTAATTTGTAGTCATGGGTATGGCATAAAAGAAAAGACATAACTTGATATGTATTCAAGTGTCTTACCTTTACATATGACAAAACCTAACCTCCGTGTTCCCATGAATCTCATGTTTAACTTTTCATTCACTAAATGCTTCTTATTTTAAATGTCATGATTACAATTGGTGCATTATAGACCGATTGGCTAAAAATTCAATTTGATTTATGTGGGATGACGGGTCGAGGAATTGACCTGTATCTGTTTCAAATATTCGTATACCGTGGTATGACGTTAAAACATCGATCGTTATTTTGAATGATTGGTTCATTTTCTGTTTTTAATAATACTCTTAACCATCATCGTGAACTCATTACAAGATCTTCACATAGCGTATTATTCTTAGACTGATGGTTGGTCAAAGAAGAAATACATATTCATAAGATATGTGTCAAGGTTGTTTCATATGGTGACGTTTGGGATTCTCAAATTCTGACGGTTAACCTTTCTTATCATTGTTGGTCTTTTATTGATTTCTTGACATCACCTTACCACGAAATTATATTCTGGAAGTTGTGATTTATAAGTCTAACATACCATGGTAACTCATCATCATTTCCAATGTTTCCTCTCAAAACGTCTCGTATTTCACTGGAAGAGTTCAAGTTGACATATATTATGTCAAGAGACTTGAAGGATTCCTTAAAGTGAAACATCTCATCTGTAATCAAACGTCTATCACTGGCCGTTGTATACTTACCTTTCATTATAACTCCTTTTGTTTATTTAAGTTTCAATTCTAATTTCGGGACGAAATTCTTAAAATTTGGGGAGACTGTAACCTTTCGTATTTTCGTTAAATAAAAGTTAACTTTGTTATGTTCTTGTAAGGACTTTTCTGTCATTAATGAAACTATGTGGGTCGTTTATGCTTGTTTCTTAAATATAATAGTAATAATAGTAATTATAGTAAAAATAATACTAGTAATTATAACTTTTGCTTAATATTATAAATCTTAACTTAAATGATAATAATAAAAATAAAATGAAATAATAATAATATTAATAATAATAAATAATAGCTTATAAAAGTTAAATAACTAATAAGTCAGAAAAAAATATCTAAAACTTAAGGTTTAGTTAAATTCAGGGGTCCTTAATGTCATTTTAAAAACATTAAATGAATGTTCTTTTATAAAATAATAACCATCCAAAACCTGAGGGACCAGAAGTGTAATTTTTTATAAAATCACCCAACCCGCCCCCTCTCCCTGTCGGCCTCTTTGCCGCCGGCCACCGACTCTCCGGCCACCTCAAAACAGTGAAATCTGATCATGTTTAACCCTCAAACTGACTCAAATCGTTTCATTGATCTAATTCGAACTTGAACGCATCAATTAAGCACATTTAATCGTCGGTTACTAGTCTAATCGAAACCATAACAGAAGCATCTTAATCTCCATAGCCGTTCGAGCATTAACAATTCATAATAGCCTAATTAAACTAATCTAAACGATCCTCTATCAATCATTAATCGAATACAACACTCAATTTCGTCTGAAACAGACCTAAATATCTAGTTTGATCATTCTCCAATCCGCGATCTGCAACTCAGCCGAGCACCACTCTCTGAGCAATCTTGATGAACACTAATTGAGGGCTTTTACTTATCATCATCATTAGAGGCTTCATACAAAGTTGATTTGATTATCAACGATATTACATCTCGAATCAAACTCTACCATGACCGCGACTGTTTCTTCGATTGATCTTGACATGTAGAACTCCAAATCGGGTAATTGAAACCATCTACACACTTGTGTTATCATAGGGGACAAAAGCCCTATGATTTATTCCATTATTAACAACGAATTTGGCTTCAATTTGGATCAAACCAAATCTAGGGTTTATGCGAATTGGGGGTAGTTTGCTACTAGTGTTTAAAAGGTCTTGGAACCAAAGTGAACCAAGGCCGCGGCCATGGTTCACTGGTTAGACACTTTCATTTCGGGTTTGAGATCTCGGGTTCGAACCCGGGCACCCTCATTTTTTTAAAAAACAGTTTTCAGCCTTTAAAGAAATCATATAAAATTTTCAAAAATTACAAAAATCAGTTTTTATAAATCTAGATTATTTTAAAAGATATCTAATTATTTTCTAAAAAATTTTTTTCTTTTAAACACCCCAAAACTATAATACAAATGTTATAAAAGTTATAAAAACTTATTTTCTAAAAATTTATTTTTTTATTTTCTTTTAAAGGTTATAAATAAGATAGTTACAAGTGTTATAAAGTTATTGTTATAAAAGTGGACTTTAAATAATAATTTAAATCATTAAATTATTATTGGACACTATATTACTTTAATTATGGAATATTCAAGATAATTGCAATTATATATATTTTATACTTTACAAAAGTCATTTTGTGTTATTTTCTTATAAAATATACTTTAAATAATAACTTAAGTTAATAAGTTATTATTGGTCAATACGTTATTTTAATCGTAGATATATCATATTTATTTCAAAGACTATGAAAATTTATTTATATTTTATATTATTATGCCTAGTTTCTTTTCCATCTTAAGACACTTAAATAGTATAATTCTTTTCATATAATCAAAATATAAACAATTTCATTACATAAATCTATTTACTTGTTAAAAAACCCCCCAATTCTATTGAAACCCTAGTCCACATTTTAATCATCAATCTTATTATCAAAACTTTAACCTTGTGAACATATATACATATTTAGGTGACTTGTGACGATTCACGTTGGAACGATGCCTATTATTATTCTTATTAATCGTCATTACATACTTATTTGACATGTGAGTTTCCTTGCCCCTTTTTATGCTATTTCACACCGTTTTGGGGTGATACATGTTACATTATTCAACATACACTTATAAACGTTTAAATCTTATAAAAGCACATGCAATTCATACTTTTATTTTGTCATGGTTATTTGTGTTATTGTAAGTCTTATATGAGTTACATATATGTTTACAATCATTAACTATTGCTAGCCTGGCGGCGTCTTAGATCTTTGGGCCTGACAAGCCTATTTGGTGTTAAAGTCGATGTATTGCCGACTCCTAGGAGTCGTATGCTTGTGCACTAGGGAACCAAATACACTTAGCCAATCATATAAACTTATAATCTAGTCGAGGTTTGATTGTACTATATGTGTTCTATAAACTTGCTAACTCATAACCTATTACATGAATTGCTACTTGAAACCCATGGGATATTATGTATGTGAAACCCTTGGAAACTCACCAACTTTATAGTTGACTCGTTATTTTTAACATGTTTCAAGAAATGCCCAAGTTTGAAGTCATTATTTGGAGCTTGCAATAATCTAGGATTTGGACCTAGCTAAAAGAATAAAAAGACTATGTTATGCTTTGTTTTGTTTGACTCATTTTATGTTGAAACTTATGATTGTAATCACATTTGAAACTTATGATAATAATATTTACATTTAAGGTTAGCGTTATGTGGCTGTGAACGATCTTAACCCTCACACCTCGACGATTCCGCCGTCAAGGTTGGGCTGTGACATTTTGAGTTGGATACAATGCTCTTTGATGAAGCGATTGTAAGGCTTAAGGCTTATGAAGAAAGAATCAAAAGCCATGGTAAGAAGGCAAGAGAACAAGGTCAATTATTGCTTTTTAGTTCAAATGGTAAAGAAAGAAAATATGTAAGGGGAAGAGGTCGAGGAAAAGGTTCCGGTAGAGGTGAAAGAGGACGCGGAAGAGGCTTGGATTGAGGCGATAAAAACAGGTTCCAATGCTTTGAATGTGAGAACTTGGACATTTTGCATTGTAACGCCCTGAAATGTCGAAGCGAGCAACTTAGTAATAATGGGTGTTGGGGGTTATATATATAACTAAAAAATATTATGGGCCAAATTACCTTATGACTAAGGGTTTGATGGGTTTGATGGGCCTATAACCACCCATCAAAACACCCATAATTGGCCACATTCTTCCCTAGTTGCAACCCAAGCCACCAACATTCTAAAGAGAGAGTAGAGAGAGAAAATAGAGAAAAATCAAAGACTTGAAGTTTTATTGACTTAAGGATTGAAGATCTGAGTATTGGTACATCAAACATCAAGGAAAGAACAAGAAATACAGGTATAAATAACCATCCAAACACCTCTTTAGAACAAATCTAGATTTTAGGGTTTTGGGTTTTGAAAAGTTGCAAAAAATCACATAAAGGTCACATTTTTACTTATGAAATCATGTAAAATGCTTAGATATAGTTTCATGGATGAAAAACTATGGTTTGGATATAAAAAGTTGAGATTTTGGTTTAAAAAGGAGCTGGTTTATCATTTTTATACGTCTAACAAAACTGTCAGTTCTTCCTGCGAAACTGTGAGTTCTTCTTGCGAAACTAAGACATTCTCCTTACAACGAAACTATAGTTTCAAGTTTCGCTAGTAATTTTGCAAGTACATTGGTAGAATAGTAGACTTAGCGAAACTAGGAAATTCCAACAAAATTTGGATGAAATTGGTAGCGAAACAGGCATGCGAAGCTAGCAACAAAACTGCCATGCAAAACTGGCAGCGAAACTGCGTGCGAAACTGCTGTCGAAAGTATGTAGAAAATGACATGTTTGTGTGTTAACTTATACGTAGTCCGTGTGCCATGATCTTAGCTTAGAAAACTTATATGTGAAGTTGCTTACTAACTGGTCACTTCTAGATTCCCCTTATTTACACGTTTTCAATGTTTTAGGGGCGACATGCATACTAAATATACGATTTTTAAGGCAAAGATTTCAAGAGGTTTTAACAAGAAAATAGAATTTTCTATAACAAATTATGCTATATAAAGTATTCAAATATATGATTTTTGAGGGCGTTGCCCCTTGGACCCCACTAGGGGATGATGCCCTAGACCCCATTATCAAGGGTTACCGTGTCACACCCCAACCTTGACGGCGGAAATATCGAGGTGTGAGTGTTAATATCGTTCACAGCCACATAACGCTATTATTAAATCCAAATATATTAATCATAAGTTTCAGTTGTAACGTTACAAGCATAAGTCTCAAACAAAGATAAGATCATGTATAAAAGTTAAATGTGACAAGTTCATCCATTTATTTCTCTAGGTCCAATCCTAGATGTGATAAGCTTCAAAGAGTAGTAATCATACGTGAGTATTTCCTGAAACATGTTAAAAATAAAGGGTCAATAATAATGTTGGTGAGATTTCCATAGTTTTTAATACATAAGTATATAAAAGATGCCAATTCATGTTGTAAGTTAGAGAACAAAGTAACTAAGGATGTAAGACAGAATGCATAATCAAACCTTGATAGATTTTTACAAGTCTCAAACGTTTACAAGTATATACGATTAGCTAAGTGTACTTGGATTAACCAAGCAGGCTTGTCAGGCCCATAGATCTATGACGTCGCCAGGCTAGCAATAGTTAATGATTGTACATATATTCGACATTACATGGTAGCTACAAAGGTCAACTAACCACAACATACAGGTGAAATGCTATAAGTTTACAAGAATCAAACGTGTTTTCAAGTGCAATGTTTATAATGTAACATGTTTCACCCCAAAGTGTAAAAATAATAAAAGGGGTATATAAATACTCACATGATGTATTTGTATATAAGATGATATTAAGAATAATAGATGATGTTCTAACAATTTCTTTACAAAGTACCTAAACGTATAAGTTCCAAGTTTAAGTTCAATAATAAGATTAACAGTTAGATGTGAACTACGGTTTCAATTGGAATTTGGGGGTTTATATAATAAAATGATGAATCGTTTATGTTTTGGTTCAATAAAGATGAAATAAATCAATTGAGAATAAGAATGATAGTAGATGATTCAATAATTAAATTTATTGATTTAATAAAGATTAAATATGAGGTATGAAAAGAAATAATTAATTTAACAATTAATTACTTAAAGCTTGATAAAGGTACTTAATTGAATACCTATTTAGGTGGCTTTAAAATTATTAAAAATCATTTTATAAAGTTTTGAACTTCTAAACGATTTATTATAAAAATTTTATAATACAAGATTTTAGTAATAAGAATAAAGTATAATATATTGTTTTATGAGTTTCAAGAGTTTAAATAAAAGTTTAGAGAAAATTAACTAAATATGATATACATGGTTAAATGATTAGATGGATAATTAATTATTTAAATATTTATTTAAATAATTATTTATGTAAATAAACATTTAGAGCATTTGTACTAGGCATAATAAAATGTAAATAATTTTCATAATCCTTTGAAATAAGCATGATTTATCTATGATCAAAATAACGTATTTAACATTTTAAACAATTATTTAAAGTCTTTTGTATAAATAAACTAAGCATAATATTTGTTAATAATATTTTATGAAAATAAATAGATTTACAGAAGTTAATTTGATAACTTTAAAAATAAACAAAGTTCACAGAACTAATTTTTATAATTTTTTAGAAATTTTATATAATTTAATTTTTTAAAGCCCAAAAAAAAACCTTTAAAAAGATGAGGGTGCCCGGGTTCGAACCCGGGACCTCATGGTGAGAATCAAAGTGACTAACCAGTGAACCAGGGCCGTGGCTGTGGTTTCACTTGGTTTTTTAAATCTTTTAAACACAAACACCAAATAAACCCAAATTCGCATGAACCCTAAATCTGGAATCGACCAATTAAGCCACTAATAGATGTTCATAACCAAATTAACCATGGGGCTTTTAATCCCTAAATGAAACCGAACATGTATATGTATTTGTTTACCCGATTTGATGTCGAATTGAAAGTGGAGTCGATGCAGAACAAGTCGCGACAGAGAAGAAAGAGGTTCAGGTGCAACAGACGATGAGGATCAAATTCCTTTCATGTAAAGCTTCAACGGGTGTTTATGATTCAAATCCCTCAATCAATTTAGAGTTACAATGCCTCTAGATCAGCTTTCGGCTAAGTTGCAGGTTCGATCAAAGTGTGATGGTTGATAGGCGTGTGTTGTTGTTTTACAGATGTAATTGAGAGTTCTTTTAGGTTAGGAGCATTGTTTAGATGATTTACCCTCGATTACTAAAGCATTAATCGATCAGTTTCAAATCGATTGAGTTCAAGCTTTGATGGGAGTTTTGGTTTTGAGTTAGAGCTGTTTAACTAGTGTTTAATTCCCAAATTAAGTTGGGTACTTGATTCGAAACTGATGCGTTATGGTTAAAAATCGATTTAATTGCATTTTAATCAACCCTTTTCGCCGCTTGGTGGCCGCCGGAGGCGGTGGTCGGAGGCAGTGGCCGACGGGAAGAAAAAGGGGGCGGTTTGGGTTATTTACACATTTGACCCCTGATGTATTTATTTCTGTTATTTTATGCTAGAAACATTTAATTCAAGTTTCAGAAATTACATAATTACCCCTGAATTTAATTACTTTAAGTTTTAAACCTTCTTAGGTTTAAATAGTTTTTATAAATTATTGTTTTTATTATTATTATTAGTACAATCAATTGTGTTATTTTCATTATTATTATTATTATTATTATTATTATTATTATTATTATTATTATTATTATTATTATTATTATTTAAATACATTAACTTATTAACTTTTTAAACTAAACAAGCGTAATAAGCCCCCAAGGTTTCACAAATGACATAAAAGGTCCTTATAGGAAATTAACGAAGTTAACTTTTAATTAACCAAAAATTCAAGATGTTACATACCGCCCCCAAACCCCAGCTGTCCCGCGGAGGGTCATATATACTATTTGTATTCTTTTGTTGAAAAATGTGAATATATAGACTATGAGTTGATTCTTAGCATGTATAAGTTTATGTATAACTAAAGATGAAAGTAAAACCTAAAAAAATATTATTGAGCTCATAATAATATATCATTGCTAAAGTAAAGCCTTGTAAGCAAAGAATAAAGGAGAGTTGCATTTGTTGTGCTCTCATGGACAAAGTAATGTAACACCCGTATTTTCTTTTTAAAGAAATAAAAGAATAAAAGAGAGAAAAAGGAAGAAATGAAAGTCAACCTAAAGTTGAGGGGTAAAAAGTGCCAAAAGGACAAAGAAAATAAAAGTTGGTGAATAAAGAGGTATGGCCGCCCGTTTTGGCCTGCCAAACACTCTCATTCGGTTTTTTTGAAAGAAAAACAGCAGAGGCTTCGGTTTTTAAAGAGAGAAAGAAGAAGAAATCGAATTCAAGGTAAGAATTAGTGTTTTTAAGTTGTGTTTTGGCTAAGAAACCGAGAATGCATGTTCTTATGTGTGTGTTTTTGTGTTCGGGTGTGTTCATTGGGTTTTATAGGTGTTGAACTTGTAGTAAACGGGTTTTTGAAGAAGTCATACCCGAGAGACTGCTAAGGTGAGTTCTAGACCCCGGTTTTTACTTGTTTTAAACTCTTTTGGGGCTGAAAATGTATTAAACGATTTTTACTGTGTAGACTCATCAACCTCCTGTCCAGCCTATTACTATGATATTTCCAAACCCAAACATCAGGCCTAAATGTTCTAAGCTTACCAAGGTCCTTCTAAGCATGAACTACACATAAACATCATCAAACATGCCAAAACACATACGGGTATCAATAGATAAAAAAAAGGGCGTACCTGGTGCTGCAAAGAGCTCCCGCGTTTTCGCAGGGTCCAGGGAGGGTCCGTCCCATTTAAGGGAAGATGTACGCGGTCTTTCCCCCATATTTTGTGGGGAGGCCGTTTCCACGGATCGAACCTGAGACCTTCGGTCCCTTAGGTAAAAGCTGTTCCTAAGGGATCGAAGGTCTCTGGTTCGATCCGTGGAAACGGCCTCCCCACAAAATGTGGGGAAAGACCGTGTACATCTTCCCTTAAATGGGACGGACCCTCCCTGGACCCTGCGAAAACGCGGGAGCTCTTTGCAGCACCAGGTACGCCCTTTTTTTTTTATCTATTGATACCCGTATGTGTTTTGGCATGTTTGATGATGTTTATGTGTAGTTCATGCTTAGAAGGACCTTGGTAAGCTTAGAACATTTAGGCCTGATGTTTGGGTTTGGAAATATCATAGTAATAGGCTGGATAGGAGGTTGATGAGTCTACACAGTAACCTCTTACGCCCAGGATTTGCCTTAGAAATGTTCTAAGTAGGGTCATGAGTCCAAATAGTTCTCATATGCCCAAACAGTACCTAATACGCCTAAGGCTCATAAGCCTCAACAGTGCTCATATGCTTGAAAATGACTTAGAAAAAATTAAGTGTAAGGTAATATGCCCAAACAGGGCTCTTACGCCTGAAAAGTAGGCTTAGAAGCCTAAGTGTAGGGTAATGAGTCTAAATAGTACTCTTGTGCCTAAAATAATGACTTAGAAAACTAAGTATAGGGTAATATGCCTGAATAGTACTCATACACTTGAGATTTTTCTAAGTACAGGGTAATGAGCCTGAACAGTGCTCATACGCCTGAATAGCTCATACGCCTAAGGTGAAAAAGTTTCTAAGTGTAGGCTGGTGATCCTACATAGTGGTGAAAAGCCTGAACAGGGCTTATGCGTCCAAACAGGGCTCTTACGCCCAGAGACTTAGAAATTTTTAGAAAATTTTCTGGGAGTCTGTGCTTTAGGGTTTGACCGAGGTTGACTAAGGGCCTATTAATGATAGTGTTCCATGCATGATATGATTATTTATAATTGCTCTTTATTATAGTTATTGTTATTATCATTACTCACAGTATGTGACTTTACGTGGTATGTTATTATCGTAACGTAAAGTATATTGTAATAATAAAGTGAAAGAGCAATAAAGAAAAGAAGTGGAACATAAAGAAAATGTTAATAAGTCTTGCAAGCACATAGGAGGGACACGACCGTGTTGTCGTTAGCTCAACTATGTTGCGGGTTAGCTACCCTTTTATGCACACAGGGTCAATCGATTAAGATTGGCAGGACCTTTGTAGCATGCCCTGGGTGATTGGGTCGGCCTTGTACACAGTACACATAGCCCTTTCAAGGGATACAGTTGACCCTTCAGGGAACATAGTTGACCCTTTCGAGGGATACAGTTTACCCTTCGGGGAACATAGTTGACCCTTTCGAGGGATACAGTTGACCCTTCAGGGAACATAGATGGCCCATCACCCGTTTTCCATCGCGCACATAGTTGGGGCAGTGCGCACTGGTCCACATAGACAGTGGAACATAAAGTTAAAAAGTTTACAGACAAGGCATACAGTACGGAGAACGAACAATATTTGTTCATACAGTTAATGCGTGCTCGCATACACAGTACAGAGTTGTATTTCACAGAAAAGAGTATTTTCATATACTACACATATAAAGTATTTTATTGCGTATAAAAGTAGAACTCACTCAGCAACGCTGACTTTTATACATTTTCAGTTGGCAGGTAAATATTGCTGAGGATGGCACGAGGACAAAGCTACTCGGCAAGACAAGGCTGACATCCATCCATATTTTGATTCTATTGTTGTTTTGTAATGCAATTGAACAACCTTTTTGTAACTCATGAACAACATTGTATTGCTTAACAACAGTAGATAAAAGTAAATAAAAGGTTTTATTACATGAAATTCCGCTGTGTATATTATGAAATGAATATTAATAGGTATCTATGATGCAATGAATGACCAACTGTGGGGTGCCCGGGATCGGGGCCTTACAAGTTGGTATCAGAGCCATAGTTTAAGTGAAACGTGTAAATTTTCAAAATAAACCTAAACTTAAACTGAAAATGGGACGGAAAGAGGGATGTCAGCCCGAGTAGCTCCGTGCCATCAGGTATTTCTTCTCTTAAAAGTTAACCGGTATTATGTGTGTGTGCTATTTGACTTATGTGATCATAGTAGATTTAGATACTGATGAAGTCAGGATAGGAAATGCTTAGGGTGTGAAAAGTAAAGTAAGTGGCTAATCACAACTGGCCACTGTAATTAGGGACTTACTATACTTGACATAAACTGAGCCATTACCTTGAATGACTGTGTTAGTGTTTGAATCTTATAGTGCTTAGGAAATGGCTGGGAAGAGACCTTCTAAGACTACTAGAGGCAGAGGTCGACCGCGTGCGACTAGGAGCAGCGCTAAAGCTCCTAAGACGACCCCTGTGAACCCCGAGATTCCTGACCGGAATGAAGAAACTGAGAATGCGAGCCTGAATGCCTCAGCTAGGGAGGCGATTGCTGATGAGGTACATCAGGTCCTGCAGGCAGTTATGCCGTCTGTAGTGACCGATGTTATTCGAGCTGTGCGGAACGAGGAAAGAAAAGAGAAAGAGGACAGGAAGGAGTCGCGGGGAAGGAAAGCAATAGAGAGGAGGGACGGCCAGAGCCGGAGACGATAGTGTCTGACGAGGAGGAGGATGTTGTAGTAGGGGTGACAACCAAGGGATGCAATTATGGGGCATTCCAAAGGTGCAAGCCCCCGACTTTTAATGGTAATGGCAATGTTGTTGCTGCTCACTGCTGAGTGAGGGAGATGGAGGCAGTGCTAGAGATCAGTGAGTGTCGTGAAGATCAAAAGGTGAAGTTTGCGACTCACTCTTTTGCCGACTCGGCATTGTGTTGGTGGGACAATATTGTCCAAGCTGAGGGTACTAGAGCCATCGGGAAGATGCGATGGAAGGAACTGAAGCAACTAGTGATGGAGGAGTTCTGTCCTCATAGGGAATTCGATAGGATTGATAGGGAGTTCCTGCAACTTGAGGCAGGGAACATGACCCATCAACAGTACACCACAAAATTTAATGAAATGGCGAGGCTGGTGCGGATCAGGTGACGCCGGTGTCTCGAAAGATTAACCAGTATATACAGGGACTGCCAGCTGACATTCGTAGACACATGATCGCTGCTAGACCGAGCACCTTTAGGTCGGTAGTGGATCTGGCTGGGAGGCTCTACAATGAAAGGGAAGTGACAGTGGTGGAAGTGAAGAAAGCCGATGGTGGTGATCGGAGTTAGAATGGAAAGATGTTTAGGCGGGGAGGTTTCACCCCAAACAACAAGAAGATGAGAATGGATGACCATAAGGTGGGGTCGTCCAACTCGGGGTCAAAGAAATGTGGTAAATGTGGAAGGGAGCATCCTGGTGAGTGTAGGATGGGACTGAACGTATGCTTCAGGTGTGGCCAGCCTGGCCATATCGCTAGAGACTGTAAGAAGCCTAGGGCAGAGAGCTCTGGAGCGGGGAATAAGAAGCGGGAAGAAGGAGGGCCGAGGGCAAGTGCTAGAGCTTACACCATGACCCGGGAAGAAGCTAGAGTGGATCCCGATGTCGTGTCAGGTATGTTTCTAGTTAATCAAACTTGTGCCTCTGTATTATTTGATTCCGGTGCTAGTAGGAGTTTTATTTCTACTACCTTTTGTGTTAAGTTGTCTGTTAGCAGTAGGGGTATTAGCGAGCCTTTTGACGTATCAACTGCTATCGATAAGTCCACCAGAGTGACTGATGTAATAGAAGATTGTGCCATAAAATTAGAAGGTCATAGGTTTGCTGCTAAATTACATGTGATGCCCCTAGGTGGATTTGATGTAGTACTAGGAATGGATTGGTTAGTAACCTATGAAGCGAATATTGTGTGTCGCAAGAAGATGATTAGACTAACAGCGCCTGACGGAAGTCCGGTGACAATATATGGTGATCGGGTAACGACGATTCCGAAAGTGATTTCGATGGCGGTGGCAGGAAAGTGCATGAGGCATGGATGTAGCGCTTATTTGGCCTACGTGAAAGATGTGGACACGTCGATCCACCAATTGTCCGAAGTGCCGGTGGTGCGTGACTTTCCCGATGTATTTCCAGAGGACCTATCAGGTGTGCCACTAGATCGCAAAATCGAATTTCAAATTGACTTGATACCCGGTGCCCAACCTGTCGCCAAGGCACCGTATCGATTAGCTCCGACTGAAATGAAGGAGTTAATGGAGCAACTACAAGAATTGCTCGATAAGAGTTTTATCAGACTGAGTATCTCTCCTTGGGGTGCTCCGGTCTTATTCGTGAAAAAGAAGGACGGTAGCATGAGAATGTGTATCGACTACCGTGAGTTGAACAAATTGACGATAAAGAATCGGTATCCGTTACCGAGGATTGACGACTTGTTCGACCAGCTCCAGGGTGCCAGTTGGTTCTCGAGGATAGATCTTTGATCTGGCTACCATCAATTGAAAGTGAGGGAGCGGGACATTCCAAAAACAGCTTTTCGTACGCGTTATGGACACTAAGAGTTTCTAGTTATGTCCTTTGGATTAACCAATGCGCCAGCTGCTTTTATGGATTTGATGAATCGGGTGTGCCGGCCGATGTTGGATAAATCAGTGATTGTATTCATCGATGATATCTTGATTTATTCAAGGAGCAAGGAAGAGCATGCCGATCACATTCGGGAAGTGTTGGAGACTTTGAGAAGGGAGAAACTGTATGCCAAGTTCTCCAAGTGTGCTTTCTGGCTACGCAAGGTGCAATTTCTGGGTCACATGGTAAATTTAGAGGGAATCATGGTGGACCCGGCAAAGGTTGAGGCTGTGATGCAATGGAAATCACCAAAGACGCCATCCGAAATTCGTAGCTTCTTGGGATTGGCGGGCTACTACAGGAGATTTATTCAAGACTTCTCCAAGATAGCCTCACCTTTGACTAAATTGACCCGTAAGGACGTGAAGTTTGTGTGGGGTCGAGAGCAGGAGAGTGCCTTTAAGGAGTTGAAGACGAGACTAACACAAGCTCCTATCTTGACATTGCCCGAGGAAAGTGAAGACTTAGTGGTATATTCGGATGCATCCTACACTGGGCTAGGTTGTGTATTGATGCAACGTGGAAGGGTAATAGCCTACGCATCCCGACAACTGAAAACCCACGAAGTCAACTATCCCACACACGATCTAGAACTAGCTGCGGTGGTTTTTGCGTTGAAGATTTGGCGGCACTCTCTATACGGGACTAAGTGCACCATCTTCACAGACCACAAAAGCTTGAAGTACTTTTTCGAGCAAAAGGACCTAAACATGAGGCAGAGGCGATGGTTGGAACTTATAAAGGATTATGACTGTGAAATCCATTACCATCCGGGCAAGGCCAACATGGTGCTAGATGCCCTTAGCCGGAAGGAGAGACCCGAGCCGATTCGGGTGTAGGCTTATCAGTTAATCATTGATTTTAAGGAAAAGAAGTTAAGGAATAAAGTGGTTCCTCTTGTGCGTGTACAGTGGAAGCACAGAAATGGATCCGAATCCACATGGGAGACTGAGGAAGAGATAAGGCAGCATTATCCTCATCTGTTTGAGGAATAACAGGTTTCGAGGACGAAACCTATATAAGGGGGGTGGACTTGTAACACCCGTATTTTCATTTTAAAGAAATAAAAGAATAAAAGAGAAAGAAAAAGGAAGAAATGAAAGTCAACCTAAAGTTGAGGGGTAAAAAGTGCCAAAAGGACAAAGAAAATAAAAGTTGGTGAATAAAGAGGTATGGCCGCCCGTTTTGGCCTGTCAAACACTCTCATTAGGTTTTTTTGAAAGAGAAACAGCAGAGGCTTCGGTTTTTAGAGAGAAAGAAGAAGAAATCGAATTCAAGGTAAGAATTAGTGTTTTTAAGTTGTGTTTTGGCAAAGAAACCGAGAATGCATGTTCTTATGTGTGTGTTTTTGTGTTCGAGTGTATTCATTGGGTTTTATAGGTGTTGAACTTGTAGCAAACGGGTTTTTGAAGAAGTCATACCCGAGAGACTGCTAAGGTGAGTTCTAGACCCCCGTTTTTACCTGTTTTAAACTCTTTTGGGGCTGAAAATGTATTAAACGATTTTTACCATGTTTATCTATTGATACCCGTATGTGTTTTGGCATGTTTGATGATGTTTATGTGTAGTTCATGCTTAGAAGGACCTTGGTAAGCTTAGAACATTTAGGCCTGATGTTTGGGTATGGAAATATCATAGTAATAGGCTGGACAGGAGGTTGATGAGTCTACACATTAACCTCTTACGCCTAGGATTTGCCTTAGAAATGTTCTAAGTAGGGTCATGAGTCCAAATAGTTCTCATATGCCCAAACAGTACCTAATACGCCTAAGGCTCATAAGCCTCAACAGTGCTCATATGCTTGAAAATGACTTAGAAAAAGTTAAGTGTAAGGTAGTATGCCCAAACAGGTCTCTTACGCCTGAAAAGTAGGCTTAAAAGCCTAAGTGTAGGGTAATGAGTCTAAACAGTACTCTTGTGCCTAAAATAATGACTTAGAAAACTAAGTATAGGGTAATATGCCTGAATAGTACTCATACGCCTGAGATTTTTCTAAGTACAGGGCAATGAGCCTAAACAGTGCTCATACGCTTGAATAGCTCATACGCCTAAGGTGAAAAAGTTTCTAAGTGTAGGCTGGTGAGCCTACATAGTGGTGAAAAGCCTGAACAGGGCTTATGCGTCCAAACAGGGCTCTTACGCCCAGACACTTAGAAATTTTTAGAAAATTTTCTGGGAGTCTGTGCTTTAGGGTTTGACCGAGGTTGACTAAGGGCCTATTAATGATAGTGTTCCATGCATGATATGATTATTTATAATTGCTCTTTATTATAGTTACTGTTATTATCATTACTCATAGTATGTGACTTTACGTGGTATGTTATTATCGTAACGTAAAGTACATTGTAATAATAAAGTGAAAGAGCAATAAAGATAAGAAGTGGAACATAAAGAAAATGTTAATAAGTCTTGCAAGCACATAGGAGGGACACGACCGTGTTGTCGTTAGCTCAACTGTGTTGCGGGTTAGCTACCCTTTTATGCACACAGGGTCAATCGATTGAGATTGGCAGGACCTTGTAGCGTGCCCTGGGTGATTGGGTCGGCCTTGTACACAGTACACATAGCCCTTTCGAGGGATACAGTTGACCCTTCGGGGAACATAGTTGACCCTTTCGAGGGATACAGTTGACCCTTCGGGAAACATAGTTGACCCTTTCGAGGGATACAGTTGACCCTTCGGGGAACATAGATGGCCCATCACCCATTTTCCATCGCGCACATAGTTGGGGCACTGCGCACTGGTCCACATAGACAGTGGAACATAAAGTTAAAAAGTTTACAGACAAGGCATACAGTACAGAGAACGAACAATATTTGTTCATACAGTTAATGCGTGCTCGCATACACCGTACAGAGTTGTATTTCACAGAAAAGAGTATTTTCATATACTACACATATAAAGTATTTTATTGCGTATAAAACTAGAACTCACTCAGCAACGTTGACTTTTATACATTTTCAGTTGGCAGGTAAATATTGCTGAGGATGGCACGAGGACGAAGCTACTCGGCAAGACAAGGTTGACATCCATCCATATTTTGATTCTGTTGTTGTTTTGTAATGCAATTGAACAACCTTTTTGTAACTCATGAACAACATTGTATTGCTTAACAACAGTAGTTAAAAGTAAATGAAAGGTTTTATTACATGAAATTCCGCTGTGTATATTATGAAATGAATATTAATAGGTATCTATGATGCAATGAATGACCAACTGTGGGGTGCCCGGGATCGGGGCCTTACAAGTAAAGTCTTGTGTTCATCACAAGCATGATTAAAGTAAAGTCTTGTGTTCATCACAAGCAGGGGTCTAGCCCTTAGGCAGATCCTGAGACATAGTAAATGGGAATTGACGTGTAAAGAAGAGTAATAGATAATAAACAAGCGAAAGTTTTAATAATAAAGTATTAATAAAGTGACAGTCTGTGTATAGTAAACGTTTGTTCTTGTGATGACTACTTTGGAATGATAAAGTTAACATATCTCAGTAAAAGATTATCTGATAAAGTAAACCTAGAACTCACTTAGTGAACCTGAATTTTGTATGCGTATTAGTTTGACAGGTGAGTTGTTGGGCTTAGAAGGATGAGGGCATGGATCCAAAGCTTCTTGGTAACTGAAGACTGGCATCCTAAATCTTAGAAGATTGTTAAACACTCTTTTAAGACTTTTTTTATGTATTTAAGACAATGTTAATGTTTTCTTTAATTAAGTCATGATGAGTTTGAATAAAAGTAATTTCTGCTGCAATATTTACTTAAATAAATGCTTTAAATCTTTGATATGCTGTGAATGACCAATTGTGAGCTTCTTGGAACCAGGGTCTTACATGCATATGAATGCACTAAATGGAAGAAGAAGAAGGATAATGAAGCTAATTTAATTCAAGAAGAAGAATCGACTTTACTTTGATAGAGTAACATGTCAAGATTAAGAGGGTGAATGTTGGGTTTAATCTTGACAAGTTTGGTTTATAGGTTAGTTTTATTATTTAGTATTTTAGTTTGTTTAATTTTTAAATAAAATAGAAAATGTGGTGTCACACCCCCGCTGATAGCGGAAACACGGGGATGCGAGCTAGACGGGATCGTCATAACACATGGTTAACAATAGAGATGCAATATGTATGTAATTGATGACAAAGCGTGTCATGACGACACCCGGCACAAATGGAGACTTGTATCGTCATGACACGCTTTGTCATCAATTACATACATATTGCATCTCTATTGTTAACCATGTGTTATGACGATCCCGTCTAGCTCGTATCCCCGTGTTTCCGCTATCAGCGGGGGTGTGACAGACTTGTATCAGAGCCATTGGTTATAGAGAATTAGGCAATACACTTGACCTAGACTATAACCTAGGAACCTTCATGTAGAATGCATGCTAGGACTGGCTTGCATTTGATATTACATGTATGTTCCTCTATAGTTGTTTCTTGTCTCTATACGTGATTCTATACATATGTGCTTATTATCTGATCATCCTGAGGAAGACACTATTACTCTTAGTCTTTCTCCACGGGATACCCTTATACTAGAACTTTACGTTTGTATGCACACAACATCATATCATTAGGTCAAGATACCTAAACAGAAGGGAACCTTGGTGATCATGCGTAGCGTCGATCTCGGATACTAAATCCGACCCTAACATGGTTATGCCTGAAATCCTAAAAGTATGAAGGATAGGCAACTATCATTAGATATATTGTGCTTATGTGCTTGGAGTTTACTTGTTACCACATACTACTATTGGAATACTAATGGCTCATGGACATGAGGACATTACCCGAACCATGCTTGATGAGTGTTGACAATACTATGATGTTAACTTGGGGTAAGTGGAACTAGGGTGACCATTCAAGGTAAATTACCATTATGGGTGCACACATAATTGTAATTCGCCGTGCATGAGAAGTCTGGCAAACCTTACCATGAGGTAACGATCAGGAGTATCACAAGTTCTCTATTCTATACCCTAGGGTGTGCTAGGATCATAATTCTAGTTAGACCTCGTTAAGGGTAACAAAATATTACTAACACTTGCTATTACTTAAGTCCTGTCCTACTTAGAGCCTACATAGTATTTCCAATCATGACATTGATCTTATCCTTTATGAGACATTCCTCCACTTAGCATTTCAGTAACTAAGGAACTGATTGAATGCTTAGAATGAAAGTGGACTACAAGAAATGTAGAGGAGTGATGATGCTCTCTACACATACATTACGTTATTCATTGGGATGATGCTAAGGAAAATTAGGATGTCGCGTGACCGGTTTAAGCGTCATTCAAGGTATATCGTGGATGTGGTGGGAACGCTGCGGGGAACCCTATATATAAGCATCACCAGTATACTAAGAATGTGCTTAAACTGGGCTACGTGATGATCTTGATGGACCGAAGCATGGGTTATTGGAACTTGATGAGTAGAATCATATGTGTATCTTGAAGTGACTAAGGTTTACATGTTTACTAAAGTTTACATATTTACACCTTTCTATGATTAGAAGATGCCGCCTCGAAGAGCCACACGTAGTACCAATCAAGGTGAGACCCCACAAGGCAGAGGTAGGGGTAGACCACCAAGAACAGGTGGTGCTCCAGCTGGCAACAATCAGGGAACTGACAACCCTGACATAGCTGCTATGATTGCTCAGCAGCTAGCCGCACTGATTCCGACTATTGTGACTCAAGTGAGCGACACTCTTCTGAATCATCATCTCCACGGAGATCATGATACTAATGATCAGCATAACCAAGGAACAGGGGAAGACACTAGGATTGGTGGAACAACTGGGAACGAAACTGGGGACGATAATACAAGACGGGGATGTTCTTACAAGGAATTTGTAGCCTGCAAACCCCGAGAATTCGATGGGAAAGGTGGGGCGATAGCCCTAACAATATGGCTTGAAAAGATGGAGGCAGTGATTGACATCAGTGAATGCCTCGATAGTCAAAGAATCAAGTATGCCACGTGTTCACTACAGGGCAAGGCACTAACCTGGTGGAACACCCAGGTTCAAGCTAGAGGGAGAGAATCTGCGATGCGAATGACTTGGGATGAGTTCAAAGCCCTGATTACTGAGGAGTACTGTCCTCTCAATGAGATGCAGAAGCTTGAATAGGAATTCTGGAACCATGCGATGGTAGGAGCTGGGCACGCGGCTTATACTGATCGATTCCATGAACTGGCGAGGCTAGTTCCACATCTTGTGACCCCAGAATCAAAGCGAATCGAGAGGTACATTTGGGGACTTGCACCTTAGATCCGGGCAATGGTAACAGCAGTTGCTCCTCCTACAATCCAGAGCGCAATTCTGAAGGCTGACGCTCTCACTGATGAGATGATAAGAACAGGAGTATTGGGTAGGGGAGCAGAGAAGAGAAAGGATGTTGGAGAAACAAGCCGGTCGAATGCCGGGAAAGCTGATAAAAGGGCCAAGATCACCAGGAATTTCGTGGCTGTGACTCAGGGAAAGAGAGAATATGTCAGGCCGCACCCCAAATGTGACAGGTGAAACTATCATCATCCCCCAGAGATGCAGTGTCGGGTGTGTGTGAACTGTAGGCGCCCGGGGCACCTAGCAAAGGATTGTAGAACTGCGCCGAATCTGGTGGCAACCATCAACGTGGTTAACCCCACCGGGAATGCCAGAGTCTGTTATGAGTGTGGAAACCCGGGTCACTACCGGAACATCTGCCCCAAACTGAATAGGGCACCGGGTCAACAAGGGAACAACCAGCAGCAAGTGATGGCCATAGCTGGGAATCAAGGCCCGGCTAATCAAGGGAATGTAGCTCGGGGACATGCATTTGTCATTGGAGCTAACGATGCTCGTCAGGACCCGAATGTTGTCACGGGTACGTACTTGCTCAATCACCACTTCGCATCCATACTATTTGATACTGGGGCAGACAATAGTTTCATATCTTCCGATTTTGCACACATGCTTGCCTTGAACCCTAGTAGACTAGAAACTAGCTTTTCTGTAGAAATGGCCAACAGTAGAGTTGTACAGGCCGATGAGATTATTCGAAAGTGTTCCATGATATTGGAAAACCATGCCTTCGACATAGACTTAATACCTTTTGAGTTGGGGGAGCTTCGATGTGATTGTGGGAATGGATTGGTTGTCAAAACACGGAGCCGAGATTGTTTGTCAGGAGAAAGTAGTACGAATCCCCATGCCAAACGGGGAGATACTCAAGATTCAAGGAGAACGACTGGGAAGAACTCTAAAGCTTATCACTTGCATGAAGATGCGACGATGTTTACGAAAGCAGTGTTACGCGTTTCTGGCCCATGTAGTGGAAAAGAAAGAAGAAGGCAACAAGTTGGTAGATATTCCTGCAATACGAGATTTTCCGGGAGTATTCCCTGACGACTTGTCGGGTCTACCTCCTCCATGACAGGTGGAATTTCGTATAGAGTTGGTTCCTGGAGCTACGCCGGTAGCAAAAGCACCATACCGGTTAGCGCCATCCGAAATGCAAGAGTTATCTAGCCAATTACAAGAGCTATTGGAGAAGGGTTTCATTCGGCCGAGTCATTCACCATGGGGAGCACCAGTCTTATTTGTTAAAAAGAAAGACGGGTCATTCCACATGTGTATCAATTATCGCGAGTTGAACAAGTTGACTGTGAAGAATCGATGTCCTCTTCCCAGAATTGATGATTTATTTGATCAACTGCAAGGGGCTTCGTATTTCTCCAAGATTGATCTTCGTTCTGGATATCATCAACTAAAGGTTTTCGAGGATGACATACCGAAAACAGCATTCAGGACTCGTTATGGGCACTATGAGTTCTTAGTCATGCCGTTCGGACTAACTAATGCACCAGCTGTGTTCATGGATCTAATGAATCGAGTATGCAAACCCTACTTGGATAAGTTCATGATCGTGTTCATAGACAATATACTTATCTACTCCCGAACGAAAGAGGACCACAAGAAACATCTTCGGGTTATACTGAGTCTATTACAAGAAGAGAAACTTTTCACTAAACTCTCGAAGTGCGAGTTTTGGCTTCGAGAAGTGAGATTTTTGGGTCATGTGGTTAACAAGAATGGGTTCATGTAGATCCTAGCAAAATTGAAGCCATGAAGAAATGGGATAAAATCCAGACACCTTCAGAGATACGGAAATTCTTAGGATTGGCCAGATTCTATCGTCGCTTCATTGCGAATTTCTCAAAGATTGCCCAACCGTTAACATTATTGACTCAGAAAGACAAGAAGTTTGATTTGGGAAAAGCACAAGAACAAGCATTCCAAATGTTGAAAGAGAAGTTGTGCAACGCACCGATATTGTCCCTCCCAGACGGGACAGATGATTTTGTGGTATACTGCGATGCTTCACATCAAGGATTGGGTTGTGTGCTAATGCAGAAAGACAAGGTGATTGCCTATGCCTCACGACAACTTAAGGTGCATGAGAAGAATTATACTACTCATGACCTGGAGTTGGGCGCGGTAGTATTTGCACTCAACATATGGAGGCACTATCTATATGGAACCAAATGTATCATCTACACAGATCATAAAAGCCTTCAACACATCCTGAATCAGAAAGAACTCAACATGCGATAACGATGTTGGGTAGAGCTACTTAGTGACTACAATTATGAAATCCGGTATCATCCGGGGAAAGCAAATGTGGTGGCTGACGCCCTAAGTCGTAAAGAGCGCGTGAAACCACTACGTACTCGAGCTTTGGGATTGACTATTCAAACGAACTTGAAAGCTCAGATCCAACTTACACAAAGGGTGGCATTGAAAGAAGAAAACCTTGCGGGAGAAGAATTCCGAGGGTTAGACAAACAGATAATTTGCAAGGATGATGGCAAACAATACTTCATGGATCGCATATGGGTACCCAAATAGGGAGACGTTTGTACCCTGATCATGGAGGAAGCACACAAGACACGATATTCTGTACATCCTGGTGCAGACAAGATGTATCACGATCTTAAAGATCTATACTGGTGGCCAGGCATGAAGAGAGACATTGCTATGTATGTAAGCCGATGCTTGACGTGCTCGAAAGTTAAGGCTGAACATCAAAAACCATCAGGATTATTACAGCAACATGAAATTCCCGAGTGGAAATAGGAGAACATAACTATGGATTTCATTACCAAACTCCCTAGAACAAGTAGCGGGCACGACTCGATATGGGTCGTAGTGGATCGGATGACGAAGTCCGCTCATTTCTTACCGATCCGGAGGATTACAAGGTGGAAAGGTTGGCGAGGTTGTACATCAAAGAGGTCGTGACACGGCACGGTGTGCCGGTGTCAATCATATCTGGCCGTGACAGTCGATTCACTTCACGATTCTGGCAAACACTACAAAAAGCGATGGGCACTCGCTTAGATATGAGTACCGCCTATCACCCACAAACAGATGGCCAAAGTAAACGAACTATACAAACATTGGAAGACATGCTCAGAGCTTGTGTAATTGATTTTGGTGGTAGCTGGGACACTCATCTACCATTGGTTGAGTTTTCTTACAACAACAGTTACCACACAAGCATTGGATGCGCTCCATTTGAAGCATTGTACGGGAGGAAATGTAGATCCCCAGTTTGTTGGGCTGAAGTTGGTGAGAGCCAGCTTACAGGCCCGGAGATCATACAAGAGACAACTGACAAGATCTTCCAAATCAAAGACAGACTCAAAGCTGTTAGAGATCGGCAAAAGAGCTATGCCGACAATCATCGGAAGCCTCTAGAATTCAAGGTTGGAGATCACGTCTTACTCAAAGTCTCTCCCTGGAAAGGGATTGTACGATTTGGAAAGAAAGGGAAGTTAGCCCCTCGGTACGTAGGACCATTCGAGATTACAGAAAGAATCGGTCCGGTGGCATACCGATTGAAGTTGCCACAAGAACTCAGCGATGTACATGATACTTTTCACGTGTCGAACCTCAAGAAGTGTTTGGTCGACGAGTCCTTACACGTACCAATTGAGGAAATCAAGATCGACGAAAAGCTTCATTTTATCAAGGAACCTATCGAGATCATGGACCGAAAGGTCAAATGCTTAAGGCGCAGCAAGATACCGATCGTTCGCGTGAGATGGAACTCCAAGCGAGGACCAGAATTTACGTGGGAATGAGAAGACCAGATGAAGCTCAAATATCCACATTTATTCGAGGATGACACTCTTGGACCTAACACCAGTTGAATTTCGGAACGAAATTCTCTCAACTGGGGGATACTGTAACATCCGTCACCTCAAGGTCCGTCATTTAACATGGATTTCGTTAACTATCCTTAGAACGTTCATTTCACATCATCATAGACTATTCGTGAGGACATCATACTTGCTTGATATCCTCTTACACTTGTTATATCATTGTTTGCAACATTAACACTTAAAACGCTTACGGGTATCACCACCGACATCACTAACTATATTATGTTATATAATATAAACACCATTAATAACAACATATTCGAGATGCAAACAATATTAAATACTTCCTTATAATTAATATAACGCACGTGTTTACGTCGTTATCAACCGAGGCAAGTTCGGGGACTCAGGGGCCAGTGCAGGGATTAAACTTGACAAATTTCCAAACTAGGGCTGGGTATAAATACCCCACACTAGCCCTAGCCTTCACATTCTTCTTCTTCTTCTTCACTTTCTTCTCCATTTTTCTCTTAATCTAGCACCAAAAACTGTCACGTTTGTTGCGTTTTCACCGTCAAATCTTGGTTATCATCGTGAATACTCACTTCTAGCAGGTAGATAACCTTGTTTGACCTGCTCTTGCTCGATTTCACTTCTGCGTTTTCTAGGGTTTCGGGTGTTTGGGTTCGTCCGAGCACATGAGGTCGTGTGGGCATGTGTGTTGCGTTTCAGTGTGTGTTTCTTGTCTAGACATGTTAGAAGATGGATTCTGGAAGTTCTTAGGGTGTAAAACTGGTGCCCAGAGCAGCTGAACGCTGCTCTGCACTTCAGCAGTCGTGAACTTACTGTTCAGGCGACTGGGTCATTCAGGCGAATGAGCCATGCGACTGAGTGAGTCGTGCGACTGGGTCCATGCGTCTGAGTCTATCGTGCGACTGAGTCCATGCGTATGTGTGTGTTATGCGATTGAATGCATGCGATTGAGAGTGTGTGTGATTGAGGCAATACGGATGATTGTGTGCGACTGTGTGTGTCGTACGACTGAAGATCCAGTTGTACGAATGAAGACTCAGTCGTACGAATGAAGCTGATTCGTACGACTGAGGGTTAGATCGTGCGATTGGGTGCTGTGTGGAACGACTGAGTGCTTAGTCGCACGAATGGGAGTTCAGTCGTGCGAATGAAGCTGATTCGCATGACTGAAAGTTGATTCGTGTGAAGGAGTGTCCAGTCGTGCGTCTAGTCATGTCGTGCAATTGGAGTCATTGTGTGTGAATTCTTATTCTTCATGTGTGTGGTGTGTGTAGTCGTGTGATGTTAAGGTGACATCGACACGGTTGCCATTGTTAATGACGCTCATTGAGATTAACACTATCAAACTTATTAATGTTATATCAAGTCAAATCAACTTAACATTTTACAATTAGCAACAAACGATTAATAACACAATTGCTTACCAAGAATTTCTCTGACAACAATAACACTTTTACCCAAACATCATCGATAATGGCAACGTTTCTAGTGCTTGGATCTACATAAGATCTATTGCGCGTGTTTGTGTGCAAGAGTTACCCACGACCGAACCGATACGACCTGACCCAACTAAACAATATGGTAAACATCAGACGTAATATTAATGCTTAACATAACTGTCAATTGGTGATTGACCGTTCGTACATACATACAAGTTTGGGAAGTTATATCATACATAATTACCACTTAACAAGTGAGTTTCGTGGCCCCTTTTTACGCTTATACAATTGTTTCAATCTTTTACAAACATGGGGGAAAAGTATGCTTACACGTTTTCAATGCTGTACAACATACATACAATTTTCATACTTGGAATCAACGTGATACTGTTTTGTGAGTACATATCTGATGCATACATGATGTTACTGTGTGGTTCTTCTTACAACCATTAATTCCAGTGTTGGAACCAACGGATAGGTATTAGTAGTTCTACTGGGTTGATACCCCCACCCTTGACAGATGGTTACTCGTGAGTACCATCACACTGCCAGAAACGGGCCTTGGGTGAATATATTCCAACAAGTTGCTGTGTGTACGTCATTAGGTTTGGTTGTATAAAACTCATGGTATGTGATTTTGCTTGCTTATAACTGTATGCACGGTATTCCACTACAAACACTATACAGCATCAACTACATGTTTACAATTCAAACCAGCGAAGCTCACCAACATTATTGTTGACAATTTTGAGCATATTTTTCAGGTAACAATAAGAACTGAAGATCTAGGAGTGCTACCTTAGTGGAGACCCTAGGATGCATTTTTAAGACCGAACATACACGATGAACAATTATTTTGTATATTGTTGCAGTCCATCAAACAATTAACATTCTTTTGGATACTTGTTTCCGGGTTGTGGGAATTACACACAAGAGTACAATTTTTGTGATTATGTGAATCAATTACAAGTTTTTGTTTATGCTCATGGCTATGCTGTCGTGAACAATGGCTAAACACGGCACAAGTCTCCATTTGTGCCGGGTGTCATCATGACACGCTTTATCATCAATTACATACATATTGCATCTCTATTGTTAACCATGTGTTATGACGATCCCGTCTAGCTCGCATCCCCGTGTTTCCTCTATCAGCGGGGGTGTGACATGTGGAGTTTGAGTAAAGTATTTAGGTGAACGATGAGGACCGGTTCTCTAGGATTTTTACCTTTGGAATAAATAGTAGTAACTAGGTGGTATTTCTATTTGATTGAATGTGGGTTAGATGTAGTCTATATAAGGCATGTTTTGCTTTGTAATAAAGATACCTACTTTTAGTCTTTTCTTCTCTCGTATACTTTTCTTTTATATAAGATAGCAATTTACTTGTGTGATTGGGAGTGTGTGTGGAACCCGAAACCAACAGGGTGTGTTGAAAATCTTGGAATCTAAACAATCTGAAGTTTATAGAATATGAACTTGGTTGCAATCAATTCTAAAACAAAGTTACATTTTGCTTTCTTTCTTGCAAACCACGATGAAGAACATGAACAGAGAATCAAATCAGAGACCAAAACTTGGATAAATCTCAGAAACGTGTGATACACTATCAGATTAAACCATTTGACCGCAATTATCAAACGTTTAATCGGATTAGAACTGAAATTTTAGAGAATTGAAATTATTTTGTGAAAAACCTTGCGATTCAGAAGAGGTCTCGTAAAGAAACAGAGAACAGAGAGAGCCCGCGACCGTTTTTTCAAAGTCTCCCCTTTTTATTTCTTTTGGAAACCGCCGATCGGAAGTTCCACAGGAACCTTGCTCCGACCAAGCCCTGCTCCGACCAAGGAGACCCAATCGGGAACCCTTTTGAAAGTCCATTGAAGCCTGTGTCCAGATTGTTCTGTTCCTTTCTTTCTTCTTTTTCTTTCCGATCTGATGCAAAACAATAATATAGAAATTTAAGAACTGGGCTTTGGACCTGTATTATTTATTTGTAAGATAAGCCCAATCAATTTTAACACACAGCCCAATTTATTTCTTTTGGACCTGTATTATTTATCTGTATTATTTATTTTGTATTATTTATACATACAATTAATTGTAGTGTAAAACGAGCCCGCACTCCCGCGTCGCCTAACTCGTTTAATCACTATAACAATTTATCAGATCGGCAAGTTAGTCCAATAACACTAAAATTATTGATAACACTAAAATTATCAACATTCCTCCCCCATTTTAGTGATATCCATGATTAACTTAAATATTTTCCACAAAACACAAACTTATGCATAAATGAAAATATCCTGTGGATTGAATTTCCATATTAGTATATCATATTCAAATATTAGAATATCAGGGTGTCGCAATGGATTGAACCCTTGTTATTCATATAAATAACTGAATTAGATATACACACAAGTTTACAAATTTAAATTCTCACTTGACACAATATTTTACTAGCCTGTGTCCTAATCCTTCAAAGAATACATCGAAGCCAAGTCCAAGCTTCTTGAAGCGGCTAAACTTCATATTCTTATAGGTAGTTTCTTTTAATCTTGCACCTGCAAATGCAATTTGTCAAAGAACTATTAAGAAGATTAACTTCAGCCTACTTTATCTTGCAGTCAGAACACAAACCTTGGGATGATGTATTAATGTGTTCCAATTTCCATACGACAAGCTTTCCACATTGAATTCAGCATCTAACATTGTATTAGACGGGAATTGGGTATCTTGACATAAGAAAATTTAAATGGACTTTAAACCTATCCCTGAGGCTGATCTTTTCACGAGATCTCTCCCTAACCCTTTTGTTAGGTGATCAGCCAAATTAAATTCAGATTTTACAAACTCAACAGATATCAAACCATTCATGATTAATTCTCTAATCATGCTATGTCTAACACCTAAGTGTCTAGACTTCCCATTGTACACTTGACTATATGCCTTAGCCAAAGTAGCTGCACTGTCACACCTGATAGAAATAGATGATATCGGTTTTGCCCACAATGGAATCTCAAATATCAGATTTCTTAACCATTCAGCTTCTTTACCAGCTGCAGCCAAAGCAACAAATTCAGATTCCATAGTCGAATTAGTTATGCAAGTTTGTTTCTTTGATGCCCAGGCAATAGCACCACCACCAAGTAGGAATACCCACCCACTTGTAGAAGAATGATCTTCCATATTTGTTATCCAACTTGCATCTGAGTACCCTTCTATAACTGAAGGAAAACCAGAATAACATAAACCATGATTTATGGTTCCTTTCAAGTATTTAAACAACCTATTCACAGCTTGCCAATGATGTGTGCTAGGATTACTAGTAAATCTACTCAGTTTTCCTACGGCATATGCTATGTCAGGCCTTGTGCTTATCATAGCATACATCAAACATCCAATTGCTTTGGAATATTCTAACTGTGAAATAGAATCACCTTGATTAGGCATAAGCTTGATATTAGGATCTATAGGAGTACTCACTGGCGAACAATCAAAGTAATTGAATTTCTTCAATACCTTTTCAATGTAATGAGATTGAGTTATTGATATCTCATTGTTGCTTCGTTTTATCCTTATACCTAGGATAACTTCTGCCTCCCCCAGATCTTTCATATCAAAATTAGAAGATAGTAATTTCTTAGTCTTATCTACCTGATCTTGGTCAGTACCAAAGATCAACATATCATCAACATATAGACAAATAATTACTCCTTTTCCAGAGGAATTGAATTTACTGTATACACACTTATCTGCTTGGTTTAAGAGAAAACCATTAGATAAGATAACCTCATCAAATTTTTGATACCATTGTTTGGGAGCTTGTTTTAGACCATAAAGTGATTTAATTAGTTTACATACTTTATGTTCTTGTCCTGGTAAAACAAAGCCCTCAGGTTGTTTCATGTATACTTCTTCATCCAGTTCACCATTCAGAAAGGCTGTTTTTACATCCATCTGATGAATTATCAGTTTATGAATTGAAGCTAAAGCAAGTAATAATCTTATAGTGGAAATTCTAGCAACCGGAGCATATGTATCAAAGAAATCAATTCCTTCCTTTTGTCTAAAACCTTGGATAACCAATCTGGCCTTAAACTTGTCTATGCTACCATCAACTTTCATTTTCCTTTTAAATATCCACTTACAACCTAGAGGTTTACATCCAGGTGGTAAGTCAGTCAATTTCCACGTATTATTATGCATGATAGAATCCATCTCATCTTGAATTGCCTCTTTCCAGAAAGCAACATCTCGAGATGCCATTGCTTCATTATATGTCTTTGGATCCTCTTCGATATTAAAACAATATTGATATTGATAGCTGATATCACTCCTGGAACCTTGAACCAAGTAGAGATGAAAATCAGAACCAAAGGATTTAGCCTTTCTAGTTCTTGTACTTTTCCTTGGTTCAGAAGGACTAGATACACTGTCAGCATTTGACGATGCTTTAACCGAATCAACAGCTTTATTCCCAACAGGAGCAAGAATCCTTGTTTGAGAATTTATGATGTTGTCCTTAGGCTTAAGCATAGAAGTGAATCTATCTTCATCAAAGATCGCATCCCTTGATTCTATAACAGTGTTTACAGACACAAAGTCATTGGGTTCTATAACATAGAACCTATAGGCTTTTGAGTTTTCAGCATATCCAATAAATATACAGTCTATTCCTTTCTCACCTAAGTTCTTTCGTTTAGGTTCAGTAAGGCGAACTACTGCTCTACAGCCCCAAATTTTTAAATAGTTTAAATTAGGAGGCTTCCTTTTCCATAACTCATAAGGAGTTATTTTATTTCTTTTGTTAGGAGTTCTATTTAATAAATAGCAAGCAGTTAGCATCGCTTCTCCCCAGAATCCATCACTCAGACCAGAGTATGATAGCAAGGAATTAACCATTTCTTTTAATGTTCTATTTTTCCTTTCAGCAACACCATTCTGTTGTGGTGTATAAGGGGCTGTTGTTTGATGTATTATTCCAGTGGACTGGAAAAACACTGGATCATAATACTCCCCTCCCCGGTCAGTTCGAAGGGTTTTAATTAGATTACCATGAAACAATTCAACTTCTTGTTTATAGACTTTAAATTTATCAAGTGCTTCATCTTTAGTATTAGCAAGATATACATAACAATATCGAGTTGCATCATCTATGTAAGTGACTACATACTTTTTATTACCAAGAGAAGGTGTGCTATGAAAGTCACATAAATCAGAATGAATAAGTTCTAACACCTTAGATTCCCTTTTAATATCCTTAAATGGTTTTCTAGTAATCTTGGTTAATTTACAAGTGTGGCAATTGTTATCATGCATGTCAAAAGCAGGTATCAGACTCATTTTTGACATATCTTTCATTCTAAAGAATTAACATGACCTAGTCTAGCATGCCATAATTTAGAAATATAATCTACTTTAGTAGGTGAAGAGGAAACAACACATGCTGATTCATTAGCAAATGGAACATGAATATTAAGTTTAAACATGCCATTGGATAAATACCCAAATCTAACAAAGGTTCCATGTTTAGATAAGATAAACTTATCTGACTCGATGACCTGTTTATAACCACAACTGTTCAACATAATTCCAGACAAGAGATTCTTTCGAATCCCTGGTACATACAATACATTATACAATATTAATTGTTTTCCAGAAGTAAATACAAGTTTGACATTTCCAATTCCTTTGATAGGCTCAGTTGCCACGTTTCCCATTCTCAGCACGGATCCATCTTCAATTGTTTTAAGATCCTCGATCCACCTTAGATCCTTGCACACGTGACTTGTAGCACCCGAGTCTACCCACCACGCAGTTTCATCATCCTGGACATAGAATGATTCAGAAATCAAGGAAACATAATTCTTAACAGAATTAAAAACTGAGACAGGACACAAACCTGGTTTTCCATTTGGGTCTTTTGACCCGCTAGGACCGGCTATATTAGCCTTACTTCCACCTGACATTTTCACCCGACAGTCTTTGAAATGTCCCGGTTTTCCACATCTCCAACAAGCAGGTTTTGCCTTCTTATTAGGATGTTTGTTATCACTGCTAAACTTGCGTTTATTACCCGTTGACTTGTTGAACCTTTTGAATTTCCCATCATCTTCAACATTATTAACCGAGGACGATGCTGGGTTTTTACCCTTGGTTTTATCCAATTCTTGAGCCCGAAGTGATTCTTCAATACGGATATGACTACCCAATTGAACCAAAGTCAAATCCTCCTTTTGATGTTTTAGAGTATGTTTAAAATCCTTCCACAAAGGTGGAAACTTGTCGATTATACTCGACACAGAGATTGACTCATCCATATGCATATCATGTTGTGCATATTGACCCAAGATATGAAGCAGTTCATTATATTGTTCCATTACTGGCCTAGAATCTGTCATTTTGTAATTATTGAAATTACTTACTAGGAATTTCTTGCTTGATGCATCCTCGGCCATGTATTTTGCTTCGAGTGAATCCCAGAGGTCTTTGGCAGATTCTGCATTCTGATATACATCGAATAGTGAATCAGTCATTCCATTGAGTATGTGGCCTCTGCAGATGTAATCATCATTTTCCCACTTGAGTCTCCTTCGTTGTTGATCCAAAGTTTCATCTTCCACTATGTCGGGCATCGGCGTAGAGAGTACATACGCAACTTTCAATGTTGTCAACAAGAAATGCATCTTCTTTTTCCATCGCCTAAAGTCTTGACCCTCAAACTTCTCCAATTTTGCAAATTTGCTAGACATGTCACGAACAGATTCTCCACTTCCCATATTTAAATCAGATTGCTCTTTTGTTCAACACAAAATATTGTTCCAATTAGATGTTCTTAATGAACATACAACCGACTCAATCAATTGTCAAACAAATTAAACACAATTGAGTATATTGAGTCCCAATTTCTAGATTACAAACAATCTAGACTTCAGATTGCAAACAATCCCCAAATTTCAGATTATATATATAAAAAACCCAAAATTTCAGATTATACAAACCCAAAATTTCAGAATATAAACATCAATGGTTTAATCTTTGTTGAAAATCTTGGAATCTAAACAATCTGAAGTTTATAGAATATGAACTTGGTTGCAATCAATTCTAAAACAAAGTTACCTTTTGCTTTCTTTCTTGCAAACCACGATGAAGAACATGAACAGAGAATCAAATCAGAGACCAAAACTTGGATAAAATCTCAGAAACGTGTGATACACTATCAGATTAAACCATTTGACCGCAATTATCAAACGTTTAATCGGATTAGAACTGAGATTTTAGAGAATTGAAATTATTTTGTGAAAAACCTTGCGATTCAGAAGAGGTCTCGCAAAGAAACAGAGAACAGAGAGAGCCCGCGACCGTTTTTTTCAAAGTCTCCCCTTTTTATTTCTTTTGGAAACCGCCGATCGGAAGTTCCACAGGAACCTTGCTCCGACCAAGCCCTGCTCCGACCAAGGAGACCCAATCGGGAACCCTTTTGAAAGTCCATTGAAGCCTGTGTCCAGATTGTTCTGTTCCTTTCTTTCTTCTTTTTCTTTCCGATCTGATGCAAAACAATAATATAGAAATTTAAGAACTGGGCTTTGGACCTGTATTATTTATTTGTAAGATAAGCCCAATCAATTTTAACACACAGCCCAATTTATTTCTTTTGGACCTGTATTATTTATCTGTATTATTTATTTTGTATTATTTATACATACAATTAATTGTAGTGTAAAACGAGCCCGCACTCCCGCGTCGCCTAACTCGTTTAATCACTATAACAATTTATCAGATCGGCAAGTTAGTCCAATAACACTAAAATTATTGATAACACTAAAATTATCAACAGGGTGTTCTTTATATGTTGAAGTATACAATAACATGATGTTCGTTCTCTATAATCCATCACTAACTTCAGAATCCTCATTGTCCTCCGTGGTGTTCTGTCGATGTTGTGGTTTTATGGTGGTGGTGATGGGGTTAGGGTTTTGAAGATCTCGATTGAGGTGGTCGTGTGTAGTTGGCGTCTCTATGTGATTGTTCCTTCAATGCCGTCTGTCAACTGTCATCATCACTATCACTTGTTTCTGGCATTTTGGTGTTTGAAAATTTCATTTAAGATGAAATTTGTAATCATCATTTTAATATAGGATTTGTTCAACTTTCTTCTTATTATTGCCATGATTTTGTGACTACCGTGATCATCCAATCCCTTCCCAATTTATCTCCTAACATGTAGCTTTCCTTTCTAGTTTTTCCCATTGATGTATTATATATTATCTTCTTCTTAGTTCCTATTTGATTCATCAATAAAAGAATACATACATGTGGCATTGCTTGTGATATCAAAATTATAATAGTATCAGAGCAGTGTCCATGATATAGACTGCTATATGAGAATGGATCATTAAACAAAACAATGGTTGGAGACAATGACACCAGAAAGAAGAACGACAGGAATGCTCTCGACTACAACTCACCGCATTATCTTCACCCTTTTGATTACCCGAGACAAATGCATGTTAATGATGCATTGTCTGACAAAAACTATGTTGATTGGGTGCAAGAGATTAAAAATTTTTTGCTTGCAAAAAATAAGATCGGTTTTGTTGATGGTTCCATCAAGAAACCAGAAGTGACATTGAAGGACTACATAGCATGGATGAGAACAGATGCTATGATCAAGGGATGGCTTACTACAACCATAGAAAAAGAGATAAGGAGTAGCTTTAAATACACGTACGAGCACTGCATCAGAAATCTGGTCCGATCTCAAAGAAAGATTCGAGAAGGAGAGTGAGCCAAGGGCATACTAACTAAAGAACCTAATCACTACAACCCAACAGGATGGTTCTATTGCATGTTTCTGGCTATTACACAAAGCTTCGAGGCTTATGGGATGAAATCGAATCAGTTTTTCCTAGTCCACGATGCACATGCAACGAGTGCAAATGTGAAATTGGTAAACGACTCATTAAACATCAAGAGAAAGAGAAACTTTAAAGAGTTTCTTATGGGGCTTGATTATGAGTTTGCAGTAATAAAAACTTAGATTTTGGCCACAACACCTACACGGGGCTTGTATGAAAGAAAAAGAGTAATCAGAGGGAAAATGTCATCCATGGAGGCAACAACATTTAAGGCCTTCGTTCCTACAAAACGTGATGATATTTCGCGTCAGCCAAGAAAAAGGAAATCAAAAAACAACAAAGCGAGATGATAAAGTACAACATTGCACCTTGTGCAATAAAGATAGTCACAAGCATGACGGTTGTTTAAACGAATCAGTTACCTGGAATCGTGGCTGGGCAAAGGAAAAAGAGATAAAGGAAAGCCAAGAGCAGCTTGCGTTGATGCTGAAACAAGTCCTATCCCAGGACTTACACTCAATCAATACATTTTTAAGGCACTTTGGAGGATGAAGCCATGTTATTAATGAAGAGACAAATCTGGTTGCTAACATGACAGGTAGAATTAACGACAAGGATGACTGGGTTGTGGATTCGGGGGCTACCGAGCACACAACGTACTAGGCAAATATCCTTGTAAACAAAAGAAAAAAATCCTGTTGTAATGAAAGACCTGTTGCGATCCCCAAACAGTGACGCCATCCCGGTCGAAGGGAGAGGCGATTATCCCTTACCTAGTGGTACCAAAATTGAGGGGATCTTGCACATTCCTAAATTTTTATTGCAATCTTTTGTCTGTTAGTCGGTTAACCAAAAATCTACGATGCCTAGTGACATTTTTCCCGATGTTTATGTTATGCAGGGGCTCCGTTCGAGGACCTTGATTGGTGTGGGTGAGTGCTGGAGGGTCTTTACCGGATGGGCATCTTTGCACATGAAAGAAGAGCAATGACTAATACAGTTAAGAGATGGCATAAAAGACTGGGACATGCATTTGAAGGGAAACTTACTAAAGTAGATTTTCTTAAGAATATTTCTTTTAATCTTAAGGACAAAGTCTTGTGCAAAGGCAAAACACACCATGTCTTCTTTCCTTATTAGTTCAACTAAAACAAAAGAATGCTTTTAATTACTATATTGTGATGTTTGGGGTAAATAACGCATACCATCTTTGCCGGGGGCAAATTATTTTTTGACGATTTTTGATGATTTTAGTCGCTCCGTATGGGTTTTTCTTATCAAGCATAAGAGTGATGCAAGTAAGTATTGAATTGATTTTCATAAGATGATTGAAAACCAATTTGGAAAAGTCATCAAGAGAATTAGATGTGATAATGGCGGTGAATTCACATCCAATCTCATGATTGATTTTCATAATAAGCAAGGAATTTTATTAGAAACCACATGCCCTCCCACACCCTAAAAAAATAGAGTTGTCAAACGCAAACATAGGCATTTGCTAGAGGTGGCTCGAGCTCTAAGATTCGAAGCTAACTTACCAAAGAGGTTTTGGGATGAATGTGTTTTTATGGTAGTTTACATTATGAATCAATTGTCTTCCGAGATCCTTGGAAATAAGACTCCATACGAACTTTTACTTAATCAAAAACCGGATATGACCACACGCAGATTGTTGGTTGTTTGGTTTATTATAGAAGCAATAAAACAAAAGGGGATAAATTTGAAGTTAGAGGGTGACCTGGGATTTTCTTGGGGTATCCACAAGATACCAAAAGGTATAAATATATATGATATAGATGTTAAAAGAATTGAGATGTCAAGAGATGCTAAATTTTACAAAGACATTTTTCCTTTCACGGCTACATTACAAAGCTGTATTGAGCAAAAGGATGATATTTTTAATAATGGACCAACCTACCTAATAAAGAATAAAAACAGTAAGGACCATGAGATAGGCCATATAGAAATACAGAGAGACGCTATCTCTGGTCCAAGACACCAAGGCCCAACAAATAGAAAGAAAGTATGGCCCAGGAGCAATTGTCATCAAGCCTACATCATGACACTTTAGAGAATAATGCGCATATAGGTGAAGATCAAACTAATATAGATCTGGAAAATGGGAAATTTTAGCATAGAGGATGCTACTACCCGATCCAAACGAGAACATATAAAACCAAATCATTTCAAGGATTTTGTTATGCAGTTACCCCCTTCGGTTGATCATGTACTCACCATTCCTACTCAAGAGGCCTCAACGGTACACATTATTACCAATTTTCTTTCTTATGATAGTTTTTCACACTCACACAAATTTTTCTTGGTAGCCATAACCTCCAACAATGAGGCAAAATGTTTTAGACAAGCCATGAAGGATCCACAAAGGGTTGAAGCCATGAAAAACGAAGTTCAAGCACTTGAACCAAATGAGGCATGGACTCTCGAGGTAGTGCTGGAAGGAAAGCGTACCATAGACTCGAAATGGGTCTACAAAATCATGTACAAGCCAAATGGAGACATCGAAAGGTATAAAGCAAGACTCTCGGCTAAAGGCTATACTCAAACTGAGGGAGTGGACTTCCATGACACCTTTGCTTCCGTGGCAAAACTAGTAACTGTGAGAACCTTACTAGCTGTTGCCATAAAGAAAAGTTGGGCAATTCACTAACTCGATGTCAACAATGCCTTTTTACATGGAGATCTAGATGAAGAGGTATACATGAAAATTCCCTAATGTTTTGCTAAAGAAAATGAGACTAGAGTATGCCAGCTGCGTAAATCTCTCTAGGGCTCAAGCAAGCTTCACGTAATTGGTACCAAAAGTTCACCACGACTCTCCTTGCCCTTGGTTTTAATTCATCCAAGTCCGTCCACTCACTTTTTATCTACAGGGAATGTGCCACCTTCATTGCTAGTTTAATTTATGTTGATGATGCTTTACTCGGGAATAATTCTAAAAAGATGCAAGAAATTAAAAGACACCTTGATGAGAAATTTAGTATTAAGGACCTTGGTGATTTAAAATATTTTTTAGGGATAGAAGTGGTGATGTGTGAAAAATATATATTATTTTATTTTGAAAATATTTTTCACAAATTAATTTTTAATTTTGCAAATTCTTACCTAAATTCACACAAATGGCAAGTGTACCGATCGTGATATAGTAAAGTTTAGGTAAGTTCGGATATCAAACCCTAGAGACATGTTTGACGGCTTTTGTTACTAAACCTCTATCTATTTCTAAACTAATTAAACTATTAATAAACAAAATAAACAATTTAAATAAAATTAATAAATCTAAACACAACGAAAGAAAATAACAAATAAGAATTCAAACTTGGAACTTGAAGACGATCAATTATGCGAAATAACTACGTAGGTAGGAATCCAACTAACGTGTAATAATACAAAGGCAATTAGTCGCATAACTATCTCCAAAAATACGAATCCAAGGTTAACTAGGTATGTTGCTACTCCCTAAGAAAACCAAAAACACGTGTAAATCACTAGATAGTTTTATTTAAATGTCTAATGGAAGATCGCCTCTAGGTTCTCTATCATAATGTCTTTAAGATTATAAACCCTAAGACAAAGAAGAACTTAATTGAATCTAACTAAATACCCTAAAACACTAACACCATGAATGAAAGGCAAAACACGTTTTCATGAAATCTAAATCTAACAAGCAATGGGTAGGAGTGTTTAAGTAATATTTATCACCCCTAGGTTTTAGATAAGGTGGTACATTAAAAAATACCATCAAATCATAACCAATGCTTCTAAGATTATCTCTAATCAAAGTATAAAATTAAAAACATAAATTAATTAATGTTAACATGTAAAACCTAATCTAGATGTCACTCAATCAATCAAGATCAAACATACACGAGCATGACAATAACTTTTAAGTATAAAACAATACACATGACCATATTTAATTAAGAAAATAATCACGAATTAAGATTAATAAACAAACATACGAGATCAAACCGAAACTTTAGTCAAAACATATTAGTTTTCAACACAACCTAGATAGTACTAAAAATTTAGCTACTCATAACATTGAGTAACATCAAGAACGATAATAAAGATGCAAACTTTAGTAACATAAACGAGAGAATCAATGAAACAAAGAAAAAATAATCATAAACGACACGAAACCGAATAATCTTTAGTGCTCAAATATTTCAATCCTTGCTCCCGATCTTGCTCTCCACTTTAATATTGCTCTCTAGTCGTCCTGAAAAGCTCCAAGTTGAATGAAAATCAAATTTCTTTCTTTTTTTCTTAGTGTTTTACGTATGTATCTCTCTCTTTTCCGTCGCCTTCTTTTTTTAGAGTAAATTACAAATTGTGTCCTTTATTAATATATAAAATTACATGGTATATCCTTTAGTTTTAATAATTACACACCATGTTCTTTTATTAAAAGATTTTGCACACATATATTCCCTTACATTAACTATAATCTATATGTACACTTAACTCAGTTATGTGCTCCCTCACATGAGGCTATTTTTATCAATTTTTTTCACGTTTAATATATTAAAAAATTTATAAACAATAAAAATTTTAAATGAAAAAAGAAAATTAAAAAATATCGGATCATTAGGTAAGTCGGTGAAACCAATCTCTTGGTATGTGTTCATTCGACCAATCGTCAAAACTTTTAAAGACAACAACATCCAATAATATTTACTAAAATAAGAAGTCTAAGGTGGTGTTTGTTTTTCTGAAAAAGAGCTTCTGAAGCTCTTTTGTCTGCGCCAAAAGAGGCGGACAGATGTTTCTGGTCTGCAGAGTGTTTGTTTTTCTGAAGACGTTTCACTAAAAAAGGTCTGCGTGACCTCTTCTCCAAGAAGAGGTGGACTAAAGTCTTCAGAAATCTTCTCACCTCTTCTTCACATATCAACCCTAAACCCCCAAATACCCACACCCCACATTCTGCTCTGCTCCCGTCGCCTCCCCCCGTCGCCTCCCCCCGTCGCCACTCCCCACCGTCGCCACTCCACCGTCGCCACTCCCCCGTCGGCACTACCCCCGTCGCCACTCCCCCCGTCACCACTCCCCCCATCGCCACTCCCCCTTCTGCTCGATTAGGTTTCACCATCACGCCCTCACCGTCCTGCTCGATTAGAGTCAAATCTTGAGGTAAATTTTTGATCTTGTTGCTGATTTCTTGATGTTGTTGATGATGTTGTTGATCTTGTTATTGATATCAAATCGCGACCACGCTTGATCTTGTTGTTTGAACTTGTTTCAAATCTGCTCGATGTTGTTGATGATGATGTTGTTTGAACTTGTTTGATTTCAGTTGATGATGTTGTTGATGATGATGATTGGGGGCCTCTTAGAGCTGAATCCTTTGAGAAATTGGAGAAGGTGAATCACTTCAAATTAACACATTCACTGTGTGTTTTTTTGTTTCTTGTTCAATTGATCATTTTTGTTTCTTGTGCAACGATTCATGATTGTTGTGAGAAATTGAAGTTGCTTGGGTTAGAGCCAGTGGATCCTCTATTCTTAGCTGCTTATAACATTTTCGCATCCTCAGACATGAGAGAGATATGGATAGCATTTCCAACTGTTCCTGAGGCACTAAAGGGGTGGATTGAAATGACGGCTAGAAGTACGGGACTAATAAAGTAGTGAAGAACATGGTTTTAAAACATTATCTGTTTTTGGTTATGCATTATATGCTTTTGGTTATCTTTTGAAAACTTTGTATGCTTTTTTGGTTATGTTGAAAACTTTGTATGCTTGAAAACTTTGTATGCTTTTTTGGTTATGTTGAAAACTTTGTATGCTTGAAAACTTTGTATGCTTTTTTGGTTATGTTGAATACTTTGTATGCTTTTATGTTTATTGGTTGTGCATGTTTAATGATTATTTATGATTTATTAACACAGGATCATTATGGACTATGATAAGAAACTACTTCTCTTAATCCTTATGTACTTGTATATCCGTTTCTTTCGGAATAGAGGTGTGAAAAGAATGCGAGACAATGATTCGAGTATGACAGGACATAAATACACGTTAGAGTTATTGCATGGAAACCCAAAACAATGCATTGAATTGCTACGTATGTCTCGTGAATCCTTTGTCCGACTATGCGCACATTTTAGAATTAATTATTCGTTAAAGGATAGTAAACATGTATCGGTCGAGGAGAAGATGGCTATGTTTTTTTATGTTAATCAGTCATAATCAACGTTATGTGGTTATCAAGCGTAGATTTCAACACTCGAAACAAATAATTCATAAATTTTTTTTATGAAGTATTAGATAAAATGATGGTTTTCGCCAAAGATATGATAGTCCCAACTACTTTCAATCCAAATCCAAACATTCCGGGACATAACAAAAGGTACGACGGATTTTTAAAGGAGCGGTCGGTGCACTAGATGGAACTTTGGTACATGCTATTGTCCCTACTGGAAAACAAGATTTATATAGAGGTAGGGGAAAAGGAGATTGCTATCAAAACGTACTAGCAATTTGTGACTTTAACATGATTTTACGTTTATCGTTGCCGGCTGGGAAGGAGTAGCACATGATTCCAGAATTTTATCAGAGGCATTATCGGATCCAGATTCACCATTTCCGTTTCCACCACCAGGTTTGTTTATGATTTATTAAATACTTTCATTTTAGTTTAATATTCTAATTAATTATATTTATACAGATAAATATTATCTTTGTGATGCCGCATACGCAAGCATATGAGGGTTTATGGCTCCATATCGTAATGTGAGGTATTGGCTTGGAGATTTTCGCCGAAGAAGAGCATTAACAAATAAAGAAAAATTTAACCATGCACATGCAAAACTTCGGAACGTTATTGAGCGCGCTTATGGTGTGTTGAAAGCACGATTCCCAATATTGAAGAGGATGGCGCCATTTCCGTTAGTTACACAAAGGAATATAACCATTGCATGTTTCGCGCTACATAACTTTATAAGGAAAGAGGGTTTGAGCGATGATTTCTTTACACAATATGATCAACCCGATATGTCGCTAGGAAATAGACATGCGAACGTTGATGCTGATGAAGATGAGGTTGAAGGGCTTGGTACTGCATCAGATCGGGAATACATGACTCAGTTACGAGATGAAATTGCTGAGCAGTTAATGAATGTGTCATTCGGAAATAATATGGAATGAATGATCTAAAAAATGTTGTTGTGGTTTAATTTATATTAATTCAGCATTGTATAACTCTTTTAACAATTTATTTTAATTTCAGTTTATTATGACAGTTTATTTAAATTTCTGTTTATTTTAACTTTTTATTAATTTCAGTTTATTTTAGCAGTCTGCAGACGTTACAAAACATACAGTCTTCTTAATACAGACTGCAGAGGTTTGGTCCACATCTTCTCCTACAGATGTCTGCAGATGTTTTACCTCTTCAGAAACAAACAGCACCTAAGTCACAAATTATTTAAAAGATCGGAAAATCAACAATAAACACCAAAAAAAATACACGTAAATACTTTATAAACTACTCACACCAACAAATAATAAAAATCAAGAATGTACAAAAACTTGGAGATTACTTGTGATTCTTTGAAATACTTATATAATTGCAAAAGCAAGAAAATGAACTATTAGTCGCTCGTTAATCACAAAACAACATATGCCAGAAATTCAAAGGGCAGCGAAATACAAAAAGTGAATTAGTGATTTTAATCTTACCATCATTGTTTGTTCGACTTCAAGGGGTTTCAATGGTGTGTGAGATGTTGTAGGTGGTGAAAATGACTGGTATTGAACTATCAAATAGAGGGGGATGATGGATTTAATGGTATTGAACGTAAGAGGAACGCGAGTTCACTGACTTACCCAACGGTCCGATATCTTTTAATTTTATTTTTCATATAAAGTAATTAATTTTTTTATTTGTTTAGTATATTAGATGTGGAGAGAAAATGGCAAAAATGCATCTCGTGTGAGAGATATGTAACTGAATTAACTGTATATTTAATTGAAAGTTAGTGTAAAGTACAATAAGTGTGCACATATTTTAAAAAATGACACTAGATGTAATTATTAAAATTAAAAGACATACCATATAATTTCGTGTAATAAAGGACGCAATTTGTAATATACTCTTTTTATAACTAAAAAATCTTAGGTTTTTGTCTCTCATGATTTAATTCTCTTGGGCCTCCTCTGTTTGTGAATGGATCTTTAAGTATCATGGGAACCCAAGAGCATTCCTTGACAATTCTTTTAGTCCAATTCTCATTGGCATGCACCTTCAAGTCTTCAACAAGACCTCCAAGTTAAATGTTTGTAGTCTGCTATTAAAATTAAACTAATAATTTATTAGTAAGAGAAATTAAATTATAATTTTGTCTTAAAAGTTTAAGACTTTGTCCTAAAAGTCCAAGTAACTTTTTATTTATTTATTTATTATTTCACTATACATCTACGTGAACATCATTGATTCATGAATATATATTTTTATTTTTTTATTATATAAAGAACTTAATGGAAATCAAGATTTAATTTAGTATTATTTTAAAATTTTGTATTTAAAGTTTACTAGCAATTTAAAAAATCACTATTCTCAAAATTGATTAATATAATATAATTTTAGCTTGTGATATCTAAAAATCTTTAAAATATTAAAATGAATTTATTAGATGTAAAATTGAATAAAAACTAACCTAAACTATTTAAAAGTGTAGGAAATATTTATATACTTTAGACCACATCAAGTGGCAAAAACATGTTAGATTTAGAATGCTATCGAGTTTAGGGTTCTTAATTTTTGTAAGATTTCATTATTTTTCATGAATGTTGAGGTTCCGGTGCCAAATCATTTGAGTAGGTTTAAGAGTTTTTTATTTTTTTTTATTTTTTATTATTATTATTTTTTTTGTAAGGTGATTAAGTTTTTATTAAAGTTTTTTTTAATTAATATAATCATGTTAGATTTGAGGTTTTTTCACAGCTTTCACCAATATGGTATCGTTGAGAGGGGAGGTAGTGTTAGTGGGTATACTTGTCGGTATGTAACATTATTTTTCATTTTATTATTTAAAGACAAGAAGATTTAGACCATAGATTGAAGAAGATTTATAAGAGTGTGATTAAATTCAACCCGGTGAAACTAACATCATTTGATCCACTTACGCTATACAATCTGGTTAAGTCACATATTATTTTTTCCTTCTCTACGTAAGTTGATACCCTTTCATACATTTTGATCTATTCATTAATATCATTTGAATACCTTCTGAAAAGTGAAAACTGAAGAAAACTTGAAGGACAAAAGGTTCTACCAATAATTATCTCCAAACTTTGTCAAAGATACAATGTATAAATAATCATTCCATCGAGGCTTATATAGGTATTCATTGTCGTCCAGCGGTTAGGATATCTGGCTTTCACCCAGGAGACCAGGGTTCGATTCCCGGCAATGGAACCTTTTTTACAAATTTCGCACAAATCAAATTTAACTAAATTTGTTAGGGTTTTACCCATTTAGACTCATGCAATTTTAAACGAAGATGATAAAGGTAACGACAAACGATATACAAAACTCTAAATCTCTAACCGGCTAATCTCTAACCGTGTTTATGAACAACGAAATAAAAGTCACTTTAAACAAACAAAACAGTGTTTTTCTGCAAACACGAGTGTTGTGAATAAAAGTTGCCTTAATGATGCTTGTGCATGGTTATCATGAATGGTACATTCTGAAGTTTAATGAGTTGTTCTACATCACCCGATTATTGCCATATTGCCTAATACAGTTTTTAAACGACAATGAAACTTCGACATATGAGCTATGTGGAACACATGACTTGTGATGGTGCCGTCTAGCAGCATTTTCCAAACGATGATTGGACCCCATCATACGAGCTCATTTTACTAACATGAACTGGAATCCTGAAGTAATCAAGTGGAATGCCACCTTCAAAGAAACAAGAACAAGAATCACAACTACATTCCACTTGATAATTTGATCATTTGTTTGTTAGGTAATGATGTATTTTTGACCTTTTTGATTGGTAAATGGGTTAATCAGGTTTACAATTTTGGTCTAATGGGACAAATGGGTGATATTAATTTTTTTAGCTTAGATGAAAACGGGTCAAACGGGCCGAATTTTCCCAAAGTGTGTCAAAAAAGCATAAAACCTCCAAATCTGTTCAATTAAACTATTATAAATTGCATTCATATTTAGCACAGTTATTATACATAAACTCAAAAAAAAAAAAGACTAAATGTGTTTATGTGTTGGCCTGGATGACCCAGCCCAGCCAACACTTCTAACTATTCGTTTTGACCCGTTATTCAACCCACCAGCCACTTATTTTGCCTCGCCTAGAGAGTAAACAACAAACCTGCAAAAGGATCAAGTACTAGCAAATAAATATCTGATACTTGGGCTCTGCAGCTCCTACATTTAGGTAGTTTACATCAACTACCATCTCTCCGAAATACTCTGCCCAAAGAAAGTTAAAAAGAAAGAAAATCATGCATCATTGTAGAAATTTATTAGCAGTTTTAGATACGAACAAGTGAGTGGCAGGAGTAGTTAAAGACAATCATTACTCATTAGTAATAAAAACCCCTAGGCTCTAACCTTCATATATCGTCCTTGCATAATTTACATATTCAGGTATGATATCCCGATAGATGATTCCTCCTGGATGAGCATCCAATACCACTAGCACTCCTGTCAATAACATAATCAACAAGTGAGAAACAAAACAGAACTTACTTTTTTACGTAACACAAGTCTTCTTTACAAACTTATATCTCATTCTTTGATGTTGCTACATCCTAGAGAAGGGAATTTGAATCTATTTGTAGGTAAACCAGTCAAGATGGATTATACTTCGATTGGTCAAATGGATAAAATGCCACCCAAAGTGTATTAAAAATGCACAAAACCTCCTAAATTTATTTATTTTTTAAGAAATTCACTATAACTTCAACAATAAAGTTTTTGTAATAATAAGTATATATTTAATAATTACAAAGGTGTGTCAGATGAGGTACCAGGTGCAGACCAATCGCTCGTGGAGTTGCTTGGCAAAGGGGCTAACCACAAAATGTTTCGCAGATTCATTGAGTCATCATATCTCACATTAGAACCTGAAAGGAAAGGACCATGATAAGCAGAATACTGCTTCAAGTTTTTTAATTAAATTTTCAGATTATATTTCAGTTATCCACGTCACCATTTTTTACAGCGACCATATTTTTTGATAAGTAAAAGTTTCTTCTATCACCATTCCACGAAGGACAACAGTAAAACAGAATCCACGATGAAAGCAACAAAATCACTTGCACAAATTTAAAGAACTACGAGAATCCAAATTTAAACCAAAATTAAACCAAAATTAAACCCTAACAATATCTTATGAAGTCATCATCGTTTTCACTCAAAGTTTAGAACACAAAACAATCTGAATACCTTAAAAATAGAAACAATCAGCAATAATAAGAGAAGGAAGGCAAACCTTGAGACCATGAAACATTCAGAGAAATCACAAACAGAAGTACTATCGAAAAGTAGGAGTGGCAACTCTTGAACGGAACCGAACATAACACGAACATAATCTGGTTTTTGGTTGTCACGTCCAACCCTTTTAATAAACAGGTTGTGTTCGGGTTAACCTACTTATGTAAACAGTCTTTTTTGGGTTGACCCATTTAACCCTTTATTAAACAAGTCAACCAGTTTAAAATTGGAAATAAAAGATAATATATATTTATAAGGATGATAATATGACAAAAAAGTTACGACATGATTGAAAACTGACCTAGATTAAGCATGTTGCATGGCATAAAGAGAATAAAAACACTAAATGTAAAGTTTATACCTTTTTGGCAGTAGCCCATGTTGTATGGAAAAACTTCTTCGTCATATGCTGGATATTCTTTAGCATGGAACCTGCCAACACATGACATACGGCAAATGACTCAAGGCAAATGATGGTACATCTAAAATATCCTAGTTATGATACAAACAACAACTGTAAAAAACATATAATAACATATATATGACCATAATTATTTCCTAATTTTCTTTACCATGTTCACTAACTCATGCTTAACTCTATGAATAACAGTGGGTGCTATTTAACTTACCATATACCAACTCTGCCATCTGCAGCAATGAAAAGATGGCCATGAAAGAAGTCTAACCAGTTCAATGATACATTAAATCCAACTTTAGGACCATGATACCAACAGAATATTAACATATATAGGACCATGATTATTGCTTAATTTTGTTTAATATGTTCACTAACTCATGCTTAACTCGATGAATAATAGTGGGTTCTATTTAACTTACAATATACCAACTCTGCCATCTGCAGCAATGAAAAGATGACCATGAAAGAAGTCAAATCGATTCAACGATACATTCAACCCAACTTTAGGGCCCCGATCAACAATAAGTTTGAACAAAAATCCCATATATGAATTCAATTCCTATAGAACGTTCAAGAAACAAGAAGATCAGCAATAAGCACAAGCAAAACAAACAAACTTTCAAGAGTTCATGTCCTTGAGCTCTCACACTAAACACTCAATTGATCCAAACCTCGTTTATAAAACGCCTTCCATAAGGAGTTCTAGTAAGTTCACATCGATTTTCATTTGATCCTTCAACATCAGGTACCTGTACATTGTCAAAGAAAGCTTAAATAAAAAATGAAGCAGTAAAAAGCAGTGTACTCTGTTTCTACAATGTTTAATACATTAATGTAACAGTAGAATAACAGTATGCCCATTTCAAATTACAACTTTATGATCAAAGATTCCATGGAATTCAAACGATTCATAAGAGCATATAGCCATCTAATAAACAAAGACAAAAAGCCAATTTTTTATAAAATTTGACGAGATCATAACAAATTTGATAATTAAGGGTACAAAAGAAAGTGAATACAGAAACTCACGTAGATCATCGTGGGGTCAAGGGTACGTTGAATAGACCCCGGATCACCACCAGAATCAAACGCAAGTCGCGAAATTTCGAGCACCGGTGCCGGCGGAGACCACACGAGCTCATTATCATCACAATGGCGTTTCGAATTAAGCCTCCGCCGTGGAGAAGGAATACCGAAATCGTTTAGAGAGTGAATAGTAGCAGTGGGGTTGAAAGGGACGAGGAATTTGAAGCAAGATTTGAGTTCAGATGCAATTTGGGGGTCGACAGATGAAGCTTGTTGAGGTGTGCCTAAGAGTGAGAGTATGTCTCCGGCGGAGGCGGAGGCGGAGGGCGGCGGTGTGGTGGTTTGAAATGGGGGATTGAGAAGGTATGATGATGGGGTTTGGGGTTCGAAAGAGATGAAGAAGAAGTGGTGAGGGAGAAGGAGAGGATGAATGCGAATTTGAGGGGAAGTGATGATGATGATGATAATGGATTCCCCATGGTTGCTCACTTCTCCCTCAAAGTTCTACTTACATTTCATCTGGTCTTGTTTAGGTGAATTCACATGGTTACTTTGGTTTGTGTTGAGGTTATAATTTTCTTTTTCTTTTTTTCGATAATAACCTTAGCCAACAAAGAAAGCATGGATGGTAATGATAATGAAACGGGTAAAACCGTGAATGATGATAATATAAGCAATGTTTTGGAGACCGGATCAGACCGGCCGGTCCGATCGGTTTGACCGGGGATCGGATCCGGTCTGATACGGATCGTTTCCGGACGGTCGAACCGGCCGGTTCGTCCCGAACTGCTGGTCGGACAGGGAAACCGGACCGGTCGGACCAGTTTTGTTTTTATTTTTTAATTTTTTTTATTTTAATAAGTAAAAACGGGGTATGAAACTATAAATTAGTACGTTGGATATACAAATATAGTTAAATTTTATATATAACTATAAAATACATATATAAAACATATATAAATTACTTATATTTAATTACATTTATAAATATAGTTAAATCCGGTCCGACGAGTCCGGCCACCAAACCAGTAAGGCGTCCGGTTCGACGTTCGATCCGGTTCTGAAAACATTGAATATGAGTGACGACTTGCTAAGGGATGTTCATATAAGGTATTCAAAGGATGTCATGTTTTATTTTTGGATGGTAAGAGTGTTGTAATTGTTACTTTAGATGAGTGGTGCGTGAGATGAAAGTTGTAATTGAAATCAGCAGAGTGTTAGGCTCATCATGTTGTGAAGTTCGCAACCCAATCGTTTATTGATGAAGGTATTTATTGGCGGAACGCCATCAAGCAAACTAAAGAGTTTGATGGGGTTGAAGCTAATTTTTTAAGGATTTAAAGGTGAGAATCTAAGGCATAGGTACTATACCTCCATCCTCCATTTTAATGATATGGCTGCTCATAAGCCATTGGTTGAGGAATTAAAGAAAGGTTCGACCAGTAAATGAAGAACGACAAATCTACTGTCAAATCAAAGAAGGGAAAAGTGGAATCATCCAACGACTTTCAATAATGTGAAAGAAAGTACATCAGGGAATGCATGCTCGATTCAAATCTATGTTATTGATGTGGAAAGACTAGACATATCTCTAAGAATTACTCTAAAAAGATGAAGTGTTCCAATTATGGGAAACAAGAGCATTATAGTCGTGATTGTAAGGAAGCTAAAGCTAGAAGCTCATGGATAAAGAAAAGGAAAGAGAAGAAGTGTTGTAACAAGCCAAGGGTTAAAGCAAGGGCTTTCACCATGACACAAGAGATATGGTATAAGGTATGTTACTAGTTAACGATGTACTTTCATCCATTCTTTTTATCTCGTTGCGAGTAATAGTTTCGTAGCTTCTACATTATGTGATGCGATAAATAATAAAAGTAAAGAAATAAACCAAACCTTTGAATTAGAAACTGTCATCGCTAAAACTATTAAGATAACTGAGGCTACTATAACATAGAACTAGAAAGGCATAAATTTCTTGTTAGGTTGTTTGTATGACCCTAATAAGATTTGATGTGGTGTTGGGTATGGACTGCTTTGCCACCTTTGGGGCTAATATAGTGTGTTAGAAAAACATGATTTGTTTGATAACGCCTAATGATGATTAAATCCGAGTGATTCCAAAGATGATATCTATGATAAAAGTGGGAAAGTTTATAAAAAGAGGGTGTGGAATGTTCTAGACATACGTTAAATATACTAAAGTTGAACTAGTAAAGTTTAGAGATATGCTTGTGGTATGTTTCCCCTGGTGAGTTCCTTGAGGACCTACCATTAATACTGTCTAATCATAAGATAGAGTTTCTGACCGAACTTGTGCTAGGTGTTCAACCTGTAGTGTTGTATCGCCTGGATCTATCGGAAAGAAAGAGTCAAGAACCCAACTACAATACCTTTTTTTATAAAAGATTCATTTTACGAGCACTTTGCCTTATGGTGCTCCGATGTTGTTTGTAAAGAAAGATGACAGTATCCGTATGCGCATAAAGTTGAATAAGCTCACAATAGAGAATAAGTACTCTTTATCTAGGATTGACGATATTCTCGACCAGTTACAAAGCGTAAGTTGGTTCTCAAGGATCAACCTCAGATCGGGTTATCAATAACTAAAGGTAAAGAAATAGGATATCCCAAAGATAATGTTTCAGACGCTGTATGGATTAGAGGTGTTCAAAGTTGAATATTTGAAATTTCTAGATAGTAGAAAACACTAGTGTCCATATCTGGATATCCAAATTTTAAGATAGATTTTTTTATTGTTTTACTATTTTTACAACAATTAGACATATAATATCAAAAAATAACGAGAAAATTAACACACGTTGATAAGATCTCAACATACATTGACAAGTCCCAACCAAAATTTTTAAAAAAAACCATACATTTGATATTTAACAAAATAACAACTTTTTTAAAGTTTTTGGATTATCAAATATCTGAACATTTTCTAAATTGATATCCGAATCCAAATCCAAATTCGAATCTAGATTTTTGGATATCCAATTTTTTGAATTTTTTAAATTTAGTTTTTTGGACTTTCGAATTAAATTATAGTATTCATATATTTTTAAGCACCCCTGGTACGGATATTATGATTTTCTTGTGATGTCATTTGGTCTTACAAATGTTGCTATGGTGTTTATGGACCTTATAAATAGGGGATTTGTCATGATAGATCAGTGATAGTATTTATAAACGATATTCTGATCCACTCAAATAATGAGAGAGACCACACTTGACACATACTTGAGTTGTTGGAAACCTAAGAAAGGAAATCTTGTACGTAAAGTTGTCAAAGTGCACATTTTTGGGTACGCGAAGTATAATTTCTAGGGCATGTGATTAACCCATATAGGATCATGATGGATTATACTAAAGTCGAAGCAGTTATGGAATGAAGTTCTTCAAAGACACTATCTGAGATCCAAAGCTTCCTTAGATTGGCTAGTTACAACAAATGTTTATCTAAGAATTTTCAAGGATTTCCTCACCATTGACAAAGCTAATGAGAAAAAAATGTAAAGTTCAAATGGAGAGATAGCCAAGAAAGCACATTCCAAGAGTTCAAGAAAATGTTAGCATAGGCTCCGTTGTTGACATTACTAATGGGAATAAAGATCTGGTTGTCTATTTAGATACTTTATATCAAGGGTTAGGGTGTGTTCTCATGTATAATGATAAAGTAATAACTTATGCGTCCTCACAGTTAAATATTCACAAACTTAATACCATACCAATGGTTTGGAGCTTGTTGTTGTGGTATTTATGCTAAAAATATGGAGATAGTACTTGTACGGTGTCAAATGTATAATTTCACAAACCATAAAAGCAAAATATTTCTTTGAACATGAAGACCTAAACATGAGGAAGAGACGATGGTTAGAGTTGATGAAGGATTATGACTGTGAGATTCATTATCACTCGGTTAAAGCTAACATTATGAGTGATGCATAAGCTACAAGGAGAGACATGAATAGATTCTGGGAAGATTGTACCAGTTGACGGTGACACTTGGCATTATTAAGCAAATTTGTGAAGTACATACATAAGCCTTAAACCTAGTTAGTTCAACAATGAAGGAATGAAAGGACAAGTCGTGAGTTTACAAGAAAACACCAATGGTTTCAAAATTAGTTTCAGACGCATATGGATCCATTGTTACGTTGATCTTCTAATGAAGATTTTAGATGAAGCTCACAAGACTCAATACTCAATTTATCCAGGCATTAAAAAGATGTATCAAGACCCAAAGAAAGGCTATTGATGGTCGGGAATAAGAATTGGTACGACTTAGTATGTGGGTAAGTGTATGATGTGTTTACAAGTTAAAACCAGGTATCATAAGCCATATAAGAAGATCTAACATTTGAAAACATATTATGATGGACTTCATAACGAAGTTGCCAAACATAGCAAAAGGCCACGATGTGATTTCGGTTATAGTATATAGACTAAGGATGATTGCTCATGTCTTACCAACTTGAGAGACATATAACTTAGATTGGTTAGTTGACTTATTTTAAAAAAATTGTTGCTTGATATAGTGTGCCGGTGTCAGTTGTCCGTTGCCGAAGTCACGATCAAATATGAAGATAAAAATGTGTTTTTATTCATCTTAAATAGTTAGGACAAGTAGGGTGTCGAACCAAAAAAACTCTATAGTTAGTGTACTGTGTAATTGATTAACTAACTATCTAAGAATCTATTGTCACTTAAGTGTTGAAAGAGTTAATTTTAATGAAACTAGTGCCTAATTTAAAACTTAAACATTAAAAGGAACTTGAAAACAATATTATGACATGTGACCAATTTCAGGTTCAATTGTGAAGCTCAACATGTAACCTAGTGAAATATTGGTTTGGAAGTTATATAGACATAATCACATAACTATATTCAATTGTTGTTGGACGGACTAATACAAGCCGACAAACTAACTGTGTTGACTTAATGATATAAATAACCAAAGAGGGAACACAAGCAAAGATGTAATCTAAACATTCGATAGAAGAAAAGGAGCCATGGAAGCTCAAGACTGGCTAAATTGGATGGAGTCAGTATTGGATGTTTGTGACTGTAACGGTAATTGATGATCTAGATAGGTTGGACTCACCTAGTTTAGTTTAGCTTCTTTTGTCTTCTATGTAATAGGACTAATGTTAGATGACTTTCATTTATGTAAGTAATGTTTAGTTAGTTTTATATTAGTTTCGCACTGACCCAGCGAAACTACGAGCGAATCTATAGATTCGCTCGTAGTCAGCTGATAAAGGTCACCTGACGAAACTGTTGTTCGCTGTCGGGTGAACTTACTTGTTGGTCAGGGTAGTTTCGCTCGAGCGAATCTACCAGCGAATTTGTCTCTGTTATATATTTGCATCTCTTGTAACTTTGTGGACAAGTTTTGCCAAACCTAATCGAGATACACTTTTGCATTACTATTTTTCATAGCTTGTTTGAGGCTGGAATTGTGTTTTTTTCATATCTTTGAGCCTTGTTTGTTAATATTGATTGAGTTTGGGTCATATGGATTTATATTGAAACTCATTTCTTTGTTTTGCTCTGTTTGATTCTATATTTGTGGGATATTACTATGATTATCATTTCAATAGCACTGAAATCGATCACCAATGGACCTACAATATGGTATCAGAGCCTTTGTGCTCTTGATTTGTTGAGTTTTTGGGGTTTTGAGGTGGTTTTGAAGAAAAGTTACTGTTCCATTCGATTTGTATCATCAAAGTGTGTTTTGCTTACAGAAATTCATAGAAAAACAATTGTTCAAGTAGTAAGGAGATATCCCAATCATCCAATCACTAATTCATAGCGATTTGGATGAGTTCAGTGTGATTTTCTGACCGAACAGGGCTGTTTCTTCATCAGGCGAATCTATTGTTTTCCCAGCGAATCTGTTACCTTTCGAGCGAATCTATTTCTCTTTGTGTTTTTAGCGAATCTGCACTCATTAAACGAAAGTTCACCTTTGTTGCCTAATTCTGAAGCGAAGATACCGTCGAATTTACCACTAGAACGAAAGTTCTACTAGTTCTGCGAACTTGTTGAGCGAACTAGAGCTTCCACAGCACTGGTTCGAGCGAATCTGCTGTTGGTTTGCCAAGCGAATTTACAGGCGAATTTACATCTTTCTTAGCGAATTTATCAGCGAATCTACATCTTTTTCAGCGAATCTAATTTCTGATTTTATCATGTCTACTTCAATCGTGAATGTGACTGATATGGAGTGTGTTCAACCAAACAGGCCACCGAGGCTTGTCAACGGTGAGAATTTTGAGGATTGGAAACGGTGCTTGAAGGCTTTCTTCTTCTACACAGATCATGGTCAGTGGGAATCTATTACTAATGGACCTCATGTACCAACAACAACTATCGGATCTGTTACTTCACCAAATCAAGATTCTAGCACTTATACTGAGATTGACATTAAGTTGCTCGATTGGGACAAGAAAGCTCTTGGAGCTTTGATTCTGTTTCTGTATTAGGATATTTATAATAGGTTTGCTGAACATACTACCGCTAAGGCGTTGTATGATGCATTATGTGAGTTTTATGATGGGAACGAAGATCTGAAGAAAGACAAGAAAGCTCAAGCTCAGAAGGAGTTTAACTCATTCGTGGGATATAAGCATGAGACACTTACTGATATAACAAACCACTTTCTGTCAGTTTCAAGCAACCTAAAGAAGTATGATGATCAACTTGGCAATCATGAGCAAGTAAGTAAACTGTTAGACTCTCTTCCTGCTCAATAGAGTCTGCAAATCAAATTGCTCAAGCAAGAAAGGAATTTTGCTGATTACAAGTTGATGGATGTTATTAACAAGTTAAAATCATTTGATCTTGATGTGAAGAGAAGAGAGTATAATCAGACCATGATGTCTCCCAATGTCCCTCCTTAAAATGCTGCATTGATTTCATCCGCTGCAAACTCTTACTATTATGGTGCAGCTTGTGGGAGTTCATCTGGTAATGGTGTCTTTGCTAACTCTGGGTATGGTAAGAATGTCAACTCTGGTAGTGGTTCTAAGGATGCTGGGTCTAGTTCAAATGCCTTAGCTTCTACTCAAATTCCACATGATACTATGGCACTGTTTGGGTTATTTGTGCACAGTTATGAAGCTTTGATTGCTGGAGAATTGAAGGGACGTGGTATGACCATGGAAGACATGTATCAGGTTGATCCTGATGATCTTGAAGAAACCGACATTCAATGGCAAATGGCCATGCTTACTCTTCGTGCTAGGAGGTTTATGGAGAGAACCGGCAGGAAAAATTTTGGAAACCAGAATCAGAAGCAGCTTGGTCATTTCAAAAGAGAGTGTCCTTATCCTATTGTCACCGAACCTGTTAATTCTGGAAACTCCAGAACCATTCCAGTCATGGATAAAGTTGAAGAAGCTAAGCCCAAGAAAGAAACTGCTCTGTTGACCAACTTTGATTGGAGTGCAGAAATTGAAGAATCAAAGGAGGAAATCAACCATGCATTGATCGCTGAGATAGTGGAGGAACATACTCTTGATGATGAGTACATTGACTGTTTTGATCCTTTCAAGGAGTTCTATGGTGAAGCTGATATTGAAGTTGATGGCAATGGTGAATCTATTGGGTCTGAGGTAATTCAAGATCAAAAGGTTAAGGAAAGTGCTGGTGTGGTTCAGAAAGTTGTGGGTCATGAAGATATTGTTCAAACTGGTTTGGTGTGTGAAGCTGTTAAGGATGAGGTTAAACTGGTTTGTGAATCTGCTGCAAAGGAGGCTAGTGAAAAAGAGGAGCTGAACATGGAATCAATGACTGAACAAGCCAAGAAAGCTGCTGTGGAGGAGTACAAGAGGAACACTCCTTATTGCCAACGTGATCGCGCTCTTGCAGCAGAAAAACTGGTAATGGATCTTCCTTAAGAAATTGTTGAAGACATGTGTTCCTCTGCATGCAAAATTAGTTTGGTTGGTATATATAAAGCTAACAGGTTGCTCATAATGAATGAAAATGAATTAAAGAAAACCAATAAAGAGCTTAAACAAAATGAGTCAAAATATTTTGTCAAATTAAGAGAAGCTTTGAAAGAAAATGAACACTTAAAAAGGACTCTTTTGGAAAATTTTGGACCAAAAGAACCAATGAGCTAGATTAGAAAAACCTCTAAGTCCCACATGACATCACAACAACTGCTGAAGGCTTCATCAGCAGTTTGACAAAGACTGAAGACTCAACAGCTGAAGATCAAAGATCTGAAGAACAACAGCTAAAGATCCCAAGTACTGAAGACAAGTACTGAAGTCTGAAGTACTGAAGAATACAAGTACTGAAGACTTCAAGTACTGATGACTCAAGTGCTGAAGATCAATAGTTGAAGAACTGAAGATCAACAACTGATGGACAAAGTCTAAAGACAAAGACTGAAGACATCAGCTGATGACATCTACCGAAGTCATCAGCTGATGAAACATCTGAAGCCCAAAGTCTGAAGATCAAGTGCTGAAGCTTTAGAGTTTGTCACAACAGCTGAAGAAGTCTTCTTCAGATGTTGTGATGGTTTTTCTCTTTCAGTAGTTTTTATTTTTATGTTTCAGTAGTTTGTAAAACGGCTGAAGAGTTTGTTCTTCAGTCGTTGTAGTTCAGTAGTTTGTAAACGACTGAAGAGTTTGCTCTTCATTCGTTGTACCTTTTCAGTAGTTTCTTTCCAGTTCTTGTAATAGTTTGACACTTAGCATTTTGTAAGAAGATGTCAGCTGTTGTGACATCTTCAGTAGTTTAGTCTGTTATCAGTAGTTTGTTAATAACGGTTGATGTCACTGTCAAGTGACATCAGCACTAGGTTATTCTTCCCTATATAAGGAAGATGACCTAATTGTAGCCGCTGCTAATTACAGCCGCAGTCGAAGCATGTATTGAATGAAATATTCTCTTTTGCAGAACTTCCATCTTTCTCTATAATTTACTGTTTTATTGTTAAATCTATTGTGTTCTTGCTTGTTTGTTCTAATTCTTGTACTAAATCCGCTACGAATACAACCTAATTGATCAAACTAGAGGCTTAGATCCTGTCAAATGGTATCAGAGCTGGTTAATCATTGATCTATTTAACAATTGATCATTTGAAACTGCTCTTTTGACAGCTATGTTTGATCGAATTAGCAATTTGCAAGAATTAGTTATAGAGATTGATTTTCTGCTGCTTCTGACTGTTAAACTTGAGGTTCTCGTGGTTTTTGAGCTAGATTTGTTTTGTTTACCTTGAATTTGACAGAAATCTGAAATGACAACACCAACTAACGATCCTCACAATACTGGCTCCTCAACAAAGCCTCTGATGCTTGTGAGGAGTGAGTATAACATATGGCAACGTCTTATGCTCCACCACTTGTCTGTCAACAGTGCTGGTTGTTGGAAGTCAGTGGTGCATGGACCATACAAGCCTATGGTGAGCGTTCCTGAATCAAATGAGCAGGTTCCGAAGAAACCTGATCAATATTCGGACGAAGATCATAAGTTGTTCGAGATTGATGCTAAAGCCCATGGAATTTTGGCTATGGCAATTCCAAATAAGATCTATTCAGGACTTTTGCATCATGAAACTGCTCATGATCTCTAGGTTGCTCTGAAGGAACAATTCAGAGGAACCAATGAGGTCTTAGCAAATACGAGGGAAATCCTCGCCCAATAATATGAGACATTCTCTCATAGGAAGGGCGAGACACTGACTCAACAGTATGAGCGATTCTCTTGTCTTATTTCTGAGCTGAAAATGGTTAAACAAGAGTATTTCAATAGTCAGATGAACAACTGCTTTCTTAGATCCCTGCCTGAGAAATGGGACACTTATACCATTGTCCTACGCTCCAGTGCAAATCTGGACACTATCTCTCACCCAACTTCATGGGAAACTGCTTACATTTGAAAGAGAGATAGAACAGAAAAGGAAGTTATCATCATCTGGCAAGCTCACTGATGACTTTGTCTCAGGCAATGCTGCCTTGATAGGTCAAGAGTCAGAATAAGCTACATCTGAGAATGCCTATGATGAGCATATTGATTTCTCTAGCAATTCTGAACATGATTTTGTTAGTGTTGATAGTAGTTCAGGAGGTAGCAGTGATAACTTGTGCTTTCTGATGGAGGACTTGAAGAACATTTCAGATGATGATCTGGAAGAGATGGATATTTTGAGTCAAATGGCTATGATAAATATCAGATCTCAAAAGTTCTACAAGAGAACTGGGAGGAAATTTCCTGGTCTCTCTGGCAAAACCAAAGTTGGTTTTGACAAGAGCAAGTTGAGGTGTCACAAGTGCCAGAGGCTTGGACACTTTGCTAGAGAGTGTAGATCATCTGGATCTAACTCCTCTGCACCCTTTGTGACTTTCCCAAGAAATAGCTCACAGAACAGAGGGCAACACTCCACCAGTTCCAGTCATCCATCACCAGTACAGGCATCACCTGCATACTTTCTGCCTCAGGGTCATATGCCATACCCATACCCCTGCTACTACATGCCTCAGCCAAGTCAAGTTCAAGCACCCCCTACTCAGCAACCACATGCTCTCCCTGAGCCTCAATCTTCCTAATCTCATCATCAACCCTAACCTCAACAACACAGCTTCTTCACCCCAGGAGTTGTTGACTGGAGTAGTTTACCAGATGATTTATCTGGTCAACAACTATTCCAAGGTGCTGGTCAACATGGTGGTGATCATCCTTTTGGGAACCTTGCTCTTATGGCCCTGGAGTCTGCTGATAGGCCATCCTTCAATGCTTCATCACAGGTATCTTCTGAGGCGAAAGCCAAGCTTTGTTCTGATTCATGCATAGCAGCATTTGCTTCTATTAGAGAGTCAAATGTAGCTTTAATTGATAAAAACCTTGAGCTAGAGCAAACCATTTCCAAAAAGAAAGCTGAATTTGAGGCTGTACTTAATGATAAAAATGATGAGATTTATAAGCTTAAATGCCAAATAAAAGATGATAAGGCTCGGGAAGATGTACTTCTAGAGAAGTACAGAGACCTCAAGGAAACTCTTGCAACCACCTAAGTAGAGTGTGATTGATGGGTGCAATCCTGCAAGGGTTTTGAAATGCTTCTTAGTAAGCAATCTGCTTCCAATGTGAAGTTTGGCATTGGTTATAATCACACTGCTCCTCCTACAAATTTCATTTCAAGAGCAGAAGTTGAATCTGATGGAGAGAGCAATAATCAATCCTTCTCATCATGTGACCTACTATCTGATACAACATCATCAGAAGTAGAAGTCCACATTCATTCCTCATAAAACCAATCAACTGATGCTAAAACAGCTAATGGTTCAAATGCTGACTGTCACATGATCAAAGAGTTGATCAACTCAGGTGTTGTCTCTAGAAGTACTGAAAGTACTGGAGAGCAAGTGATAACACCTGAAGTTCAAACCCCAACTACTGCATGTACTGAAGAGAAGAAAACTGCAAGTAGAAAGGGTTTGAAGCCTAATGAAGAGGATGTCAGGAAAGCAGGTACTACAAGGAAGAAAACTGCAAGTACTGACAGCAAACAGCTGAAGAACAAGTCTTCAGCAGTGTCATCCTCTTCAATAGATGATCAACATAAGATGAAGAAGAAGCCATGTGAGATATGTGGCTTGTTCAATCATCTTACTGATGATTGCTGGTACAAAAGAGGTTCCAAACTCAAACAAAAGGAGAAAATTAAAGAGCACATGAATACAATGAAAAATGAGTTTGAGACAAAGTTTGTACTAGCAACATCAAAGCCTGAAACCCCTAAGCCCAAAAGCAAATCCAAAAAGAAGGTAGGGGTTACTCAGGTAACAACTGAGGTTTCTCAAAAGAAGATGGTGCAACACAGGAATCCATCATCAGCAAGCCCCAATGTGTCTTAAGAGCTGAAGGCTTTATCACAAAGTCAGACACAACTTGTGATGATGGTTCAACATCTAATGGGAAGAGTCAACCAATTAGATGCTCCTGTGTTGAAACCACAGAAAAGGAAATCCAAGCCAAAGGGTTCCTTTTCTACACCATCTCCTTCACCTCAGGCTGTCACACATAACACACCTGTTAGTGTTGCACCTGTTATTGAGAACAGACCCAAAACCAAAAAGGTTTGGGTCTCTAAAACTAACTATCTTGTTATGATTGCAGGGTTCTTCAACATGCCAAAGAAGCATCTGGTATGTAGACAGTGGAGGATCCATGCATATGACAGGAAGCAGTTCTCTTCTTATTGACTACTCTCAAGGAAAGAAGGGATTTGTCTCCTTTAGCAATGATGCAAAGGGTTACATCATCGGAAAAGGCTTTGTTTCCAATGGGGAAATAAGGTTTGATGATGTTAACCATGTGGAGAATCTCAAGTACAATCTCTTGAGTGTCAGTCAAATGTGTGATAAAGGCCATGTTGCCCTTTTCACAAGCCAAAACTGTCGGATTCTGTCATCCAAAGTTCTAAATTTGATTGACAAGGTGTTGGATGAATATACTCTCCTGAAGGCCAACAGGACAGGAAGAGTATATGCCTTAGATCTTTCCAAAAAGATAGATCTAAAAGGCCATCCTTTTCTATTCTCCAAGGCCTCTCCTCAAGAGTCTACTCTATGGCATAGAAGGATGGGGCATGTTAATCTCAAGAACATGAATCAGCTGATAAACCATGGTTTAGTAAGAGGATTGCCATTGAAGGAGTTCAAGTGTGAAGACAACTACACTGCTTGCTTAAAGGGAAAACAACATAGAGTTTCATTCCCTCCAATAGAAGAACCAAAGTCCACTGCCTGCTTGCAACTCTTGCACATGGATCTCTTTGGTCCTGTCAGGGTGATGAGCATGGCAAAAAAGAAATACTGTCTGGTAATTGTGGATGATTACTCTAGATATGTATGGACTTTCTTCTTGTACACCAAGGATGAAGCTGCCAAGGCTATTATGAACTTTGTGTTATTTGTGGAGAAGTAGTATTCCCTGCAGGTTAAGTGTGTGAGGAGTGACAATGGAACAGAGTTTAGAGACCACACACTTGATGACTTCTACCTGTCTAAGGGAATTAAAAGGCAGTTCAGTATTCCCAGAACTCCTGAACAGAATGGAGTGGTTGAGAGAAAGAACAGGACTCTCATTGAAGCTGGAAGGTCAATGCTGGCTGACTCAGGATTGCTACTGACCTTTTGGGCTGAAGCTATCAACACAGCTTGCTATGTGCAGAATAGAGCATTAGTGAATCAGAGGTTGATGAAGACTCCTTATGAAGTACTTCATCATTTGGCACCTCTGATTTCCTTCTTTAGAGCCTTTGAGTGTCCATGTTTCATTCTCAACACTAGCAATCCACTCCAGAAGTTTGCTAGTAAGGTGGATGTAGGGTATTTTGTTGGTTATTCATCAACTTGCAAGGCATACAGAGTTTTCAACTGTAGGACAAAGATGGTTGAAGAAACTCTGCATGTCAAGTTTAATGAATCTCCAAAGGACAAGATTCCACAAAACCCTGTGGAGTTGTTTGATCTGGACATACTGCAATATGTTCCTTATCAACCTCCAGCTGTTGTGCCTATCAACAGTTCTCCACCTGGTGGTATTGATGATGATGTACCCAGTACTCACCTTTTCAGGTTTAGTGACCACCTGCCTGAGTCCACTAAACCTGATGCTCCTGTAGCTTCAGCAGCCCTATCCACAACAAATGCTGATGAGATTTCTGCATGCTCTACTTCATTTGAGCTTCCATCTCCTACATGGTTTCAAGAATCTTCATCACCATCTGTTGTTGCTGAAAGTCCTACAAACACTTGCACTGATCTTATAGTCTATCAAGAGCTGAAGATCACCCCACATCTCAAATCATTGGTGATATCAATACTGGAGTTTCAACCAGGAATCAATTATCCAACTTCTGCTTCTATGCTCTCTTCATCAGTCAGCAAGAGCGAAAGAACTATCATGTTGCATTAAGAGACAATGGATGGGTTGAAGCAATGCAGCTTGAGCTTCTTCAGTTCAGAAAACAGCAAGTGTGGGAGCTTGTTCCTTTACCCCAAGGTAAGTGTGCAATAGGCACTAAGTGGGTGTTTAGGAATAAAACAGATGAAAAGGGCCAAATTGTCAAGAACAAGGCCAGGCTGGTTGTTCAGGAGTTTGCACAAGAGGAAGGCATCGATTATGATGAAACCTTTGCTCCTGTAGCCAGACTGGAGGCAATTAGATTGTTCTTAGCTTATGTTGCCTTTCATAGTCTTAAGGTTTATCAAATGGATGTCAAAAGTGCCTTCTTATATGGTAAAATAAAGGAGGAAGTTTATGTGTGTCAACCACCAGGCTTTGAGGACAATAAACATCCTGATTGGGTGTATAAGCTTGATAAGGCTCTTTATGGGCTGAAGCAAGCTCCTAGAGCCTAGTATGAGACACTCTCAACTTTTCTTCTAGAAAATAAGTTTACTAGAGGCACCATTGATAAAACCTTATTCATCAAGACTATGGGACAGCATAAGCTCCTTGTTCAAATTTATGTAGATGACATAATTTTTGCATCCTCTAATCCACAATTGTGTGATGAATTCACAAAGCTCATGAAGCAAAAGTTTGAAATGAGTGCTATGGGGGAATTACAGTTCTTTCTAGGTTTGCAAATCAAACAAAGGGCTGATGGAATCTTTATTCATCAGTCCAAATACACAAAAGAGTTGTTGAATAAGTTTGATTTACAAACCTGTAAGCCCTGTTCTACTCCCATGAGCAGCATCACACAACTGGATGTTGATCAGAAAGGTAAAGCGGTTGATGAAACCCTTTACAGATGTATGATTGGGTCCTTGATGTACCTTATAGCTTCTAGACCAGACATCATGTTTGCAATATGTGCCTGTGCTAGATTTCAGGCTGCACCTAAAGAATCCCATTTGATTGCAGTCAAAAGGATCTTTAGATATCTGCAGGGCACCCAATCACTAGGTCTTTGGTATTCAACTGGGCATTCTTGCAAATTAGTTGCTTTCTCTGATAGTGACTATGCAGGATGCAAAGTCACCAGAAAATCCACTTCTGGTGGTTGCCAATTCCTAGGCAATTGTTTAGTTTCTTGGCAGAGTAAGAAACAAACATCAATTGCTACATCCACTGCTAAAGCTGAGTACATTGCTGCTGCAAGTTGTACTTCTCAGGTACTCTGGCTTCAGAACCAACTCTTGGATTATGGCGTTACAGAGACTAAGACTCCATTACTAATGGATAGTACTTCAGCTCTTTGTATTGTTAAAAATCCAGTCCAACACTCTAGGACCAAACATATATAGATCAGACATCATTTTATAAGAGATTGCTATGAAAAAGGTCTGATTGATCCAAATTTGTGCCTAGTGCTGATGAGCTTGTAGACATCTTTACTAAGCCTTTAGATAGTGCCACATTCCCAAATTTGGTACTAAGGCTTGGTATGCTGCAGCTAGAATAATTTGACTAATACTAATGCTCTCAGTTCACAAGTACTGATGAGCATTGGTATGCAAAGGTCAAATATAAGTACTGATGAATCATTTAGTCTTCAGCATTTTCACAACTACTGAAGACTAAAACAATTCAAAGTACTGAAGTACATTATTTGTTGAAAACAGCTGATGTAGTTACAACTACTGATGTGGTTATAACAACTGATGTATAATTTTCACACAAATAAGTACTGAAGAATAAATTTTGGTCATAACTACTAATGTGTAATCTTACACATAAGTACTGAAGACAATTTGTTCACCAGTTCTATAGAATAATTTATTTCATCAGCACTTATGAACATCTGTTCACAAGAGCTGAAGAATAAATATTCACAAGAGCTGAAGGGCCAATGAAACATCTGAAAGTCAGCCAAAGAGCTGATGAGTAAATGTGGAGGTCAGAATGAAACAACTGAATTGACGGAAACAGCTGATGAGTAACTTTACTCTTCAGCTGATACCTACATCTGCTGTTTCATACCCAAACAACTGAAGGAGAAAACCATGTCTTTAGTAGTTTCACAACTACTGATGACTAACACCAAGTCCTCAGTTATTTATAACAACTGAAGCAAAACCATGTCTTCAGTAGTTTATAACTACTGATGTCAGTAGTTTACAACTACTGAAGACTAACACCAAGTCTTCAGTTGTTACAACGTCTGAAGATGAAAACCATTTCTTCAGTAGTTTATAACTACTGATGACTAACAACAAGTCTTCAGTCATTTACAACATCTGAAGGACAAAACCAAGGTCTCAGTAGTTTCACAACTACTGATGACTAACACCAAGTCCTCAGATGTTACAACTTCTGAAGGTTAAAACCACGTCATCAGTAGTTTCAACAATTGATGACTAACACCAAAACCTTCAGTAGTTTTCTTTTAGCTTATAAATACCCAATCTACCCTTCAAAGCTTTTCATTCTCATTTGACCTAAATTTTCAAAAAACTCTGAAACCTACCATACACCATTAATGGCGACCATGCAACTAAAGCCTCGACACAACTGTGTCACATACCTCACAAAGTCACCATTCTGGACAAAGTTCCATCACACCATCGATCTTATGATCGATTCTCCATACCAAACGGCCTTCCTATTAAATCCAATCATTCATGCCGATTCCCTATCAGAGTTCTGGACGAACGTTGCCGTTCAATCTGGAGAGAACGACGGTGAGGTCTCTCTCCGGTCGTCCGTGAACAACAAACCCGTGGTCATCACTCCAGCTATCATACGATAAACCCTAAAGCTGGAGGATGCCACCTTCCCAACTGCCTACCCCAAAGGCACCCTTGATCTCTCTTTCACTGCTCATGATTATCAGGGTGACTTCTCTGCCTCCACATTGCTGAAGAAACATTTCCCTGATCCACAACGACTTATCTTCCACATGGTGAATGTTTGTCTGGCCCTGAAGACATCCTCATGGGACCAGATATCCACAAGGTGGAAATAGGTATTGTACTCTATCTTTGAGAAACAGCCATTAAATTTTACTGAAATAATATTTTTAGAACTCAAAGACATGGCCTCAAAACCATTTGCAAACCGTTGGATTTTATATCCACGGTTCATTATGGCCATGATAGAGAGCCAGCTTAATGCTGAGGGACTAGTTGGCACTGGAGTCCCTGCCATGGCTGTACTAGCTGAGGTATACTCTAGGCACAACACCGACCAGACACTCAAAAAGGCTGCCAAGCTGCGTAAACCCGCGCAGCTGGAGCCCACAGCCTCCACCTCCAAGTCTAAAGTCCCCATCAAGCCCAAACCCAAAAAGAAACCCATAAAGGCTACTCAGGGAGATGAGTCCCTTGAGGATGCCCCTGCAACACAAACGCAGGAAGTGACTGCTGGCCAGATTCTCCCAGCAATCACCACGACTCCACCTACCACAACCGCATAGGTTTCCTCTTTACAGGAGCCTGATGCAACCATTTCAGGGGCTGCCACACATCTGGAACCTTTCTTAATTGAGGAGGTTGCCATTGAAGAGCACATTCCTCCCCATGTGCAATCTGCTTCTAGCCCATCTCCTACTGCAACCGCCTCTAAAAGCCCTACTTTAATCATTACAGAAGTGTTGACCCATCTTAACACTCCACCCTCTACCCAGAAACCAATCACAACTGGGGTATCTCCAACCGAAGAGAGGGTGGAAACAAGTGTTAGTGGGAGCCCACAACACCGAGAATCACATGTCTCATCTCCCAGTGTGGGTAGGGAGATAAGACAATCTGGTGAGGCTGCCACTTCCCCTGCATCAACATCTGAGCAGGAAGAAGCTGGTACCATCACTAAGACCTCACCAGAGGCAACTGCCGATGATGGATCCAATCCGGAGGCTGAAAGTCCCTAGAACCAAGACAAAGGGGCACATGCAACCACTGAGCCACACTCAGCGCATGTACATCCTGACACAGTCAGGAGGTCAGGTGATTCAGCTCAAACTGATGATGACCTGAGCTTCTTCTTTGATGTAGTTGCTCAAAACACCATTCTTGAGGAGGAGGTGAGCAGACTCAAAGAGCTGCTCGCCAAATTCTCCCAAGAACAAAGTCCATCTGCCACCATACACCCACAGATGGCACCTTCACCTGAAGGTCTCACATATACTCAGCCACTCCCACAAACTCAGCCACCTGCCTCTGCTTCTGGCACTAGTTCTCAGGAACAGAACCCTCCTGAGCAATTAGTTGCTATCTTCCAAAAATCTCTGCCTCTCATCACACCAATAATCACAGACATTGTGATGAAAACCCTTGATGAGAGGCTTCCCTCACAAATACAACCCTTGGTGGAGGTTGCTGTAGCTAAAGCGCTTTCTGATAGTCAAATCCTAACCAATGCATCCAAAAAGGGGGAGACATTAGTGAAAGCTAAGAGGAAGAGGGTAGAGGAGGAGAAAGAAGTAGGGAAAGAGGTGGAAAACAAGAGGGTGTTGGCTGAGGAGATTGAGAGGGTGAAGGGGAAGGAGAAGGAGAGGGAGGAGAGAGCTGAATAGATTAAAGTGGCTGAAATCCAAAAGGACTTTCATGTCACTTATAAAAAGAAGAAAAGAGAGAAGAAGGGAGAGAAGGAGAGGGAGACTGATCTAGATGTCCTTGTCAAGGAGGCTGATGCTGAACATAGCCGATCAATGGACAACATCATTGGTCAGCTGTTCAGGCAAGGCTTTGACACTGACACTGCTATGCTAGATCAGGAGATAAGAAAGTTGGAGATGAAAGAGATTGAATACCGATGGACCTGTTATAGCCAAGAGGAAAGAGAGAGACTTGAGGCTATGACAAGGTTTATTTCGAAGTACCTAGGGAGACCAGTCCTGGATGTTAAGTCATGGACCAGGGACAACATCTTGGCTATAACCACCAAGATCTGTTCGGCTGGGGAATTCACTAAGGGACTGGTCGTAGAAGCCCTTTCTGAAGCCGGTGCTGGGAACAGGGCTCTGCTAGCAAAACAAACCAAACCTTTACTCGTATCCAGATTGCTAGCAAAGCCTGCCCAATCTCCCACACCAACACAAACCCAAACACAACTCACAAAACCAACTCCTTCACCATCAAAACCCATAGCCGATGATGTACCCTTGAAGAAGAAGAGAAGGGTGTTGAGGCTACAAGAAGAAGAAGAAGAGGATGATGAGAAGAAGATAGGCTGCCTCTCTCTGCAGTTTTATCTTTGCCTAAACCCAAACTTTTATCCATCACTCCCATCACTCCCACCTCACAGATGGAAGCTGTGAGGGTTAAGTTAGAAGAAGAAGAGCAGCAGAAGCTTCATGATACTGAAATGCTGAAATCAATAGACCAAGCTTATGTTGCTTCCTCATCCATTGTAAATATGAGGAAAGAAGCTTTGAGACTCCACACTCTTAGGCAAACCTTCCAATATCAAAGAGAGAGTGTGAGGACTTGGCCTGATCCTAAGGTGGCTCATAGGATTAAAAGATAAATATACCAGTGAGGTACAAGGGCCAAGTTAAGAGGATCATAGATGAAGTGAGTGGCCATTGTAATTCCACCCTGGGATATTGTAGAAGATTTCAAGAAAGCCTATCAGACTAACCAGCCACCCCAAAAGATGTTGGAGAACAGGGTGGTCAGAAAAGGGTTAGTCTATAAGTGGCTTGAGAACTTCAGGAAAGATGAGCTCAATCTGTTACTTGAGGGCATTCACCCAGATGAATTTGCCCACAGACAGATAACAACAGTTGAGCTCAAGAATGGTAAACAGGCCAAGTATGTCTCAGAGTTGTATGGCCGTGAAGGATTATTTGAAAATGAGGCTGAGGACCTATCCATGGAAGAACAAATTACATTCCTCAGAGCCTACACCTGAGAATCCTACAGGCTCATACATGGGAAGTAGGTCTCATGGATGGGACAACAGCCCTGTGTCCAGTTTCCCAAGACAGGGTTCCCATCCATACTATGCCAATCAAATCTCAGAGACCTCTTTCCAGGCCAGTGCTTACATGGGTCATCTTCTAAGCTGATCAAGAAGGAAAAAGACCAATCATTCTGCCATCAATAAGTAGGACCAATAAATTGCTTAAAGGTTTTGGTTGCATTGGTTCAGGGGGAGTTTGTTGGACCAAAAGAACCAATGAGCCAGATCAGAAAAACCTCTAAGTCCCACATGACATCACAACAACTGCTGAAGGCTTCATCAGTAGTTTGACAAAGACTGAAGACTCAACAACTGAAGATCAAAGATCTGAAGAACAACAGCTGAAGATCCCAAGTACTGAAGAAAAGTACTGAAGTCTGAAGTACTGAAGAATACAAGTACTGAAGACTTCAAGTACTGATGACTCAAGTGCTGAAGATCAACAACTGAAGAACTGAAAAACTGAAGATCAACAACTGATGCACAAAGTCTGAAGACAAAGACTGAAGACATCAGCTGATGACATCTACTGAAGTCATCAGCTGATGCTGAAGCTTCAGAGTTTGTCACAACAACTGAAGAAGTCTTCTTCAGATGTTGTGATGGTTTTTCCCTTTCAGTAGTTTTTATTTTTATGCTTCAGTAGTTTGTAAAACGGCTGAAGAGTTTGTTCTTCAGTCGTTGTAGTTCAGTAGTTTGTAAACGACTAAAGAGTTTGCTCTTCAGTCGTTGTACCTTTTCAGTAGTTTCTTTTCAGTTCTTGTAATAGTTTGACACTTAGCATTTTGTAAGAAGATGTCAGCTGTTATGACATCTTCAGTAGTTTAGTCTGTTATCAGTAGTTTGTTAATAACGGTTGATGTCACTGTCAAGTGACATCAGCACTAGGTTATTCTTCCCTATATAAGGAAGATGACCTAATTGTAGCCGCTGCTAATTACAGCCGCAGTCGAAGCATGTGTTGAATGAAATATTCTCTTTTGCAGAACTTCCATCTTTCTCTATAACTTACTGTTTTATTGTTAAATCTATTGTGTTCTTGCTTGTTTGTTCTAATTCTTGTACTAAATCCGCTACGAATACAACCTAATTGATCAAACTAGAGGCTTAGATCCTGTCAGAAAAGAACTGTGAAGTTAACTATTTAACTGAACAAGTTACACTTACCGAATTTGAAGTTAGAAAACTTAAAATAAATTAGAACAGTGGTCATTTTCGAGCATGAAAAGGGAGGAATTATGCAAAAAACAATAGGGGGCAAGGATCAAGACCGGTTTGGGTAATGAAAATGATGCATTGGTATATCCTCCAACCAGTACTTTCTGTTATTCTCCTATTCCCACTCCTCATCCTTCAAATGAGTTGATACAAGAGATTATACAGAATGATACTAACAGCTCTATTGCAGGTTTAGAAGGAGATAATTCTAAGGAGTTGCGAGAAGGATATAATTATGGTGGCAGTAGTGGTCTTGGCAGCTCTAGTAGTCATGATTTTAATTCCAAGAAGTCTTTTGTAGGCATTAGCTTAAGTAATTATTTTGTGTCTGGTGGAACTATTTTAGATTCAAACTCTAGGGCATGTAATAGTAACTTAGGATGTTCTGTTTCAAACTCTTGTGATGACTTGAATGTTTTAAATTCCGCGTTTGATGTTAATGTGTGTATGAATGATGAAGCTCAACTTTCAGGTCTTGTCTCTGAAAGTCAAACAAAAACTAACTGCTTTAACAAATTCTTCTCCCATCCAATCCCATCTTTTACACCTATAAGGATTTCAAAACCAAAAGATAAAGAAATGTCTTCTTCCACTGAAAATAACAAGGATAAAATTGAACAAAAATCAGTTAAAGTGGAAGTCATTGTAGGGAAGTCAAAAGAGCCATATGACTCGTACAGTGATTCAGATTCAAGATTGTCTGAATGTGATGAAGAAATATCTATTGATAGAATTCCTTCTTCAAATTGTTCCAAAACACGATTGAGATCTCATTGTTTTAGATGTGGAAAGGATGATCACTTAATAAAGCAATGTCCTAAATCAGGTGGTAGTAGTATACAGACTAAACCTTTTGGAACTAGATTGACAGCTTTTGTGAATGGTTTCTTTTGCAGAAAATCTGTTACTCCAAGACCCAAGTACACTAAGACTTGAGTCCCAAAATTTCTAAAGTCTAACCTATTTTTTTGTTAAAAATGTCAGGAACATTCCGAGGCCGCTGTAAATAGTTATTGGCATGTAGATAGTGGATGTTCCAGACATATGACTGGGTTAAAGGACCTGCTGACAAATTTTAGAACAATTGATGGTGGCTATGTTGCTTTTACTGGAGACAAGAAGGGTGGAAAGATGATTGGCCAAGGAGATGTCTCGAATGGTTCCCTTACTTTGGAGAAAGTCAACTATGTTCCAGAATTGGCGTTCAATCTTCTCAGTGTATCACAAATCTGTGATAAAAATATTCCTGTGATGTTCCTTGCCAATGAATGTCTATTCTTGAAATTAGAGTTTTCTATCCCTGAAGAGATGGTGATCATGCGAGCTCCAAGGAGAATGATACCTATTTGTTAAATATAGGATCAAAAGAATCATCGTCCACCGTGCCATGTCTTTTATCAAAAGCTTCTTCTCATGAATCCTTTCAGTGGCATAAAAGATTAGGGCATATCAATTTTAAATTGATAAATAAGTTAGTTAAGAACAATTTAGTCAGGGGACTACCACTGAAAGATTATTCTATGGTAGAAAAATATATGGCCTGTGCAAAAGGAAAACAACACAAAAAGCCACATAAACTTAAACTTCAAAACTCGATTTCACATCCCCTCGAATTGTTACATACTGACTTATTTGGTCCTATCAGTGTTAAATCAATTGCTAAGAAATCTTATTGTCTTGTTGTCACAGATGATTACTCCAGGTACTCTTGGGTGAGATTTCTGTCTAACAAAAGTGAGACTGCTGAGGAGTTGATGAAACTGATTCCACTGATTGAGGTTCTTAGGAAAAGAAAGATTCAAGCCATCAGGAGCGACAATGGAACAGAATTCAGAAACCACATCTTCAATTCATTCTGTGAGCAAAGGGGTATTCTCAGACAGTTTAGTGCTGCCAGAACACCTCAATAAAATGGTGTTGCTGAACGTAAGAACAGAACACTAATTGAAGCAGCTAGAACGATGTTGATCGAGTCAAAGCTTCCGATTATCTTTTGGGCCGAAGCAGTTAATTGTGCAGCTTACGTTCTGAACCGGGTATTGATCATCAAGAGCAAGATGAAGACATCATATCAGTTGTTTCGAGGAATTAAGCCTCTCATTGATTTTCCGCGCCCCTTTGGTTGCTCTTGTACTCTGTTGAATACTCAAGATTAGAATACGAAGTTTGGTGCCGTCTCTGATGAGTGTTTCTTTGTTGGGTACTCAGAAACACAAAAGGCGTATCGTGTGTATAATAAACGGTCGCGGATTGTGCAAGAGTAGTACTATGTCGACTGGCAAGAATCTAACTCAACAAGCATTGGAAGTGAGCCTGCATGGTTTTATGATTCTACCACTGTTTTCAACTCATTCAATTTGCCAATTCCCGATGACGATGATGTTATTCCTCACCCGCCTGTGAATCTTATTCCACCATAACCTCAACCGTCTGCCACATCATTACTACCCATTTCATTTGATATCCCATCTCCACCACCTCCACCATCTCAACCATCTTCATCTAATCCTATAATCTCATCTACCATTCCATCCACATCTTCATCCATTTCAAATCCTCTTATCGATCCAATCCCCACAAATTCATCTCCTCCTGTACAACCATCCACTTCTGCATCCACATCTCAACATAACCCTTCATTGCTTAACACTAATTTTAAAACCTTAAAAGATCACCCTCATGACTACATCATTGGATCTATCACAGAAGGAGTAAGGACTCGGAGTCAGAGTGGATTGATAAATGAGTGTCTTTATGCAGCTTTTCTATCTCAGATTGTTCCAAAGAATTACAAACAGGCACTTGAAGACCCAAGCTGGGTGGACTCTATGCAGTCTGAGTTGCAGCAATTCAGGAAGTTGAAAGTTTAGGAGTTAGTTGATCTTCCTCCAAATAAATGCCACATTGGTACCAAGTGGGTATTCCGGAATAAGCCAGATGATTGCGGTGTTGTTGTCAGAAACAAAGCCAGATTGGTTGTTCAAGGATTTGCTCAGGAGGAGGGGATAGACTACACTGAAGTGTTGCTCGGATCGAAGCCATCAGAATTTTTCTTGCACATGCAGCTAACAAGAACTTTAAAGTTTTTCAGATGGATGTGAAGTGTGCATTTCTATATGGAAACATTGATGAGGAGATCTATGTTTGTCAGCCACCAGGTTTCGAGGATCCAGAATTTCCAGACAAAGTATACAAGCTAGACAAATCTTTGTATGGGTTGCATCAAGCTCCCCGAATATGGTATGAGACCTTGACACAGTATCTCCTCAGCAAGGGTTTCTCTCGTGGGACTATAGATATGATACTATTCAAGAAGGAGGTTGATGGTGAGATGCTGATTGTTCAAGTGTATGTAGATGATATTATCTTTGGATCAACAAATGAAAAGCTGTGTAAAGAATTTGAAGAAGTGATGAAGGATTGCTTTGAAATGAGCATGATGGGGGAGATATGCTTCTTCTTAGGTCTGCAAGTGGAACAGAAACATGAAGGTATTCTTATTCACCAAGAGAAGTACATCAAGGAAATCATCACAAAGTTCGGCATGGATGATTCAAAGCCAGAACTTACTCCCTTCACTGCTCAAACATGCTTATCTCCTGATGATAATGGGAAGTTCGTGGATGCTCATCGATATCGCTCGATGATCGGATCTCTCAAGTATCTGACTGCAAGCCGTTCAGATATCACATTTACCGTGTGCTACTGTGTTCGTTATCAAGCCAATCCCAAAGAATCACATGAGCTAGCTGTTAAACGCATTTTTCGTTACCTTAAGGGTTCCTCTCGTTTGGGACTTTGGTACCCAAAAGGTGGGAACTTTGATTTACATGCTTTTTCTGATAGTGATCATGGTGGTTGCAGGATTAACAGAAAGTCAGTCACCGGTGGATGCCAATATCTGGGTGACTGTGTAGTTTCGTGGCAAAGCAAAAAGCAAACAACAGTGTCCTTATCCACGGGAGAAGCTGATTATATCGCTGCATCAAGCTGCTGTTGCCAAGTGCTCTGGATTCAACACCAGATGATGGATTATGGCATCAATTTCCTTCACACTCCGATCTTCTGTGAAAATGAAGCCGCTGTTGGAATTGCCAAGAATCTAATTCATCATACTCGAACCAAGCACATCGAAACAAGAATTCATTCCATCCGTGATGCTCAGGAAAAGGGGTTCATTGATATTATACCTATTGAAACAAGGAAGCAGAAAGTAGATCTTTTCACTAAAACATTTGATAAACCACGTTTTTATGAACTGATCTCTATGCTAGGATTAATATCCTTCTGAAAACCTTTTCTGAGCAAAACTACCGTTTAAGATGTATATATGTATATATTTTCTTTATGGTCTTGTTTGTTGTCTGCTTAGAGAATCCTTATGATCTTTAAGTGAGCTGTCAATTGAAAATTTCGGGGGAGATATTAAAGCTGATAATAAGTTTTTAATTTTTATTCTCTTAGGAATTCAAGATAATGAAGTAAGAAAGAGGGAAACATCTTACGCTGGGATATGCATGATAGACTCATCCCAAAAACGAAGTAAACAAGTGATTATGCAGCCAAATTAATGATCATAACTCAGTAATAAGGATTATCCTCATGATATTTTGGTCTGCACAAAGATACAAGTCTTATATTAAACTTGGTTGAGAGTTGCTAATTGATGTCTTGCTCCTGTACTGAGTTTACTTTTAGGATTAGATTATCGATGTGAAGCTTATGGTGTTTCCCACTGGGATGGTGACTCGGTGATAACGCCCTCTAAGTCAAACATTAAATAATCTCAAATAGCCCATTACTTTATATACATTCATACTTTAGATAGGAAAAGATGTGTGTTTATCTCCTCTGCTATGTGAAAGCATTGACCTGGAGTGATGATCTTCTCTGCTATGTGAAAGCATTGACCTGAAGCTCTCATCAACACGCCTAGATGATCTTCTCTGCTATGCTAAAGCATTGACCTGAAGCTCTCATCAATTAGTTATAGGTTGAGTCTGCATCTGTACATTATAGTGTCCCATATGTATATATGCCAGTCATTGTGTTTGCATTAAGTAGATTCAGTATAGTGATCAGGCAAAATCAATGATTATGCTCAATAAACCTTGATGTCGAGACTAGTTCTTTATCAAATATCAGTGGGGACCAAGTTGCTGAGTTTCTAAGACAATTCAGAACATGATAAACAGTTGCAGATCATAAGTTGAAAAGAACAGGGAATGGGTTTAAGTGGACAAACATATCAGCAATCTCGCTAAGTCATGCCCCTCTGAAAAACTTCGAGAAAAAGATGATATTATATCAGTTTACCATTTAATTTTAATTTTATTCTAATTTTATTTTTTTTATTTTTTTTAATTTTAGTCTTATTTAATTTTCATGAGTTTTGATATCATGGGGCAATAAGGTATTCAATAGGCAAATTTTATTATTATTATTATTATTATTATTATTTTATTTCATTTCATTTTATTTTATTTACTTTATTTTATTTTAATTTTTAATTTTATCTTATTTTAAAATTTGTTTTTGAGTCGGGCGAAATTAAGAATCGCCTTAGCGAACCTATAGTTTCGCCAGTAAGCTCGACCAGTTGCATGTCAAACCAACATGTTGAGTTTACCGGGTGAATCTATAGATTCGCTACAGCGAATCTATGTCTTATAAAATGTACAGTGAACGAGTAATTTCTCACAGTAACTTTAAACTTACACTTCTTGTTCATCGTGCGAAACTTCAGTTCATCCTTTCAGTTTTGATTTCCGTTGGAGTTGTGTGTTATATAGGGTTTAGGTGGGTGTCGCTAACCTCAGTTAAGGCTTTAATCGGTGTATCTTACTTTGCATTGTGAGATTTGGCAGGTTTGCTTGGGTTAGGGTTCGGGAACCCTCATCCAGCGAACTTGCTGATCTTCAGGCGAATCTGAATGAAAGTTCACTTGAACACGAGCGAATTTGTAAATTCACCAAACAACTTCGCTTGTTCACTTGAACCGAGCAAAACTATAAATTCACCATAGCGAACTTGATGTTTTCCAACGAATTTAAACTAGTAGTCACTTAAGTCAAGCGAATCTATAAAATTACCTCTGTATATTTGCTGATATCAGCCGAATTTGAACGAAAGTTCACATGAACCAAGCGAATCTATAGATTCACCCCACCAAAATTACTTTGTTTTTGGAGAATCTATAGATTCTCCTCAGCGAATTTATAAATTCACTTGAGCGAATTTAATTTATTTTTTTTGTTTTTGTTTTTAAATATTCTCACATATTTATCATGTTGTATACTTACATTTTTCTAATTTGTTTTCAGCGGTCATGGCTAACCTCAAGTTTGATGAGAAGAACAACACCATAGCTCTTTTAGATGAAGACAGACCCAAAGCTGCAGGATTCAGAGATTGCATAAAGTGGCTGAAACAGTCTCCAATTCATTATGCTATCACTCACTCACCATCTATCTACATCTTGTACATCCAAGATTTCTGGAGATCAGCCAAGTTGAATGTTAAAACTAATCCACACTGCATTCGAGCAAGAATAGGAGGGAATGATATTGCCATTACTGAAGAGATCATAGCCAGAGTGCTTCGTCTAGAAGGTGATCAGGGAGATGAAGTAGAGCTCACTGAAGATCAAGTCATGGAAGGATTCAGAAGCATGGGGTATGAGGGACCATCATTTGGTTCAAAGAAAGAGATAAAGAAGTCTATGCTATCTAAAGAGTGGAGATACATTGCTCACATATTCATCATGTGCTTAGACGACAGAAAAGGAGGATCAGATGGTCTTAACTTGAGATGGGCCAAAGCTATGGTGATATTTTGCAGAGGCAAAAAGGCAAATATAGCCAGACTAATTTTTGAGTGCATGTGTGATAACATTATGACAGTAAAGAAGGAGAAATGGCTTCTGTATCTAAGATTTGTTCAAATGTTAATTGATGATTTGATTCCAAACATCCCAAAGCATGGAGAAATCAAGAGACTTGCCCTGATGAGCTCCAGAATATTTGCAGACTGTTCCTCTGCAAGACATAACTTTAGTGGGAAGATCACCCACTTATGGGAAAATATGTATTCTGCTGAGAGATAGGCGTACATAAAGAAAGTGATAGAAGCAGAAGAAAAGAGATCTGTGGAGAACAGGGAGAAACAAGAGGAAATAGTTAAAAAGAGAAAAAGGTATGCCAAAGAGAAAGAGTATGACTTTGAGGATGAGATTGAAAAGACAATGCAAAAAATGAGAGTTGAGAAAGAGAGGAGAACTAAGAAGAGGGCTGAAGAAAGTAGTCACACTGAAGCATCAGAGAGGAGAACGAAACACAAGCATCAGGCCTTCACAGAAAATCCTCCAAGAAAGGATGCAAGATCCGAACTTGACCAAGACGTGATTAGAAACGTCAGTGCTTCTGTGGCAAATGAGCTAAGCATGATGAAAACCAAACTGAAAAACCAAGAGTTGAGGGAGAAATCGAAGGATGATATGATTGAGGGCTTGACAAAAATGGTGCTAGATCAACAAGAACTGATCAAGACACTGCTCAAGGAGGTGAACTCTCTAAAGGAAGCGGCTGGCCTGCCAGATGTTAGATCTGAAGAGGAAATCAATGACCTCACCGATACATCCAAATACGCATTTCTGAAGGTGGGGAGATTTTCTGTGGCAGCAGGATCAAGTCGAGGGAAGGACAAAAATAATGAACCTGTTGATGCTGAAGGAGCACAGGGTGAGGATGATGATGTGGAGGTTGTGAATGAAGATTTTGTTGATTTGGGACTTGATATTAAAAAGGACTTAACTGGTGAGGAGGTTGTGGGGGAGAAGCAACGAATGGAGAAAGAAAAACAAGCTGAGATGAAGTTAGTGGATGAAGAGGAGGAAGTTAAGGAACAATTGGTGGATTACAGCTCTGAACCGGAATTTTATGAGGTTGATGAACGTCCAGTGACCTATGTGACTGATACTGGGTCAGCTGAAACTGGAACGGTGGAGTTAGATCAATCTGATTGGTTTGTGAAAGAAAAAGAGGCTGAAGAGATAACTCCACTGTTCCAGAACATCAAAAACCCTACAAGAAAAGAGAGTGATAAGAAGATTTTCAGTTGGAAATATAATTCTGAGCTCAAACTGTTTATGATCAAGAGAAGGGGAGGGGGAATATCTTATGTTCACAAAAGAAAAGCTTTTAAAACCCTCCCGAGATGGGATTTGAAGAGATTGGCAGAGATTCCTTTAATTAGAGTTGATCAAAGTGAACGAGCCAAGTTGCTGGAAATAGAAATTAAAAAGGGTTTGACCGATAACTTCAAGGCTTTTGGTTTCATGAAGATGGAAAGAAAGAGGTCGAAGAAAGACGTTGATTAGGTGACCGGGAAAGGCAAGATTGTGCTTAAACTGAAACTAGCAAAGACTGTGGATCGTATTAGAATACCTGATCCTCTTCCCCCGAGACTGCATGCATTTGAAAAATGGTTCTATGACAACAACACCAAGGAAGCAGTGATTAGAGTAAAAGGAGCCCCTAAAATCAGACTGTTTGATCCAATGGAAGTATTTTCTTTCTGTGATGAGGATTTGGTGATTCTGTGCGAGAATCATATAAAAGTTGGGGCAGGAGCTGAAACGTTGAAAGAAGCTAGCCTCTTTATGAGGGTAGCTAACAAGGCTAGGGGATTCAGAGCTGAAGTCCGGGAGCTGTCAAGAAAAATCATTCAAGCGGACGAAACAAGGATGGATGTGGATGATTTGAGTAAACAGCTGGATCAATCAATTTCAAGAAGGTTTGAAAAACAGGTGATAGATGAGGCAAGTGGGTCTGGAGATAATGCTAATGAGCAAACCATGCAAGATCAGGAGGAGGTTGTAGTTGTAGATTCACCAGATGAAGAAGTCAATGAAACTGGATTTGTTGAGAACTTAATCGTTGAGAGTGATTTAGAGGCAGGATCTGAAGATGTTACTAATCCATTGGCCGGGATTGAGTCAAAGGCAGGAGCTTTCATGGAGAACTTTGAGGCCGAAGTTGATGCTGAAGCTGGAGCTGATCGAGAAGACCCCTCTAGGTGAGGTCCAACCTAGGGGGAGTATTGATGATCTAGATAGGTTGGACTCACCTAGTTTAGTTTAGCTTCTTTTGTCTTCTATGTAATAGGACCAATGTTAGATGACTTTCATTTATGTAAGTAATGTTTAGTTAGTTTTATATTAGTTTCGCACTGACCAGCGAAACTACGAGCGAATCTATAGATTCGCTCGTAGTCAGCTGATAAAGGTCACCCGACAAAACTGTTGCTCGCTGCCGGTGAACTTACTTGTTGGTCAGGGTAGTTTCGCTCGAGCGAATCTACCAACGAATTGGTCTCTGTTATATATTTGCATCTCTTGTAACTTTGTGGACAAGTTTTGCCAAACCTAATCAAGAGACACTTTTGCATTACTGTTTTTCATAGCTTGTTTGAGGCTGGAATTGTGTTTGTTTCATATCTTTGAGCCTTGCTTGTTAATATTGATTGAGTTTGGGTCATATGGATTTATATTGAAACTCACTTCTTTGTTTTGCTCTGTTTGATTCTATATTTGTGGGATATTACTGTGATTATCATTTCAATAGCACTGAAATCGATCACCAATGGACCTACAATACGGTAATAACAAAGTAAGGTTCATTGTATATATGTTTGAAGATGAGGCCCTTCACTAGTAGAACATTATGATTCGAACCAAGGGCAAAGAAAAAGTCAAGGAGATGAACTTGCCGGAAGGGTCTGACGAACCCACTACCGGTGGTTATGGTAAAACCAGGGAAGGCACTGTGCCTATGGACCCGAATATCACAACCCATATTATATGCATGTCAAAGTTATTAAATTTATAAAATATATAGCATGAGCTCATTAGCGTTAGTTGGCGTCTTTTTAAGTATATGTATCACATGTAACCCCTAAGGAAATGCTTAAAAGCTGCTCAAAGATAAAAATCTAGAAGACTATGAAGTTTTATTTTAGTTTTTTTCTAAATACTATTGTAAAATAGTAGTGATAATATTATAGTTTGTAACAAAACATATGTTTGCTTTTATTATAAGTTGTATCAGTTATGGACACTCGCCCGGGTAACGGGTGGGGTGTCACACCTTTGGGGGAGAATCATGTAAAATAAAGTTCACTGAATCATGTAAAATAAAATTCCTTATGATCAAACATTTCTAAATATGGAAACTTTATTCATGATGATGTCTTGGAGGTTCATAACTTGCTATGCTAGGGAATTAGACAAACTATATATGATCTATGATATTTGCAATGATATGTTTCATGGTTTTAGAAATGGATTACACAAGTGTAACGAAAATCATACTTTTCAAATAAAGAAAACATTCTTAAAATAGAATTTCAACATGAAACTTTTATGTACAACATTATATGGACTGTATGAGCATGATTTCACTAATTTGAGTCGTCAATAGATCATCGGGTCAACAGGTCAACTTTGGACAACAAAAGTCAACTCTAGCCAAACTAGTCAAACATGTTAAGCTTTTCAAAAAAGACACCAACAGTTAACATTGTTTGGATACAATATGGTTTATATGAACCATTATGTACACACACTCAAAGACCTATATTTGAGAGGTAACATTTAGTGATCACCATCTATATTAGTTGTTTTATACGCTCTATAAGGTTAATCTTCACAACCCCACTTTTACATACTTTTCTTTGGGCAAGAAGCATGCAAAATAAATGTTTACTGCCTTAGTATTATTGTTATATCACCTTGTCTTCTGTAGCACAAACATTATAACAAAATTCCTTACATTCTCAAACCGTTAGTTACAAGCTGGCAAGATAAGTTTGAGTAATACTACTGGGTCTAACAAATGCCACCAATATTAGTCGTGCTAACTCAACTGGATATCCAACAAGTGTATTCTTGATCTAACATTTAGCCATTGTCTGTGATAGACATAGTGGAAGACAAATAACTTACACACAGTTAGCCTTCGTTTCAAAACGCTAAGTAACTTGACATATTGGCTAGCTATCTTTTGATATACCTTTATTTACTTTTTCATGCACACATTTACATTTAATTTATGCTTCCGCATCATTTACTTTGAAACCATAATTTATTCATGATTGAATGAACAAACGTTTTATTTAGTTTCATATAGTATCGTTTGACATGACCAATGAGTTAGATCCTAGTTTGTCAAGCGCCTCATGATGAAACCCTGCATATGAAATTAGAGGGTGTGAAATCAATAAATCGTCGGTAATGTCCTGCTAAGCCCATAAATTGTGTGATCTTAGTGGGTGTTTAAGGTATTTTCACTATTTAACGGCTTTTGTTTTGCTTGGGTCAACGTTAATTCCCTTTTCATTTATCATATGACTGAGAAAATGTACTTCTTTGTAAGGCCCCGCTCGTCGAGCGCCCTACTGTTGGTGGTTCATCGCACATATAACGTATATAATCATAAATCAACGCAGCGGAAATGATAAAAATATGCATTCTCATTCATTCATAAAAGTCATTACATAATAGACTCAATTACAAAACGAAGCTTTCTCTACTTGTCTCTCCTCATAAGATCATACAGCGACCTCTAGAGGAGATATTAAGTTCAAACATTTAAAGTTTATAATTTTTATACTAAAGAATATTCCTTAGGTAATTCCGTACATCGGAACCCTGACGGAATACTCTTGACACACACATGCAACATATTTCGTTGCATGTGCTACGCGCACGCTTCCAATGCGTGGCGAACTTATCAAAATCTAAAGAAGATTCCTTAAATAATCCCTTTTAGGGGAATACTCAAGAAATCTCATGGTAGCATGCAACGTGATGAGTTGCGCGCGTTATGGACCCACAACACATGACGCTGCAGCATAGTCAAAAAGCGAATGCCATCCCAAAAGAGCTGAGTAGCCGCCTCGTGCCATCCCCAGCAACACTACCTGCCAACTGGAAACACATAAAAAGTCAGCGTTGCTGAGTGAGTTCTAGTTTTATAATAAAACATACTTTTACTTATTTAAAAGTATCCTTTCGTGCATGCGTTCATACATCATACGTACACAGAGATAATATTCGTTATTATCTTCATCATTCGTTATACATCATCATCTTTAACTTCTCGTATGGATTCTGTCAGGCTTTACCCACTTCATAGCACTTGGCTATGATTACTGTGGTCGAATGACAAGAATCCCGTTCATACTTACTTGCGCACATTGAAAGGTGAATTGTACCAATACCATATGCTACACCCCGAACGTTATTAGCTACCGGGCCGAAGTCAACATATGAACAACAAAACGTATGCCACGGTACTAGAGGTGAGCGGTAGAGGTACCATGACCATGGTCAATCACATAGAAGGACCAATCGCGTTATTCAATGCTTGCAAGACATAATTCGTTCGTTCATTAATGCATGTATTCATCATCATTCATTCATTCGTTCATTCGTTAATACATGCATTCATCATCGTGTTCCTCTTTCGTTATCTTTCACTTTACGTTACATAATACTTCGTTCGTTCGTTAATACGTAAAGTCATGGAAAGATATTCATACATCATTATTATAGGAACACACGCACACCATACATACATCATCATACATAGCATCATACATACGTCGTCATACATTCATCATCATACATTCATCATCATAAATACATCGTCTTACACAACCTCATACATACGTCGTCATACATCATCTTACATTACCTCGTATAATCATCGTCTACATCCTCGATCATTACTAGGCACTTACCCCCGTATCCTTCCCGAATCCGGGGCTTGCTAGGCGTCATCTTGAGTGCCAAAGCACTAAATGTCCCATCAAGACATTAGGGACTCATACCAGGACCCTATATAACATATCTAGTCCCCAATCATACCTTAAACGTCTAACACAACATTATTCCCAAATGGGTCATACATACATACATCATTAAACCAGTTTATATGTGTTCCAGCCCCAAAACCATTTAAAACATGTAAATGAGGGGTCCTAGAACTCACCTGTGCTTGACAAGCAGCTTCTCAATCAAGCCTTTAAGACGCGGGTCACACTACACTGCCTGCAGATAAGTTAACACCCAAAAGAGTTAATTTCTGCCTAATTTCGCTACTAATTTCGCAGGTAGTTTCGCCCGTAATTTCGCGAATTAGCAGTTTCGCTGCTAGTTTCGCTGGGCAGCATTCTGCCAGTTTCGCTGGACAGATTCGCTACCTCGAGTTCCCAACTTTCGTTGGAATTCCCTAGTTTCGCAATATCTAAGGTCAACTTGGACATTGGCATAGTCATCAGCGAAACCTTAGTTTCGCTCAGGCGAATATGTAGTTTCGCTGCAGCGAAACTGTAACTTCGCTGTAGGTTCCTCCAGTTTCGCTGGACGAGACCTTAATTTCGCAGAACGAGCTGAAATTTACGAATCAGCTCGTTTTAGCCCAAAAATCCAATCCTTTCCACCCAAACCCTTGCATTATCATCCAGGAAGCTATATCTAAGCCTCTTACACGTTTTATTACCCTAAAACGTGTGTTTTGGGCGATTTTTGCCACTAGAAACCCCAAAAACCCCAAATCCGGGTTTTTCACCAAATGTGGCAATTTAGATACGTTTCTTACCTTGATTCTTGTAGTTTTGGAGTCCACAAACACCAGCCTTCGATTCTTGACCACCCGAGCTTCGATCCGGCACTTTCTCTCTCTACACTTTCTCTCTCTAGAATGGCGTTTGAGTGAAAATGAGAGTTGCTCAGCTGATCCATCTATTTATATGCCAGGCGTTCCCGGGACCCCAAATTCGTTAAACTCGTGACCCGGAGGGTTAACTCGGTGTAATACCCGCAACCACTCTATATTCATTAAATGGTTTTCATCCGAGCCCATCACTATCATCTGGCTCGATCAGAAAATTTTCCGGGCGTTACAAGTCCACCCCCCTTATTTAGGTTTCGTCCCCGAAACCTGTCACTCTTCGAACAAATGTGGGTAATGCTGTCTCATCTCTTCTTCAGTCTCCCACGTCGACTCCGATCCCTTCCTGTGCTTCCACTGTACGCGCACAAGAGGAACCACTTTGTTTCTTAGCCGTTTCTCTTTTCTATCAATGATCGCCACTGGTTGCTCCACATAGTTGAGCCGTTCGTCTACTTCGATATCCTCCAGCGGAACGACCATATCTTCATCGGCTAAACATTTCCTCAGATGAGATACGTGGAAGGTCGGGTGAATTCCACTCAGCTCATCTGGTAGCTCCAACCTATAGGCCACCTCTCCCACACGGGCGATAATTCAGAAAGGGCCTATATATCGCGGGCTCAGTTTTCCCCGCTTTCGGAACCTAATGATTCCCTTCCAAGGTGAAACCTTTAACATGACTCGATCACCGACCTTGAACTCTATCGGTCTTCGCCTCTTGTCAGCATACGACTTTTGTCTGTCTTTCGCCGCCTTCATGAAGGCTTTGATCTTTTCTAACTTTTCAGTCGTTGCTTCCACTACCTCGACGCCTCCCAGTTCCTTCTGCCCAATATCTCCCCAACATACAGGCGTCCTACATTTCCTACCGTACAACATCTCGTAGGGTGGCATGCCAATACTGGCATGGTAACTGTTATTGTACGAGAATTCTGCTAACGGCAGGTGATCGTCCCAACTTCCTCCAAAATCGATCACGCACGCCCGAAGCATGTCTTCGAGTGTTTGGATCGTCCTCTCAGACTGACCGTCTGTCTGAGGATGATATGCCGTGCTAATATGTAGCCTCGTTCCCATCGCATCATGGAATCTCTTCCAAAACTTGGAGGTAAATCGGGTGTCACGGTCAGACACAATAGACACCGGTACGCCATGACGAGCTACAATTTCTTTAATGAATAGATCCGCCAATCTTTCAGACGAATATGTCTCGCGGATCAGTAGAAAGTGGGCACTCTTTGTCAATCGGTCAACTATCACCCATATAGCATCATACCCTTTCGGGGTACGTGGTAGCTTCGTAATAAAGTCCATGGTGATGTGCTCCCACTTCCACTCGGGTATATCCAATGGTTGGATCTTCCCGTACGGTTTCTGGTGCTCGGCCTTTACCTGTGAACAAGTCAGGCACTTACTCACATATTCCACCACATCACGCTTCATGCCTGGCCACCAATAATCTTTCTTCATGTCTTGGTACATCTTGGTAGCACCGGGGTGAATGGAATATCGAGTCTTATGGGCCTCATCCATGATCCTTCCACGTAGATCCCCATACCGAGGAATCCACACTCGCCTAAATCGGGTCTTAACACCTAGAGTGTTCTCACCCAATTCTGTAACTAGACCTCTCATTCTTTCGGAGTTTAGACGATCTTCCTTCAAAGCCTCGTCTTGGAACTCCTTAACCTGCGTCATCACGTCTGAGGTCATAATCAGCTGGCAAGCCTTCACCCGAATCGGTTCGGGCCTTTCCTTCTGGCTAAGGGCATCAGCCACCACGTTGGCCTTACCCGGGTGGTAATGGATTTCACAATCATAATCTTTTATCAGCTCCAACCACCGCCTCTGCCTCATGTTTAGATCTTTCTGCTCGAAGAAGTACTTCAAGCTCTTGTGGTCCGTGAAGATGGTGCACTTCGTCCCGTATAGATAGTGTCGCCAAATCTTCAACGCGAAAACCACCGCAGCTAGTTCTAGATCGTGCGTGGGATAATTGACTTCGTGGGTCTTCAATTGTCGAGACGCATAGGCTATGACCTTTCCGTGTTGCATCAATACGCAACCTAACCCAGAATAGGATGCATCCGAATAGACCACTAAGTCTTCATTTCCTTCGGGCAATGTCAAGACAGGAGCTTGGGTCAGTCTCATCTTCAATTCCTCAAACGCATTCTCCTGTTCCCGGCCCCACACGAACTTTACGTCCTTGCGAGTCAATTTTGTCAAAGGTGAGGCTATCTTGGAGAAGTCTTGAATAAATCTCCTATAGTAGCCCGCCAGCCCCAAGAAGCTGCGAATCTCGGTTGGCGTCTTCGGTGACTTCCATTGCATCACGGCCTCAACCTTTGCTGGGTCCACCATTATTCCTTCTGCATTCACTACGTGACCCAGAAATTGCACCTCGCGTAACCAAAAGGCGCACTTGGAGAACTTGGCATACAATTTCTCCCTTCTTAATGTTTCCAATACTTCCCGAATGTGGTCGGCATGCTCTGTCTCGCTTTTCGAATAAATCAGGATATCATCGATGAACACAATCACTGATTTATCTAACATTGGCCGACACACTCGGTTCATCAAATCCATAAAAGCAGCCGGCGCATTGGTCAACCCAAAAGACATGACAAGAAACTCATAGTGACCGTAGCGCGTACGAAAGGCTGTTTTAGGGATATCCTGCTCCCTCACCTTCAGTTGATGGTAGCCCGATCGAAGATCTATCCTGGAAAACCAACTGGCACCCTGAAGTTGGTCAAACAAGTCATCGATCCTTGGTAAGGGGTATCTGTTCTTCACCGTCAGCTTATTCAGCTCGCGGTAGTCAATGCACATTCGCATACTACCATCCTTCTTCTTTACGAACAGAACTGGAGCACCCCAAGGTGAGATACTCGGTCGAATAAACCCCTTATCCAGCAGCTCCTACAACTGCTCCATCAACTCTTTCATTTCCGTCGGAGCCAAGCGATACGGTGCTTTTGCGACAGGTTGGGCACCCGGTATCAGGTCGATCTGGAACTCGATCTCTCGGTCTGGTGGCAAACCCGATAAGTCTTCGGGAAACACATCTGGAAAGTCACACACCACTGGCACATCGCATAGCTGTGGTGTTGGCGTCTCTACATTCTTTACATAACATAAGTAGGCGCTACATCCGCGCCTCATACACTTTCCCGCCACCGCCATTGAGATCACCTTCGGAATTGTCGTAACTCGATCGCCATAAATCGTCACCGGACTTCCGTCGGTCGCCGTCAGTCTAATCATCTTCTTTCGGCACACGATATTCGCTTCGTAGGTTGCTAACTAGTCCATTCCCAACACTACATCGAATCCTCCTAGAGGCATCACATGTAACATGGCAGCAAACCTATGGCCCTCTAATTCTATAGTACAGCCCTCTATCACATCCGTAACCCTAGTGGACTTACCAATAGCGGTTTCTACGTCAAAGGACTCATCAAGGCATTTCCTCCTAACAGGCAGTTTAGCACAGAAGGTAGTAGAAATAAAACTCCTACTGGCACCCGAATCAAATAATACAGAGGCTAAAATTTGATTTATTAGGAACGTACCGGACACAACGTCAGGGTCCGTTCTAGCCTCCTCCTGCGTCATCGTGAACGCCCTAGCCTTTGCCCTCGGTGCTTCTCCTCCCGTCTTCTTCTCCCCAGAGCCCTCAGCCCTCGGCTTCTTGCAATCTCGGCTCATATGACCACTTTCCCCACAGTTAAAACACTTGCCCATCCGGCAATCCTTGGCCATATGCCCAGTCCTACCACATTTGAAGCAGATGTTGGATCCCCACTTGCACTCCCCCGAGTGCTCTTTCCCACACTGTACACACTTCCTCAACCCTGCTCCCTTTACGACCACTCGGCGGTCATCCACCCTTGCTTTCTTATTACCTGTCGAGGTATCACCTCGACCAAACCTCTTTCCCTGCCAACCCTTCTCTCCACCTGCCTTCTTTCCACCCTCAGCCTTCACCAACGCCGCTCGCTCATCGTACAACCTCCCCGCCAAATCCACCGCCGACCTGAAAGTGCTTGGTCGAGCAGAAATCAAATGCCAACGGATTTCGGCTGGCAACCCTTGAATATACCGGTTGATCTTTCGAGACACCGGCGTCACCTGCTCTGGCACCAACAGCGCCAACTCGTTAAACTTGGTGGTATATTGTTGGTGGGTCATCGTCCCCGCCTCCAACTGCAGGAACTCTCTCTCTATCCTATCCATTTCCCGTCGAGGACTGAATTCCTCGATCACCAACCTTTTCAACTCAGCCCACTTCATCTTCCCTATAGCCCTGCTACCCTCGGCTTGGACTATATTTTTCCACCAGCATAAAGCCGACCCTGTAAAAGAGTGGGTGGCAAACTTCACCTTCTTGTCCTCCTGGCAATCACTGATATCGAGAACAGCTTCCATTTCCATCACCCATTGGTGAGCATCAGTAGCAGTACCAGACCCATCGAAAGTTGGGGGCTTGCACCTCATGAATTTCCCGTAATCACAGCCCCGGGCTGTCTCCCGTACCTGTTCTTCCTCCTCATCATCGGACAATACCGTTTCTGCCCCTGCCTGTTGTTGTCCACCGGAGGACTGATTTCTCCCCCGTCTCTCATCCTCACGTACTGCCTTTAACACTTCTGTCATTACAGACGGTAAGATCGTCTGCATAACCTGGTGCACCTCCTCGACAACTGCCTCTTTCACCGAGGCCCTAAAATCATCACTCTCATCCCTTTCCCCCGAAGGTGTAGTATTAGGTTCTTCAGGAACCTTCTTCTCTTGTCTAGGCCTTCCTCTTGTGGCTCGTGGTTCCACACCACTTCCGCCACTGCCTCCACCAAGTGGGGCTTTAGATGATCTACCACCGACCATCTTCTATCTCACACTGAAAGGTTCAAATACCAACACGGTCATTCAAGGAAATAGCTCAGTTTATGTCAAGTACAGTAAGTTGCTAATTACAGTGGCCAGTTGTGATTAGTCACTTACTCTACTTTTCGCACCCCAAGCATTACCTTTACTGACTACATCAGTATCTAAATCTAACAGCACACATAACCACATTTCACACGCACATACTTTAATTAACTTTAAGAAAATACCTGATGGCACGCAGCTACTCAGATGGCATTCTCATTCTCCCTGTCCCATTCTCAGTTTAAGTTTAGGTTTATTATGAAAATTTTACCCATTTTACTTAAACTTTTGCTCTGATACCAACTTGTAAGGCCCCGCTCGCCGGGCGCCCTACTGTTGGTGGTTCATCGCACATATAACGTATATAATCATAAATCAACGCAGCGGAAATGATAAAAATATGCATTCTCATTCATTCATAAAAGTCATTACATAATAGACTCAATTACAAAACGAAGCTTTCTCTACTTGTCTCTCCTCATAAGATCATACAGCGACCTCTAGAGGAGATATTAAGTTCAAACATTTAAAGTTTATAATTTTTATACTAAAGAATATTCCTTAGGTAATTCCGTACATCGGAACCCTGACGGAATACTCTTGACACACACATGCAACATATTTCGTTGCATGTGCTACGCGCACGCTTCCAATGCGTGGCGAACTTATCAAAATCTAAAGAAGATTCCTTAAATAATCCCTTTTAGGGGAATACTCAAGAAATCTCATGGTAGCATGCAACGTGATGAGTTGCGCGCGTTATGGACCCACAACACATGACGTTGCAGCATAGTCAAAAAGCGAATGCCATCCCAAAAGAGCTGAGTAGCCGCCTCGTGCCATCCCCAGCAACACTACCTGCCAACTGGAAACACATAAAAAGTCAGCGTTGCTGAGTGAGTTCTAGTTTTATAATAAAACATACTTTTACTTATTTAAAAGTATCCTTTCGTGCATGCGTTCATACATCATACGTACACAGAGATAATATTCGTTATTATCTTCATCATTCGTTATACATCATCATCTTTAACTTCTCGTATGGATTCTGTCAGGCTTTACCCACTTCATAGCACTTGGCTATGATTACTGTGGTCGAATGACAAGAATCCCGTTCATACTTACTTACGCACATTGAAAGGTGAATTGTACCAATACCATATGCTACACCCCGAACGTTATTAGCTACCGGGCCGAAGTCAACATATGAACAACAAAACGTATGCCACGGTACTAGAGGTGAGCGGTAGAGGTACCATGACCATGGTCAATCACATAGAAGGACCAATCGCGTTATTCAATGCTTGCAAGACATAATTCGTTCGTTCATTAATGCATGTATTCATCATCATTCATTCATTCGTTCATTCGTTAATACATGCATTCATCATCGTGTTCCTCTTTCGTTATCTTTCACTTTACGTTACATAATACTTCGTTCATTCGTTAATACGTAAAGTCATGGAAAGATATTCATACATCATTATTATAGGAACACACGCACACCATACATACATCATCATACATAGCATCATACATACGTCGTCATACATTCATCATCATACATTCATCATCATAAATACATCGTCTTACACAACCTCATACATACGTCGTCATACATCATCTTACATTACCTCGTATAATCATCGTCTACATCCTCGATCATTACTAGGCACTTACCCCCGTATCCTTCCCGAATCCGGGGCTTGCTAGGCGTCATCTTGAGTGCCAAAGCACTAAATGTCCCATCAAGACATTAGGGACTCATACCAGGACCCTATATAACATATCTAGTCCCCAATCATACCTTAAACGTCTAACACAACATTATTCCCAAATGGGTCATACATACATACATCATTAAACCAGTTTATATGTGTTCCAGCCCCAAAACCATTTAAAACATGTAAATGAGGGGTCCTAGAACTCACCTGTGCTTGACAAGCAGCTTCTCAATCAAGCCTTTAAGACGCGGGTCACACTACATTGCCTGCAGATAAGTTAACACCCAAAAGAGTTAATTTCTGCCTAATTTCGCTACTAATTTCGCAGGTAGTTTCGCCCGTAATTTCACGAATTAGCAGTTTCGCTGCTAGTTTCGCTGGGCAGCATTCTGCCAGTTTCGCTGGACAGATTCGCTACCTCGAGCGCCCAACTTTCGTTGGAATTCCCTAGTTTCGCAATATCTAAGGTCAACTTGGACATTGGCATAGTCATCAGCGAAACCTTAGTTTCGCTCAGGCGAATATGTAGTTTTGCTGCAGCGAAACTGTAACTTCGCTGTAGGTTCCTCCAGTTTCGCTGGACGAACTTACAGTTTCGCTGGACGAGACCTTAATTTCGCAGAACGAGCTGAAATTTACGAATCAGCTCGTTTTAGCCCAAAAATCCAATCCTTTCCACCCAAACCCTTGCATTATCATCCAGGAAGCTATATCTAAGCCTCTTACACGTTTTATTACCCTAAAACGTGTGTTTTGGGCGATTTTTGCCACTAGAAACCCCAAAAACCCCAAATCCGGGTTTTTCACCAAATGTGGCAATTTAGATACGTTTCTTACCTTGATTCTTGTAGTTTTGGAGTCCACAAACACCAGCCTTCGATTCTTGACCACCCGAGCTTCGATCCGGCACTTTCTCTCTCTACACTTTCTCTCTCTAGAATGACTTTTGAGTGAAAATGAGAGTTGCTCAGCTGATCCATCTATTTATATGCCAGGCGTTCCCGGGACCCCAAATTCGTTAAACTCGTGACCCGGAGGGTTAACTCGGTGTAATACCCGCAACCACTCTATATTCATTAAATGGTTTTCATCCGAGCCCATCACTATCATCTGGCTCGATCAGAAAATTTTCCGGGCGTTACATTCTTTCAGCCAAAACTAGCACTTAGAGAAGTTTACGTAAAGTTTATCCATGGCTAGTAATTCCGAGATCAACCTTAGGCGATTGTTGTGTCCTCTTCTTAAAGTTGTGGTGGTAAATGACTATTCATAAAACAAATGACTGGATCAGCTTCGTACACAATGTTCGTGGTTTAATTACCACAGGTCCAACATCAGCTTCGTGCACAGTGTTTGGGGTATTGTTCATCAATCCATATGAATATAAAAGAATGACGTAACGTACGAAAGAAAGAAAGAAAGTAAACAAGTACTAAAGTAAAAGAATGATAATAAGTACGTTACGAAAGAATGAGAACGAAAGTAAGAGAATGTTTACGAAAAGCATGAAATGAAAGCATGTTATGAATATGATGATGAAAAATAAACGATAATGAAAGTTGATATTAATATTCTCTATCTGTACGTATAATGCATGATCGCGTATGAAAGAAAAGAAAGGTTTTAACGAAAGTATGATATTTTATTTATAAAACTAGAACTCACTCAGCAACGCTGACTTTTATGTATTTTCAGTTGACAGGTAAAAGTTGCTGAGGATGGCACGGGACAGCTACTTGGTATTTTTGGGATGACATCTATTCGTATAACAATGATATTTTGTGATGTAATGCAATTTATAATATTTTATAATAGTTAACTGTATTGTATTACGTTGCAAAAGTTGTCATTAAAATATATGAAATGGTTTTAATTAATTTCCGCTGTGATGTTTTAAATAATTGTATGTTTTACGTGCGATAAATGACCAACTGTGAGGTGCCCGAGAACGGGGCCTTACATTTGTCAAGCGCCTCGCGGTGCGGTGAAACTCTGCATGTGAAATTAGAGGGTGTGAAATCAATAAATCGTCGGTAATGGCCTGCTAAGCCCATAAATTGTATGATCTTAGTGGGTGTTTATGGTATTTTCACTATTTAACGGCTTTTGTTTTGCTTGGGTCGACGTTAATTCCCTTTTCATTTATCATGTGACTGAGAAAATGTACTTCTTTCAGCCAAAACTATCACTTAGAGACTTTTACGTAAAGTTTATCCATGGCTAGTAATTCCAAGATCAACCTTAGTCGATTGTTGTGTCCTCTTCTTAAAGTTGTGGTGGTAAATGACTATTCATAAAACAAATGACTGGATCAGCTTCGTACACAATGTTCTTTTCTCCTATTCTGTTTTTTCCTTTCTTTTCTTAAAGCTCTCTTTAGTGGTGGGTCATTTTCCTCATCAGTGAGGCTATCAAATTTATCGAGGTCAACATCTAATCCATTATCATCATCTTCACTATGTTCTTCTAAAGACTCTGAACCTATGTCATTATCCACATAAGTTTTGAACTCTTCCATATCAACCTGAACATCATCAATCATGTTATCTTCATAAATAAGGTAATCTGAATCCTCTTCTTCATCTTCTAATATATCATCATCAGTGAATTCATTATGCTCACTACCAATCCCTATACCTTGACTAGGATCCACAACACCTTGACTCGGTTCAAAATCACCTAGACTAGGTTTAATTCCAGCGTTATTTACATCTACATTAAAATCAAACAAAAAACCATTTGACATTACACCTCAATTATAAGTAATATGCGACCATTAGAATCAAGAATCAATGAATCATGTTAACACTAACCTTCGTCACTAGCAAACCGTGGACTTGGAGAACGATTGAACCAATGTGACATCGAATCTGCTGTTAAACTTCGATTCCGACTTCAATCTCCTCTTTGCTTTGTTTAAGGTTCGATTGTTTAAGGTTTGAAAATGTTTCCTGTTTCCCTCTGATGTTCGATTGTTTAATGATATGAAAACCCTAGGTTGATTAAGAGGACAAATGACCAAAATAACCCTTCAAAGAGAAAAGACAAAAATGCCCCTCACGTGAGGGGCACATGGGTGACACCTAACAGAATATTTGGATGGAGTTAGGGTCGGGGAGCAAAATCGAAAAACACTGGTAACCACAAGGAGGATAAAAGTCATTTTTAAACTATTGGAGTAAAATGGTTATTTTGTACAAACCACAGGGAGCAAAAACGATATGTACTCTAAAAAAATAGAAAAAAAAACATATACGACATCAAGTATATGTGGATAATTTTGATGAGAAGATTCACGTCTACTTTGCAAACTTAATTAAGGGAGGATATTAAAACCTGTGTATGTGTTTTTATGTTAATTGTAACTACAGTGGTAATTTATTTTTTGTAATTATGCATAGCGTCTAATTATACTTAAACATTACAATGGTCGGTGTGAAATTTACAAGTTGAACCTTTAAATTTTAAAATTATCAAGTGGCTCATCTATTATATATAGTATACACGTTTAACCAATCAACCACTTTTTTTACTACGTAGATATATATTAAAAATAATTTTCATTCATTAAGTAAAGAAAAAGAAAACAAATTTGTGGTTGTGTTTAAGTTTATTCTTAACGTTTCGGTATAAGTTTCGTCAAATACAGAGTTGTATTCAACTCCGAGTACATCGACTCATGGCAAAAATGCTGGTGGCCGGAAGAATAAAACCAATACCATCCGAAAGCCATCGGAAATCATTATATAGTTGTTTTTTTATTTGTTTTGCTATCTGGAACCGAATTGTCGTAATTTAATAAAGTTCTTTTTATATATTTAACCATATTAATGTTACTACTCCCAATACGCGTAACACTGTTCACAAAAACGCAGCGTCACGCGGGCTTAACTGTAGTTATAATTTTATAATTTGGTTTTGTCAGATATTATTGATGTGGGGCGGGTGGGTGCTGTTTCGGTTTGTGTGTGGTGGTGAGGTTGAGGAGTGATTCTTGCGTCGTCGATATTCTAGAAGGGCTGAAAGATACATGAGTTGGAAGTTACGGGGTGTTGTGGAAATATATCATCCTAACCTATAAAATAAACTCGTCATATTCCACAAGCCCTAAGCCAGATATTATCGATCATCTCTCTGTTGCCATTAGGGTTCTTCAAGGATTAAACAAGATCATGAGTGCTTACAAAGTGAATTTAGCCGATGAGGTCTCAAAGGTTATGGTAATAAGGGATAGAATTCTGAAGATTGGAGAGGAGGAGGGATTGGGGCAAACAGTTATATTTGTGAGAAGAAGAAAAAGCGCCTTAATGTTACTTAAGGCACTTGCTGACTACGGTTATGCGGTAACAACAATTCAAGGTGTTGCTAAAGAAGAAGACAGAGATTACATAATCAAACAATTCAAAGATGGGATCACTCGAGTTCTAATATCAACAACTGTTGTTGCCTGGGGGTTTGATCAATCCAATGTCTGTTTTATATCCTTGCTTTTCTTTTGTTACATTATAATGTTTTTCTATAATCTAATTATTATGTTATTAATTTATTATTAACAGGTTGATGTGGTGCTTAACTATGATCTCCAGTTAGGTTTAATGATCTTACAGAGCCTGACTATGAAGTATACTTACACCGCATAAGACCCTTTGGCACACGCAAGGGTAATACATGCTTTTATTCATACTTTATTATGTTTAAATTCCATAACCATTCATAACCACCCACAATTCTGCATTTATTTTCATAACCCACAAGACAGTTACATGATTAGTATAGATTAAAAGTAGGCAATCATCTTTACGCAAATCTTTTTTCTCCAACATTATAGACATAAGGTTTATTTGTATCTAATCTTCTGGCAACCAAATTAATTCCAACACTCTTCATCGCCATAGAGAAATCATGTGTTGTAAAATAGCACTTCTGTTTTTGGAATTATGATAACAATCTGCATCATCACCCGTCACGATACCTGATAGTATACATAAACCAAGAGTTAGTATAAGTAATAAAAATGTGTCATGAAATCCCCAACTTGGCAGCTTTTACAAGCTGAACAATATTCAAATACTCAGTTGTTTCTTCACCTCAAATTAATAAACGGATTAACGCATATGCATTACTCTTTTACCCGATAGCTTGTCAAGTAAATATAACCTTACTTGATTTCCGAATTTAGTTCCCTCTGGACCTTCTTTGTTCACGGTCTAATATCCAATGTAATTCAGCACTGAGTTTTATAGAACAAATTCTTACCTGATGATAGATCAATATGTATATATTGTGGAAATTTTGGAAGTTAAAACTAGAACTGGCATAGCAAAGACATGGTTACTTGGCCCAATGGTTACCTATTAATGTACATAATGCTGCTCAACAAGAATAACTGAAAGAAACTTGTGGGCTAAAATAAAAGTTATAGATGTCAGGTATTGGATACCATTTAACAAATTTTGAATAATAAAACCAAGGAAACGTTTCAGTTTATGGGTAAACCAAACAAACGCGCTTCAGGTGATGGATTCACTGGATGCTGTCCTAACAAACTGCTTTACAATGTTACAGGAGCTGTATTCAACTTACTTTGTGGTGATGAGGACAACATGGTTATGGAGAAAATCGAGAGACACTTAAATCATGGTGTTACCGAGGTAAATATTTCTTCTAGTCTTTTCTTATAGTTTTTTTAAACGTCAGCATTTTATTAAAAAAAGGAAGACAAACAATGATCTAGCATGCATGGACTAACAGTTTGCGAGTGCTCATTGACTGGTAAAAGAACACCAAATATTGATCATGGTCTTTTAATAAATAATCAACCTTTCGGTCATAAGGTTCACTAAACCTTCTGTTTGTTTTCAGTTTTCTGTTTTCTTTCTGCTGTTGAAATCTTGTAGGTGCCATCATGGACAAATGATGACGACTTCAAGGGCGCGTTGAAGGAAGCGGGTTTGATGTGAAGTTTTCGCATCGGTCCTTAGTTTAAGCTGGTTTGAAGTGGATGTGATGTGGATTTTATATTAATTTGTTTGGGAGATGAGTTTTGTTTATGACTAGAGCGCCTTAAAGTTGGAGTCATGCTCTCTACCGTTCTAATTTTTTTATCAATAAAGAGAGGGTTTCCACTCCCTAAGGGTGAGCTAACCTTAACCGTTAACCGAAATGAACCAATAGCCGAACTGTCACCGAACAGAATTAACCGATAATCGAAATTTACCGACGGTTATGATCAGGGTTATTTGATTACCCCAAAAATTAGTTATGATTATGTTAAGGGTGTCTAAGAACTAAACGTTAACCCAATTAAACTGATAGAATCTTATTCATAAGTGATTTCTCCCATTGGGTGTTGCTTATGAGCATAATAGTATGATAAACTTATAGTAAAAATACTGTTAGTATAGAAATTCATCAAATATCAAAAACTCCTTTATATTTGCATACATATGTTTAATGCTATAAACATCAGAGAAATTATAAAATAATTTATGCTTATGATTTTACATGCATGTATTATTAGTTGTTTTGCTACCAAATGTTATACATTATTTTCAGCGTTAAACAATTAAACAAAATTACCCGAAACCAACATATGACTTATGGTTAACCGAACTTGACTTAACCGATCAATCGTTTATAGTTATGGTTATGAAAGAGGTCATAACTGACTATGCGGTTAGGTTATGGAAGAGATCATTACCGACACATCAGATTTTACACACCCCTAGTTTTTAATGGTAATTGGTTTTTATCATACAAAACTCTGGATCTTGATAAAGAAGGTTTCAACTCCCTAACTTGTCATAAAATATGGAGCCTTATCTAGGATAAAAGAAGTCAATTATAATCAGAAAGGGCATAAGGGTTTCAAATTAACAATTTCATTGATCTATTTGTGATCATCTAATAAAGAATATATTATAGATAAGAACAAGAAAAGTAACTTAAACAAAATCATATAAAAACCAATGGCTTATACCCGCTCTTCGTGCAGTGACGGACCCAGAAAATTCTTTTATGGGCCGTAAAAGTGGGCGATTGCATAAACTTTGAGAGGGCCGTGGGGTTGAGCTCGGGATTTTTCACATACATATAACACAAAATAAAAATTAAGGGTGAGGCTGCCCCCACCCTTCTACTTAGGTCCGCCCTGGCTCCGCATAAAGTTAAAAACATAAATAATATTAAACAATTTGTAAGAGTTTGAAAATTATTGTAGTGTATATTGGTTATAAAGAAAAAAATGACAAGACACAAAGTAAATTATTTACTAGAGTTTAGGGACCATGGTTATTTTGATAAAGTTTAGAGGTAACAAAGTAAATTAGTAGCGGATAATTACCCATGCTCCATGGCTAGTTCAAAACATAGATAAAAATAAATAAGACGCAAATATTGGTTAACAAAACAAACTATAAAACTTTGTTAATTTTTTAAATAGAAAATCTTTTAGTTGGTTTAGAAAAGAAAAAAACAACTTTATTAAATTTTACACTTAACAATCAAAAAGCTTTAAATAGAAAAAAATAACTTTAAATAAAAAAATTTTGTTGTTAAATTTTAAAAATCAAAAAGCTTAGAGTTGGTTTAATAAGGAAATAATAGAGTTAAATACATGATTGGTCCCTTTAGTTTACCCATATTGCAAGATTGATCCTAACTTTTAAGAAATTACATTATTGGTCTCAAATGTTTGTTAAATTGTAACACCTTTGGTCATTATCATTAACGAATTTTATTAAGTTTTTCAGTTAAGTGGGTAAAAATACTTTTTGCCCCTACTAAAAAACAAAATAAATAAAATATATATTAATTTATATGAGACCCCTTTCTTTTAATTAAATTATTGAGTAAATTACTATTTGGCCTTGTAGTTTGATCATTTTAACCATTCGAGTTCAAAAACGAATTTTTTAACAAATCAATCCCTATGGTTTGTAGTCTATAACTATTTTAATCCAATACACTAACAGGTTAGATTTTTTCAGTTAGTTTTTAATAAAATGACCAAAATGTCCTTGAACTGAAATGGCTATTTTAAATAACCTCAGGGACCAAAAACATAATTTACCCTCTCACACAAATATATTATACATATATATACATATATATATGTATATATATTATATATATGTATATATATTATATATTATATTATATATGTATATATATTATATATATACACGAAATGTTTTTATTTTTATTTTTCAAAGTCTTTTAAATTTTAATTTTAAATCGATCGGTTTTAATCGTCGTATTTAAACCATTCATTTTATCTAACGGAAAATTTAAAACCGCTTGGCTTATTATACTTCTTATTTAAACTGTTAAGCTACTTAAACGTCCTTTTAATCTATTTGTTTTATTTAAACCGGAAATTATTTTTAACTGTTATTTTATTTAAACGTCTTTTTGTTAATCGTTCAATTCTATTATGCTTCTTTTTTAATTTTTTTGTATTTATACATATTTTTAATTTTTTTGGCTCGTTTAAACATAATTTTATCATATTCTTTTATTTGAACATCTTTTTATTATTCGTTTATTAAAAAACTTTCTTTTTCGATAATTCATTTTATTAAAATATATTTTTCTCTTTTTCATTTTTATCATCTTTTATTTAAGTTGACTTGAAAGTGATTTCTAAATTTATATCACGTGTATTATTTTAAGGATTAACTTGAGTTTTGATGATTATAATTAGGGCTTTTACGATATTAAAATTACCTATGTTTAGTTTATTCAAACTTTTTAAGTTAATTTTCCCTTTGAATAACCAATCGGTTTGAAAAAAGACGTTTAAATAAGGCAAAAAAATTTAGAACAAAGTTTAATTTGTTGAACGGTTTAAAAAGCTATTTAAATAAAACATTTGAAAAGCGAAAAGATTTTAAAAGATATTTAAGTAACATAAACGATTAAAAAATAAATTTAAAAAGCCGAACGATTATGAAAAATACGTTTAAAAAGTCAAAAAAGTTTAAAGCCGAACAGTTTGAAGATTAATGATTTTAAAAATATGTTTAAAAAACCAACCTTTTAAAAATAATTTTTTAAAAACCAATTGTTTAAAAAGTGATGTTTAGAAAACCAAATGGTTTTTAAACACTTAAAAACGTTTTTAGTAATTAAATTATCGATTTAAAATCCAAACAGTTTAAAAAAATATTTTTAAAACTTTAAAAAATAAAAATAAAAAACTTTTATACATATACACACATATTAGTCAAATAGTTAAATAATTTTAAAAGGTTGGTTTGTAAAAGGAAGCTTTTCAATAAACGAATAGTAAAAATACGTTCAAATAAAAGAAAGGGATAAAATTACATTTAAACGGGCCGAATGATTAAAAATATATATAAATACATTTTTTTAAGAAGAAGCTTAATAGAATTGAATGATAAAAAACATTAAATAAAATAACAGTTAAAAAGACTTTGCGGTTTAAATAAATCAAATAAATTAAAAGGATGTTTAAGTAAGTTTATGTAAGGCCCCGTTCCGGGCACCTCACAGTTGGTCATTCATCACACATAAAACATTTTAAAACATACATTTATTTTGCAGCGGAATTTAAAACTTTCATTGATAACTAAAAACATGCCATTTCATTACATTACAGCATTTGTTTTCATCTCGAAATACAATCACAAGTCAAAATATGGATGTCAGTCTCAAAACGCTCCCAGTAGCTTATGCATCCATGCCTGTAACTCCTCAGCACCAACAAAATACCTGCCAACTATTATGCATTCAAAAAGTCAGCGACGCCGAGTGAGTTCTAGTTTTTATATTAAAATATTTACTTCTTTTAAAACCAATCTTTACATTCAACCGCGGTCATACATCATACGTACATTCATTCTATATTCTTCATTCATGTCGTTCTTTTATTTACTTTCTTATTCATACTTTCGTTTATACTTTTCACTGTCTTTTACTTTCTTTTCTCTTACTTTCTTTTCGTACTTTACATTCGTCAGTTGTCATACATCATACATACGTACTGATAATAATAATTATTATTATTATCTTCATCATCATTCGTTTATTCATTCATTTCTTCGATTATTACTCATCATTACTTGAATCTTGTCTCATGCAATATCCCCGACTCATGCTCGAAAGCTGATGCTGTGCCGGGGCCTGTACACAAACCCCCGACTCATGTCCGCAGAATGACACAACACCGGGATACGCGACAAAGATCCCATTCGAGACAATCACATGGATTGAACTCAATCCGAGTCTGTTACAACACAAAGTCGCTCACCTTATTATCTCATCTCATGCAACACTCCCGACTCATGTCCGAAGACTGATACTGTACCGGGGCCTGATAAACAAACCCCGACTCATGTCCGAAGACTGACACAGTAACGGGGTACGCGACACGGATCTCATCATCCGTCACTTCCATACTCACCATTCATTATCCCATGTGTTTGTTCGTTTTGTACTTTATCGTATTCGTTCGTTTGTACTTAATCATTATCTTTCACTTTGTTACATAATACTTTACGTTCATTAATTTATTCGTTCATACATCACACCACGTAAAGTCATACATAATGTATTGCAAAACATAATACGTACGTTTTGAAAACTTTTTAACGAAGAAAGATAACATATCACTCACACACATACACATCATAGTCTTCATCACATCATCATGCATGCATCAAGCATAAGCCATCATAACAGGTCCTATCTCAATCATTTTCTTCTCATAAGGCCCCTTAGAAAATCCTAAGTCTTAAACTAGGCGCATGGAATACCTTACGTGCATCAACAGAAAATTCTAAGGGAAAAAGCTCCTGGGCGCATGGGCACTATTTGGGCGTTTCTACCCTGTTTGGGCGCTTTGCCACTATGCAGGCGCATGGCGCCTGTCCAGACGTCTCAACACTTAGCTGTTTTTAACCACTTGGGAGCATGGTCACTGTTTGGGCGTTTCTGGCCTGTTTGGGCGTTTCGCCACTATGTAGGCGCATGGACACAATCATTTATACTTAGACGCATGCCCCTTTTTGGGCGGTTGTGCACTATGCAGACGCATGGCCCAACACGGCCAATCTGGGGAGGTCCCAGACGGCTGGCTACTATTCAGACGTTTGGGTCTGACAAACTTTCTAAGGCAATTTAGACGGTTGGCACTGTTTAGGCGCGTGGCCCACTCTTGGGCGCATGGCCAACACTTAGACGCATGGCCAACATGCTGGGCGCATGTGCCACTGTTCTTACGCATGAGAACATTCTGGAATGTTTTCTATGCTACTGACATCATCCGATTATCATTCTAACAATACCCAAGCACACATCTCACGTACTAAGGGCACCTAAAACATTCTAACATCAATTTCTTGGCCATAATCAAACTCTAAAACATACCTACACATATTATCTCCGAACATACAACTATAAACCCACGGTTTCTTTTAAAAATATTTACTTGTATGCATAATAGTCCAAAACACTTTAAAATCAGTAAAAGAGGGGTTCTAGAAACTCACATGAAACAATCTTTCAGTAGAACACTTCAAATCCGAAGACTCACCTTCAAATTCAGCTCCTAAGTCCCGAGAACAAGCACAAATCACCAAGAACTTAGGTTTAGAACTCGAAACCCAATTGAAACCGGACTCATAATTAAGAAAACTTACCTTTTGTGCCTTCTTTTCCTCTTTCTCTCTCTAGAACCGAGAGCTTTCTGCTTCTTCTTCTTCTTCTTCAACCGAGAACAAAAGCAGATCTTGCTTTAAAGTGGGCGGCCATACCTACTTTTAATATAAAATATTAGACTTTTGTATTTTGTACACTTTATCCCCCTCCACTTGTGCCCATTTTCTTTTCTTTCTATTTAGTTTCCCTTTATATCGGGGTGTTACAAGACTACCCCCCTTAAAGAGGTTTCGTCCCCGAAACCTGTCGCTCCTCAAACAGTTATGGGTAACACTGTCTCACCTCTTTCTTGTTCTTACACTTAAACTCAGATCCCTTTAGGCTTCACTGCAGACACACAAGTGAAACCATCATCCTCCTTAGCCTCTTCTCTTCTTCTTATCAATAATGGCCACCAATTGCTTCTTGTAGTTGAATACTTTGTCCATCTCAGTGTTCTTTAGTGGCTCGATCATATCCTCCTCGGTTGAGCACTTTCTTAGACGAGATACATGGAACGTCAGTTGAAGTCCACTTAACTCATCGGGTAGCTCTAGTCGATGTGTCACTTCTCCTACCTGAGCAAAAACGGGGAATGACCCTCTATACTTTAGTGTTAGCTTTACTCGATTTCCAAATCGAACAATCCACTTTCCTGGTGAAGCCTTCATCATAACCCATTGTCGTAGGTCAGCACTGAACTCTTATCGGGCACCGTTAATCAACCCATCTTCTTGCAGTACTCGATGCTCGCCTCATAAGTTACTGTTCAATTCACCCGGAGGTGTACGTCTATCCTCCTACGTTTATTAGGGATGGTCTATCAGAAAATAAGCGCTCTCTTAATTCTATGGCGTGGTCCTTCAGTGCACTGGGTAATCTAGTAGACTTACCCATAGTAGTTTCTATGTCGAATGACATCAATCTTCCTACTCCTAACATGCAACTTATCACAGAAGGCAGCAGGAACGAAACTACTACTAACACCATAATCAAAGGATATATGCACAAATTTAAATTTTCAAAAACGTACCTGACATTACCTCTAAGTCTGAGCTAACCTCCTCCCGGTCATAGCAAAGGCTTTAGCTTTCACCCTCTTTTCTCTTTCCTCGCACCGGAGCTTCCTGCCCTCGACTTCTTACAGTCTCTGCTCATATGTCCAGACTCGCCACAGTCGTAGCATTTAGCCATTTGACAATTTCTTGCCCTGTGGCCATCCTTTCCACACTGGAAGCAGATATTTAGTCCCCACTTGCACTCTCCTTTGTGGCCTCTACCACATTTCTTGCATAACTCGTCCTTCCTTGTTATCCTCTTTCGATCATCGACCCTCATCGCCTTACCTTCAGCCACCAGTCTACCATTACTATCTCGCCTTCCATTCCCATTCTTAACATAGTCCCGCTCCTCCTCTTCGTCCATTATCATCATCATCTCTCGCTCGTCGTACAATCTCCCAGCTAAGTCAACCACCGATCTAAATATACCTGGTCGGGTAGCGATCAAATGTCTGTGGATGTCTGTCGGTAGTCCTTGAATGTACCTCTTGATCTTTCGTGACACAGGCATCACCTGATCTGGCACCAGCCTTGCCGTCTCATTGAACTTAGTGGTGTATTGCTGGTGCGTCATCGTTCCCGCCTCCAGTTGCAAGAACTCTCTCTTGATCTTGTCCAATTCACGGTTAGGACAAAACTCCTCGATTACCAGCTTCTTCAGTTCACTCCACCTCATTCTCCCGATTGCCCTGGTACCCTTAGCCTGGACAGTGTTGTCCCACCAGTACAAGGCCGAGTCCACAAACGAATGAGTGACAAACTTCACCTTCTGGTCCTCTCGGCACTCGATAAGCTCAAGGACAGCCTCCATCTCCCTCACCCATCGGTAAGCAGCAGCAGCAGTGCCATTACCATCAAAGGTAGGGGGCTTGCACCTTTGGAATGCCCCATAATTACAGCCTCGTGCTACCTCAGGCACGGGCTTTTCTTCCTCCTCTTCCTCGTCAGTAGGGATGACCGTCTCGGTCTCCGATTGCTCTCTCCTTCCCGATGACATGTTTCTCTCCCTCCTTTCGCCTTCCCTAACAGCTTTAATCACTTCGGTCACTACAGATGACAAAATCGTCTGCATAACTTGATGAATCTCTTCTACTACTGCCTCTTTCACCGAGGCCCTCAAGTTCGCGCTCTCATCACCACCTTCCTGGTGATGCATCTCGGGCTCCTCACGTGTCCTCTAGGTAGCCCTAGCCCTATTCCTTGTAACACGCGGTTCAGCACCACGTCCTCCCTGTGCTTCACCCCTAGAGGCCTCAGATGATCTACCTCCAGCCATTCTCTAATCACTATAAGATTCAAACACTAACACGGTCATTCAAGGAATAGCTTGGATTATGTCAAGTATAGTAAGTCCCTAATTACAGTGGCCAGTTGTGATTAGCCACTTACTTTACTCTTCACACCCTAAACATCTCCTATCCTGACTACATCAGTATCTAAATCTACACAAAAGCACACTAGCCACATAACATGCGCACATAGTACTGGTTAACCGTTAGCTTACATAAAATGTTTACATAAAACCTTTACCTGCAGGCACGTAGCTACTAGGACTGGCATCCTTTTATTTTCATCCCATTCTCAGTTTAAGATTAAGTTTTGAAAATATTTACCTGATTCACTTAAACTTTGGCTCTGATACCACCTTGTAAGGCCCCGTTCCCGGGCACCTCACAGTTGGTCATTCATCGCACATAAAACATTTTAAAACGTACATTTATTTTGCAGCGGAATTTAAAACTTTCATTGATAACTAAAAACATGCGATTTCATTACATTACAGCATTTGTTTCCATCTCGAAATACAATGACATGTCAAAATATGGATGCCAGCCTCAAAACGCAGTAGCTTATGCATCCATGCCTGCAAATCCTCAGCATCAACAAAATACCTGCCAACTATTATGCATACAAAAAGTCAGCGACGCTGAGTGAGTTCTAGTTTTTATATTAAAATACTTTACTTCTTTTAAAACCAATAGTTACATTCAACCGTGGTCATACATCATACGTACATTGATTCTATATTCTTCATTCATGTCGTTCTTTTATTTACTTGCTTATTCATACTTTTGTTTATACTTTTCAATGTCTTTTACTTTCTTTTCTCTTACTTTCTTTTCGTATTTTACATTCGTCAGTTGTCATACACGTACATACGTACTGATAATTATTATTATTATTATCTTCATCATCATTCCTTCATTCATTCATTTCTTCGCTCATTACTCATCATTAGTCGAATCTTGTCTCATGCAATATCCCCGACTCATGCTCAAAAGCTGATGCTGTGCCGGGGCCTGTACACAAACCCCTGACTCATATCCGCAGACTGACACAACACCGGGATACGCGACAAAGATCCCATTCAAGACAATCACATGGGTTGAACTCTATCCGAGTCTGTTACAGCACAAAGTCACTCACCTTATTATCTCGTCTCATGCAATACTCTCGACTCATGTCCGAAGACTGATACTGTGCCAGGGCCTGATAAACAAACCCCGACTCATGTCCGAAGACTGACATAGTACCGGGGTACACGACACGGATCTCATCATCCGTCACTTCCATACTCACCATTCATTATCCCATGTGTTTGTTAGTTTCGTACTTTATCGTATTCGTTCGTTTGTACTTTATCATTATCTTTCACTTCGTTACATAATACTTTACGTTCATTAATTTATTCGTTCATACATCACACCACGTAAAGTCATACATAATGTATTGCAAAACATAATACGTATGTTTTGAAAACTCTTTAACGAAGAAAGATAACATGTCACTCACACACATACACATCATAGTCTTCATCACGTCATCATGCATGCATCAAGCATAAGCCATCATAACAGGTCCTATCTCAATCATTTTCTTCTCACTAGTTGAGTACCCGCGCGATGCGGCGGTGACAATTTACAATGCGGTACTCGTTTTCTATTAGTTTATCAATCATTTCGGAATATGTTATATAATACTCTTAGTTTCTTTTCGTAACTTTGGTGTGGTCTATCTAACCATATAAAATTAGTAAATTAAGAACCTTTCTGGGGGGAGGAGATAACCGATGCAATCAATTAAATTACCTTCGGAATATATTAAAAAGTGTTCTCCAAGTCATAATGGTTACCAATATCCTCCTATCTAGTTACAAAATAATATCTGTTATAATACAATAAATTCAATAGATTATAGATAATTTCGGCTTATGCCAGTTTGCACAAGCTAACCTATTGTTTAAAATCTAGGAAATATTATAACAACTTCAAGATGAACTATAAAATTGGTTATTAAGTGAAGTAATAACTTATAGTAACCTTGAATGTCGGATCAAACTGACGATAGACAAAGCGAAGAATGATGCAGTATTTTCAACAACAGAGTCCCCTAATAGAACCAGCTGCAAAAGAACAAAAAAGAGCGTTATTGAAAAATTTGGGAAGTGTGGAGCACTGTTTTGGGTCAACCCAATCCATATTAGAATTACTCGTTTTGACCTGTTAATGATGTTCAATGTATTTGCATCTTCAAAAATCAAGATGGGCAACTTTATAAAGATTTAACCCTACTTGAGGATAAGGTTGATGTGTTAGATATACCTTATTAGTAACCCCCCAAAAATGGCAAAACCTATATACAGAGATTGTAAATGCAAGAAAATTTAAACCCCACCAAATCATAATCTTTCTTCTCCATCTCTCAAATACGTAGGTTAAACCCAAAAGCACAAACACACAAAAATCAAAGGGGTTCGAGATGATTGTGCATGGGTACCTAATTGACAACCGGTGGCTGAATAAAGACGATTCGATAGTAAAGATGCTAAATATCTTGGTTGTTTATGTTTAAAAGTTTCAAAAATAGTGACACAATTAAATATGGTAACATTGATCTACAAAATTATAGACAACCTTAAACTTGGTAGAGCGATAAAAACTACCTGATGAAATGAAATAACCTTTTACGAAACAGAAGAAAACCCAAATTGCATATGTCCTAACTACAGGCCACTAATTCTCAAAGTGTTAGTTCATAACTTTTGCAAAATTTGACCCAATAACTCATGAACTGTTGCACAAAAGCCAATATATTTGAAAATTTCTTTGAATATATTAATCGAGCAGGTTGCGTGAAAATCAATGTGCCCAAACACAAATAATCATCACCACCCAAACAAATAGATGCCAATCCTCCAACACTTTCCCCAGGCTGGTAAAAACCTCCAACACTTATTCCAAGGCTGCAAGCTTTTACAATACTAATGTGAAAATAAAACATAAACATCAATTAGATGAAGATATAAACACCAAACTAAATCATTTGATAGACAATTATAACTTGTAGACTTGATCATTATGCTTTCAAAACAGTACCTAATCATTAGAAGATGTATGCCAGTCATGAGTACTATCATAGTCCCAAAAATGATGATATTTGACCTTTCATGAATTGTTTCATTTGATATTGTTTTTCTTTGTTCTTCACCTGTAATAGAGCTTTTAGCTTGATTACAAAATGAACCCTCTTTAAAGAAATATTAAATACATGATAATTTAACCTTCCATTATCATCTTATATTAATCCCTAATTGTTTCACCTTCTTAAAATTATCATTATCATCTTCTGTTGGTAAGAATTGTTTCACATTATAAACTCAAAAAAGAAATTAATTATCAAAGATTGGTATTACATACATTGAGATTAGATACATAAAACATGGAGTAAGCATGCTGCGCATTTGTTATCTCATATATCCAATTGCAACATTAATAAAAGTTAAAAGAATCTAAAATCAGGTTATATATGATATGAAACATACCTTGTAAAACAGACAGGTCAAGTGATGACTTCTGCAACGGCTTTGAGTGTGATTTTTTTCCTAATAAAAAGACATACACAATAAATAGCTTGAAACCAAATACTCAAACATTACTGATATGTAAAAAAAAGGAATACCAAGTTGAAAATTGACGTCATCCTTAATAGAACTAACAGGTTCAGTAGAAGATCCCTACTTGCACCTTGCTCAACACTTTAGGAATTCGTCTTCATCCATAACTTTAGACCAGACTTCTCTGGTTAGTTTCAAACAACAATATTAGGCATAACATAAACATCATGAGGCAACACTAATAGATACATACACCTACAAACTCCAAAACAAAATACTCATACATTATATATTATTATAGTATGATTAAAAAAAATAAAATACCTTACTTTCCTTCCTTCACTCAAACTCAGCAAGATCCAGATTTTGGCAATTGGTGCAAAGCCTGCAATATCTTTCAATGGAATGAGTTAGGAGGTGGAAAAAGATTAAAATATAATCAACCCATTTGGGACACGATTATAGTTTTTAATATTCTTGTCATTTGTCGTATTAGGCTTTGGTCTAGCGGTATTAGATCATTCCCAATAGTAATGAGGTTGTGGATTAAAGTCTATTTAAGACAGAGATATGGTAAAGATGAGTAATGATTGTTAATATGAGGTGGTTAATTTAAACCAAAGTATTAATTCTGCATTTTTTTGCAAGAACGATGATACGATATTACACTAACCATCCAGTGAAGGTAAAAACTTAAAATCATGCATTTTATATCAAGATCAACAAATAATTCCTCACAAAATGAAAAGAATAGCACAAAAGTGACTTAGCCCTACTAATCATTAACTTGCAACATCAATTATGCAGCTCAAAATCGTTTTCCCTTATGAACATTCAAATAAAATCAAAACATTGAAACAAAACAGATCGAGTCTAGAGTATCATTCGACTGGCTTTAGTTCTCCACCGAACATAGATCAGACAAAATACATCTAGTGAAATCAACACACCCTAACCAACCAAAAAATTATCAAACACAAAACCCTAGAAGCAATTAGAAAATTGAACCTTAATTAATTGTTTGGCTCATGTTGCACGACTCATCGACTACACCAAAAACCGCTACCGTGAAGCTGTAGCCGAGCGACTGGCCAGAGAGCTATAGATTGCCGGCTGATTTTACCATTCACTGTCTCTAGCTTTGTGTGTGTGAAGGGAAATAAAAAGATGCTGAATAAAGAAGGGAAACAAAATTTTGAACAGATGAGGAAAGGGAAACAAAAAGATGCTGAAAGAAGAAGTATACGGGTTAGGTAGGATTTCAAAATTTGAACAGAGCGCCATGACAAACCCTAGCCACGACAAAACCCTAGTGCGACTGCCATTGTCAAACAGTCATCGTCTTCTAAGTGTAGCGGGCCACCATCGCCGAAAACCACTGCAGCCAAGATCTGAGCGACACTGTCGCTAGGGGTGCGGCTGTGCTGCCAAAAAGGTGCTTGCCGAAGGTGGTTGCCGGAGAGGGCATCGGCTCCCGTCTCTCACCGACGCCTCTCTCTCTCACGAGCCTCTGTGTTTTGAATAAATGTTTGGGGGCGAAGATGTAACCCTAATCCAAATGTTTTGAATAAATCTGTGTTTGCTTTGGGTAGTTGTACATCATGTTTCAATGCTGGCACATCTCTTAACTTTATGAGTTTTGGGTGAAATTACTTTCTTGCCCATCCCAAATGCTTATTAATATAGTATAGATAAGGCCCCTTAGAAAATCCTAAGTCTCAAACTTGGTGCATGGAATACCTATTCTAAGTGAAAAAGCTCCTGGGCGCATGGGCACTATTTGGGCGTTTCTACCCTGTTTAGGTGCTTTACCACTATGCAGGCACGTGGCACCTGTCCAGACGTCTCAACACTTAGCCGTTTTCAACCACTTGGGCGCATGGTCACTGTTTGGGCGTTCTGCCATGTTTTGGCGTTTCGCCACTATGCAGGCGTATGGACACAATCATTTATACTTAGATGCATGCCCCTTTTTGGGCGGTTGGGCACTATACAGACGCATGGCCCAACACAGCCAATCTGGGGAGGTCCCAGACGGCTGGCTACTATTCAGACGTTTGGGTCTGACAAACTTTCTAAGGCAATTTAGACGGTTGGCACTATTTAGGCACATGGCCCACTCTTGGGCGCATGGCCAACACTTAGACATATGGCTAACATGCTGGGTGCATGGGCCACTGTTCTTACGTATGAGAACATTCTGGAATGTTTTCTATGCTACTGACATCACCAGATTATCATTCTAACAATACCCAAGCACAGATCTAACGTACTAAGGGCACCTAAAACATCCTAACATCAATTTCTTGGCCATAATCAAACTCTAAAACATACCTACACATATTATCTCCGAACATACAGCTATAAACCCACGGTTTCTTTTAAAAATGTTTAGTTGGTATGCATAATATCCCCAAACACTTTAAAATCAGTAAAAGAGGTGTTCTAGAAACTCACCTGAAACAATCTTTCAGTAGTACACTTTAAATCCGAGACACACCTTCAAATTCAGCTCCTAAGTCCCGAGAACAAGCACAAATCACTAAGAACTTCGGTTTAGAACTCGAAACCCAACTGAAACCGGACTCATAATCAAGAATACTTACCTTTTGTGCCTTCTTTTTCCTCTTTCTCTCTCTAGAACCGAGAGCTTTCTGCTTCTTCTTCTTCAACCGAGAACAAAAGCAGATCTTGCTTTAAAGTGGGCGGCCATACCCACTTTTAATATAAAATATTAGACTTTTGTACTTTGTACACTTTATCCCACTCCACTTGTGCCTATTTTCTTTTCTTTCTATTTAGTTTCCCTTTATATAAAATTTCGGGGTGTTACAGTTTAACAGTTTAAATAAGAAGTATAATAAGCAAAACGTTTTTAAATTTTTCGTTAGATAAGATGAATGTTTATATACGACTTTAAAACCGAGTGATTTAAAATTAAAATTTAAAAAATTTTGAAAAATAAAAATAAAAACATTTCTTGTATATATATATATAATATATATAATATAATATATATAACATAATATATATAATATAATATATATAATATAATATATATATATAATATATATAATACTATATGTATGTATAATATGTTTGTGTGAGAGAGTAAATTACATTTTTGGTCCCTGAGGTTATTAAAAAATATCCATTTCAGTCCAAGGGTATTTTGGTTATTTTATTAGAGATTAACTAAAAAATCTAACTCTGTTAGTATATTGGACTAAAAGAGTTATAGAATACAAACCATAGGGCTTGATTTATCAGAAAATTCGTTTTTGAATTCAAATAGTTAAGATGACCAAATCACAGGGACCAAAATAGTAATTTACTCTAAATTGTTATATGTATTAAGAATATATATGATATATATACATATACCCATATATAGACACATACTCGTTCATCACCACAATTGTCATGGTTGCCGCCTCGCCACGGTCACCGCCACCACCACCATCGCATTTCTCCTCCTCCTCCGCGGTCGGCAATCAGTGTTGGCTATGGGGATGGTGGATGGGGGTAGGAGGTGGTGTAAGCAATGTTATCAAGACCGGTTCGACCAGGGATCAGTCGGGTGTCCGGTCCGGTCTACTATAGTTCATTTTTGTCTGGTCAAACCGGCCGGTTTGTCCCGAACCGGTGGTCGAACCGGGAAACTGGACAGGTTCGGACCAGATTTTGGTATTTTTTTTATTTTTATGGGAAAAAATGGGGTGTTAAACCATAAATTAGTGTGTTAGATATATAAATATAGTTAATACATTTATAAGTCATATATAGTTACTTATATTTGGTTATATATATAACTATATATATAATATTCTATATACATATATAATTATGACGTTATCCGGTTCTTAAATCTGATCCGACCATTCTGACCACCAAACCCATAAGGCATCCTATTCGACGTCCAATCCGGTTCTGAAAACATTGAGTGTAAGATGATTGCAGATGGTGGAATCGTGGGGAAGAAAGAACGATGTGGATCCGATTTAATTTATTATATTTTTTGTAAGGCCCCGTTACTGGGACGCTTACAGCTGGTCAATTATCGCGCATAAAACATACATTCTCATTTATCTTAAGTAAACATTGTAGCGAAAACATTCAAAAATGACATTTCATTTCATTATAAAGGCTTTTACAAAATAATACATCGTTAATCAGTTACAAAATACATTGTTTCATTACATCACAAAAGTATTATATGAATGGATGCCATCCAAAAGAGCTGAGTAGCCGCCCCGTGCCATCCTCAGCAACCATTACCTGCCAACTGTAAACATATAAAAGTTAGCGTTGCTGAGTGAGTTCTAGTTTTACAATAAAACATACTCTTCTTTCGTAAAAACCGTTCTTTACTTTCATGCGATCATACATCATACGTATACATAGATAATATCATTATTATCTTCATCATTCATTACTTTCATTCATATTCATTCACACTCCATACTTTCATTCGTATGTTCATTTCGTTTGATGACATGTACATTACCCTGAACATTGTGCACAAAGCGGGTAACTGAGCCTGAGGCCTTTCATAGACCTCGAACATTGGGCACGGAGCTGGCTCCAGTACTTAGGGTAAGTACATTCACCACTTATCTTTTCTCTTTCATTTTGGATCAATGCCATATGCTATACCCCAAACATTATGCACGAAGCGGGTAATTGAGCTTGAGGTCTTTCATAGACCTCGAACATTGTGCACGAAGCTGACTCCAGCACCTGCGGCAAGGATCCTATACATATGGTCAATCACAAAGATTGGACCCCAGTGTGCATCCTTCGGGGTAGCTAACCTGTACACCGTTGAGCTAACACCTTCATTGGGTGTGCACCTCCATACATTTGCTTGCAAGCCTTTCTTACATTCATTTATTCATTAATGCATGCATTCATTCATCATGTTCCTCTTTCATTATCTTCCACTTTACGTTACATAATACTTTCATTTCATTCATTAACATAACACGTAAAGTCATGGGGAGGATAAACATACGTCATAATAAGGAACATCAACATACACAGTAGCATCATCATATAGGGCATCATCATACATACATAACATACATCATGCATAAACATGTAACATCATCATACCCAACATACCCTCTAAGACCCCTACGATCATCTTACTTGAGCTTACAGCAACTTCCACGTCAAAACTTACATCTGCACTTTCCCCTGAAAGTCAGAAATTAAACTACGCTTTACCTTGGGTACACCAGCCCTATTTGGGCGTATGGGCACCCTTCAGTCGCATGGCCTCTAGAAGACTGAACATCATGCGAATGTACCAATGCGGATGAACACCAATGCAGATGAACAACCCAATCACGCGAATGGACCTCATGCGGATGAACACCAATGCAGATGAACACTTATGCGAATGGGCCCTTAGTCGCATGACTCCCCATGCGACTGGCCCCCAATCGTGCGAATGAATCTTAATCGTGCGAATGAACCCCAATCACACTTCATTCGGCCGTATGGCCTCCATTCGGCCACCTAGCCCTAGCTGATGCAGAATGCAGTTCATCCCGAACCCCATCTGCCATTTTCGACCTCCAAGCTCATCCAAACCCATTCTAAGCCCAAATCAACCATCCTAAACCTTAGGAATGCATACTACAACACCATTCAAGCACACACAAGCCCGGAAACAAACTCCAAACGCATCACATGCAAACACATCCAAATGGGTCAAACACACACACACATAAAACGGGTTTTTAGATGTGTTCCAGCCCTAAAATCGACCAAAAACGTGTAAAAGAGGGGTCCTAGAACTCACACAAACAATCCTGTCGAGTAGAGCTTCGATTTGACCCGCTATACTTTGATTTTCACGCTCGAATCCACCCGAATCAACCTTTTCTCCCTTTTCTCCTTCTCTTGTCCCTTTGGATGAGTTTTTGCAAGAATGGGGAGGGTGTAGGCTGCCCTCCCCCTTTTATAACCCCCACTCATCCATATTTCTTCCCGTTTTAGCAAGTTTGGTCCCTCGACTTTGGACTTTATTTCTTTTCTTCTTTCGTCGGCTTAAAAGAAAATATCCGGGTGTTACATTTTTATATTATTTAAAGTATTTTGTCTTTTAGTCAAGGGAAAAAGTTTTTTTACGCTTAGTTAACTGAAAAATTTAACACAAGTTAGCGATGGGGATCAATCCTATAATATGGGCAAAATATAGGGACCTATGATTAACTCAAAAAGATAATTTTATTAAAATTCATGCATTGTGTGGTAACTTTATTAAACTTAAAGAAAAAAATGTAAAAAAATTAAAAAAAAAACTTGAACAAAAGGTAAGTGGTACAACTAAAATTTTAAAGTATAGGGATTTATAGGAAAATTTTTGATGGTCAAATTATAATAGAGAAAAGTTTAGTGATGCGAATAAAAAATCATAAAATTATACTATTTACAAAAGTCTATAATATTACTAGCTATAGTAGATCCGTGTATTACACAGGTTAAATAAATAAAATACTATACACGATGAAATTTATTAATTATAAAACTATAAACTCCATGATTTCAATATATGATCGATCTCATAACACAAGCGCGGAATGAATGTGATATGGATTAGCTAAACATCAAACAAAATCGAATTGAACATTCAAGTAAATAAACTTTTCGCAATATATTCCAAAGATATGATTCTTACAGTTGTTGGAATAGTGATCAAGTATTACAAATTACGAAACCAAAACATCTATTTATACATGATGTTCTAGCGCGAGAAGTTTATCTCGCGCGGCATCTAGCTTTTCGCGCGACTTGTCTTCATATATCTTCAAAAAAATTTTGATTTTCCGAGCCTTTTGGTTTGATCCCTATAATCTGCCGCTAACATTGGTGAATCAAATCCTAAAAAGTCTAGGTCTGTAACCTTGTAATATCCTCCATAACCATACATCTTTTTCTCAAGGGCTTTTGTAATCATTCTTCCGAATTATGTTGCAATGCACTGATTCATCGGCTTCAATTGGACACGCCTAAAGCTTTATCAAATCATCTGTTCCAAAATTCAGTAGATCAATTGGGTTAACAATTCTGAATTCTTTGTCGTAGTAGATCATAGCATACCAGTATCCTTTTAGCATACCTATCTCATCAGTTTAATATATACTATTCACTGGTACTGGAGCATGAATATAAATCTTTTATACATACTTAGGTTGCTTGAACACTCTAATTTTCATGGGAGCATTAGTTTTTGAATCTAACCTCAACTCGTCATGAATCACTTTAGACTTAGCAGTCTTAAAGCCTTTAAAATTTTATTTGCTCTAATGCCAATTATATTTCTAATCCGCTTAGCTTTGCCATAGTTGCTTGGATTATGAAATGACACTCTTCCCGTTACATACAAGTCAGAAGCTCTAAGAGTATGGAAATCATGCTCATCTTTGTAATACTCAATCGCTCCTGCTTTTCTCTTTATTATATACTACTTCTCCACATCATATCCCCAGCTCATCACCGATTTAGAATTATCATATTTCATGAACAGTTTTGAGTATAGTAAAATGTGTTTCTCTATAGGAGGTGGGAGAGCAATAAAAGTAAAATTTTCTAATTGTCTCACAACTATCTTCCTAGTTAAGACAGAAGTTTCAGCTGGAGCATCAAATTGCTTAACTCATGAAGCAGGTGGTATTTCTCCTTCTTCCAATTGTAAATCAGCAAACAAGCCATTCAAGCTATTACCAAATATTTTAGTGTAATCAATTGGTTCTTTCCTATCAAACGAACCCAAATCATTGTCTAAATCTTCTATGGGTATTTGTTTTTGCAATGAATCTAAGTCTTTCTCATATTGCTTTTCAACATCTGGATCTTCTGGAGCTTCAAAACTATGTCCGGAGATATTATTAGTTCTTGACTCAAGAGAAGGACATACTATCGAAGCCTGATCACCCCCTTGATTATCATAATCATCATCACCATCTTTCTTCTTTTTATTATCACCATTACCATAATCATCATCACCATCATCATCATCCTCATCTGCATTATCACTTAGTTCATAGTCAACTTTATCAAGACCATCATCTTCTTTATTATCTTTTTCCTCTTCAATTACATCACCCTTTGATGTTAACTCAATAAATTGAACTTTTTGCCAAGCTTCACTTACTAATTTAGGATGAACGGTGACAATTTCTGTGGTAGTCTCAATAGCTTGACTAGTGGATTGAGTTTTCATAATTGGTTCTGGATTAGTAGATTCTTATCCACTAGATTGTTCAACTTCAATTGTCCTCAAAGGTTCTTATGAGCAGCTTGTGAAGATGAGAAAATCAAAATTTAACAATGAATAATATAAAAGTAAGAAAAGAAAAGTTTAAAGGTCATATATAGCGACAGGTGATAAAACTTATATCGAAACATGAGCAAATGTAAGCATGTCTCAATAGTGTACTCGACATTAAAAAAAACTATACTTGACCACAGTCATTTGTTTAAGATAACTATAAAAATAAACACGAAACAATGATGTATTCGGAATTTATATTAAACCATATATATTTTTTAAAAAGTTATATGATGAAAACAAAATATGTTAAAAAATAATATAATATTAAAATAATATATCCTTTAATGTGTTATAACTTTGTTTTTGGAGAGTCCCTAGCGGTGCTGGATTGGAATAAAATTTATGTCAACGCATAAATAAATATAAACACAAAAATAAACACATCACAATAGCATGCTCAAGATTTAGTAAACATAATATTTTAAAAGTCGTACGTGGAAAACGAATGATCTTATTTTTTTATATAATAACTAAAAAGGTAAAAACAAACAGCTCTCTAAGCTAAAGAAAGCAGAATATTAAATATGAAGAGAAGAAAAGAGTGATACCCAGCCAACATGGGGTAAAAAGCATGGGATTCAAGCCTACATGGTGTGCAACGCCTCCCACCATAGGGCTGGTTTGTACTTTTCGTTAATATACTGTCCACACATACATATCTATATTTTATATATACATATTGAAGACCATAACAATAAAATCATTATCCACATTGTTCTATTTTGAAAGAATTATATATGCTATAATTGTGTCCAAGTGATATCCTAATATTTTAAGGGTGTTGTTATATGTATACCTATTTGTGTTACCAATTAGAACACCATAAAAAACATTTTGCGAGGCCGATTTTTTCCCTAAACATTATACAATAGAAGTGTGTGAACTCAAAAAATATTGATCACATTATAACTTATTGTTGGATCATATGAGGCTGATACAACCAAAATAACATTTAGATTATTTTGAAGTACATTTAAAGAAGTCTTTCAAAGGCAAAGCTGCTCTACCGAAGACAAGTTGAAGATCTTCCGAAGCTTAAATATGAAGAGCTTCCAGAGGAAACTAAGTCTTTCAAGACTAAGTAGTTTTTCTTTCGAAGTATTCACACTTAGAAGATCTAATGCAAAGTCTTCTGAAGAATGAAGTCATAAAGACTTGTAGAAAACTCGGAAGAAGTTGATTCTTCCAAAGTATAAATGGCCTAGGAAGAACTTATTCTTCAGAAGCCATTTACCTACGGATGAACCAACTACGAACCAATGGACAAAAGTATGGATTGTCTGATATCTCCTGCCAACTCTGATATATTGTTGGCGCTTTTCCACGCCCATGTAGTTGATCATACTTTATTCCACTATTCACCTTTGTCAACTAGTACAATTACCATCTTAGTTGGTGACAAAAGATAAGTCATGGACCTATCATGACTACCTAATCCTAGGATAGTCTTTTATCATAGATGTTTTACTTCTAGCAATGTAGTATTTATCTAGTTGTAGATTCCAGCTGGTTATCTAGGTACGACCGGCTGTAGATAGTAGTATATATAGTTTCTTATTGTAACTCATCAAACCATGCTTGTAAGAGTCTTGTAATACTGAGTTGAGAAGTAATATATACAAGTATCTTGAAAACCATTCTCGTATTCATTAACTTATTATATTATTGTCAACTTAGTTAGAGATTCTACTTAATCAACCGAGTGAGACTTAGTGAGTTTATGAGGTAAAACTTGTGCTGAGAGACCAACACCGATCCTGCAATTGCTATCAGAGCTTCTTAGGCTCTTGATTGTGAGATCTAACCATCCCAAATCACCTTTGTTTCTTAACACTCACTCACTTTACTCAAAATAGCTCTCAACCAGAAATTTTCTGAGACTGAGATATGAACCATGACTAAGGCACCTTTTAGAGCCTGGTGTTAACATATTGAAGGTTTTATCAAGTATCAAGACAACCAAATGTGGAGATCTGTCACTCATGGTCCTTATAAGCCAGAGGTGGTATCACCGGCTGGTAATGGTGCCATGATTGAGAAAGCAGTTGAAGACTGCTCTGATGAAGACTTCAAGAAGATGGACATCAACTGCAAAGCCATGACTGTATTACTTACAGCCATACTAAACTCCATAATTGTAAGCTTGAGCAATACAAGTCAGTCAAAGAACTCTTTGATGCTTTGACATTAATATAATCTGGTTCTACTGAATCCAAAGAGTCCAAAAAAGATGTACTGAAGCAGAAGTTTGCATTCTTCACAAGCATGTTTATTAAAAAGTTCATCTTTGGTACTTACCTGTGACGTGGTGGAGGTGTCAGCCATGAAAGCAGCCTGAGATTCCTTGTTAGTTTGAGATTCTGTGCTTGCAGCATCCAGTTCGTCTTCAACCCAGTGTTCAACTGCACCTATAGCTTCTTCGGCATCTAAATTGGCATTATCAGCTAAGTTATATCCTTCACTTGCTGAATCATCATTAAGATCTTCCACAAACGCCACATGAGTTTCACCACTAGAGATGAACCGAAATGTCCAATCCTGTCCTTCATCTCCTTGATCAACCATAGCTTTGGAATCTTGACTGGTTGAAATCATGTTCTTTTCCTTTTCCTAACGATTGTGTGATGAGAAAGGGTTACCATTTCCAGTCTTCTTTGGTTTCACGCACTCTCGTTTAAAGTGTCCCTTTTCACCACAGTTAAAGCATGTGACTTTTGTTTTATCAAACACAAAGGTTGTGTCTTTAGTAGCAATCAGGTTTTGACCAGTCTTTTTCACAAACTTCTTCACTCTTCTAACTGCACTAGCCAAAGCCCACATTATATCCATTCTCTCCAATTCAGCCTCGTTAACCTGTTCATAGTCTTCATCAGCCAGATGACAATTTCCAATTTTTCCAGCAACCAATCCATCATAAGAGTACACAACAGCAGCAAGTAGATCCATGTGTTCCTTAGCTACTTCAACCGTAACATTTCCCAGATTCTCAGTCTTTATATTTGTTGGATTAGCTTCTGTGTTATTGTATTGAACGCCAGATGACCCTGACATTTCACTTCCAGAAGGCCCACTCTGAGAATTTCCAGATGTGTTTGATACGAACACTGTTTGAAGAGGTGCTCCTGATGAGGTTGGGGTAGGAGCAACATTATACAGTGATGGATTCTACGTGTATGACCCTTTCTTGGACTTGTACTTTAGTCTTAGCTCCTCCTCCCTCAGCTTCAAGATAAAATCATTGATGTCTAGAGTGGCTAAAGTATCATTCTGTCTCAGATTAGAAATAAAGGGATCCTATTTATCTGGCAATCAATCAGCAAAACTTGCAACTTTTCTTCCATTGAAGTAGTTACCCCATGTGTGTGCAACTCACTCATCAGATGATAAAATCTGTCTATAATGTCATCCAAGCATTCATTTCCGATGGATGAGAAGTTGTCAAATTCCTTCTTGAGAGCTTTGGCCTTCAGTGCCTTTAAAGTTGCATTACCATCATATTGCTTTTCCAAAGCTGACCACAACTTCTTAGACTGTTTATGTTCTAAAAATTGATGGAAAATGTCCTTAGGAATAGATTGTGTCAGTAATGCACAGGCTTTCTTCTCAACATTGTGTGCAACCTTTTGCACATCATTCATCCCACTCAAAGTCAGCTTAACACCATTTGCTCCAATAGGTGTTGAATAACCCGTTTCAATAGCAATCCACAAGTTCGGGTCTACTCCATTAAGGTAAATCTCAAACCGTTGTTTCCATTGAGGGTATTCATCCAAAGTCACCAATTTTGGAGGCTTGTTGTGATTTCCAATTTCATTCTCCAGTAGTAAGAGATTCTGGATTTGTGAGTCCTTCCCAGCAGTAAACGCAGTGTTCTGATCGTCCATGTTGTCAACACTTGAGGTTACCCAAAGTCAAATGCTCAAACTTGAAACACTTGTGCGACTGAGTCAATCGTGCGATTGAACAATGCGAATGAGTTCAATCGTACGAATAGAGAGTGCGAATGGATTCAATCGTACGATTCAAGTCAATCGTGCGATTGGGGATGCGACTGAGTTAATCGTGCGATTGAATTGAGTGATTGGGTTTCAGTCGTGCGATTGAGCCAATCGTGCGACTGAGATTGCTGAATTTCAAAAATTCGAGATTTTGAACAGTTTTATACTCAAAACGATTTTGCACAAACCCTAACCTGTTGTAAGTAGAAAAGTTCAAAACTTTTGAATCATGCACATGTCAAAAACTCGTTTTGTGTCGAAAACAAGGATTTTTTATAGAAAACATCAATTTTAACCAAAAATCCGATCGAATCCATAACGAATCAAGAGCCTATTGCTCTGATACCACTTGTTCGGACCGTGTACGTACGGAGTACTAACTGATTCAACATGTAACTTAATCAAATAGTACGGAATCCTATTTGATTGGCGATCCAATCAGTGAGAACGAAACCCGGATCAATCTAACGATAGACCGACGTTAAGAATTGATTAGAAAACGATCCAGAACGAACTATGAACTTGGATGGACGTGATTGAACTCTCTGGACAACTAGGGTATGGAATATTTCAAAGTGTTCTATTTTTCCACGAATTATGTGGTATTTATAGGTTTCAGTATACACTCGTATGAATTTGCCATTAGCATGGTTTAGTCGTGCGAATGAGCCAAACGATTTGTTCATGCGCACGGTTGAACCATACACTTGGTCCAATCGTGCGACTGAGCCAGTCTCATGACTCAGTCATGCGACTGACCCAATCACCTGGTTCAGTCGTGCGACTGGTCCATAAGCATGGTCCATTAGCATGAATAACCATAAGACTAAGTCAAACACATTCCTGAATCATAATTAACTCAAAACTATGACTGACTGCTACAAACCCATATATACTATTCATTCAAGCGTGTAATTATAAATGATATAAGAATAAAATATATTCAATAGCAAATATACATTCAACCACATATCATATTGCCAAAATGTCAATGTATTATACATATGTAAGATTGAAAGACATAAACATTAAAGTACAATGAACTAGGGATATTATGTATCAACAATCACATGTATCATAAGGCACCCTTAATTAAATCCAAAATGTAAGTAGAATTGCAAAATTTGTTCAATGCTCAAAAATAAACTCATATACGGATGGAATTGGGTAAAAGTGTTTCATTTTACATGATTAAATATTTTCGGGTAAAAGTGTTTCATTTTACGTGATTAAATATTTTACCAGATTATTGATGTTAAGGATATACAAAAACAGTTTTTAATTTTATTTGGATGTCATTTATTTACTTATTTATTTCTCGAAAACGTATATTTATAATTTGGTTTATCAAAAGTTGTTTAAATTTTTGGTTTCTTGTCATAAAAATTAATGGTTAAGTGATTTTTGTATAATTTTTCAATTTGGACCTTTTAGCAAAGTCTCAAATGTGTGTGTAAATTACCCCATCCCCATACTTAAAATTCACATTGTTCCCAATGTGATTATATATTAAAACCAGAAAAGTTAACAAAATAGCTCCTCTAAAATTGATGAATTTGACCCATGCCTTAAGTTGTGAGCATCCCCTGGATCACCTGAAATACCATCAATTTATTGAAAACATTAAAATCTTAAACACATAAAATAAAATAAAATGACATAAATTAAAAGATAGATTGGCACGAAACAGCTATGTTCGGGCCCTGAAAGTGATACCTTTTTCAAGTGTTTTGTGGCGGGATATCCCCCCACTCATGATACATTCGGTTCCTGATATAAATGACATCATTGCTCAGATCATCGACTTGGGAATGCAGATTTTTGACTGTATGAAGGCTTGTTTTGCGTATTCAAATGATCGCCTTACATGGTTGCGGGTGGTTTGGATTGTTTCATAAAGGTCTAACATACTCGGGAATCTCCAGCGTGTGAACTGGAATCCCTGGCTTTCATGTTGTGCCAGCATATCAGGGTCCATGATGATTTTCTCGGTATATGTCGGATCCTAGATTTGTCCCTTTCTGTCAATAAACCTCTGCTGTCCATTTGGTAGGTTTGTTATCATGTACATACTCATGAAAATGCTCAAATCCAATAGTCCTAGAATCACTCCTTCAGTTCCCTCCGTGTTGCACCCATAGCTCTCTTATAGGTTTATAATCCAGCTTCCTCCAAACATGGGTGTTGGAGCACCTGCAATTGCATTTCTAGCAAAAAGATTACAAAACAAATACCTAACATTGCATGGCAATTTATTCACCATATAATATAAAATGAATAAGTCCCTTAAATTAACAACTCACTCGCTTTGACCGTGAGCTGTTATCGAATGGCTAAGTAACCTATGTATGTAACGCAACAGCGAGTCTCGTATCTGGCTGCTTTTCATTTTACTCGAGTTGAACACCCCTGTTCCAATTCTCTCCCAAAATGCTCTTCGCATGGCACCACTCTCCGCGACTTTACTTTCCTCATCTGGAAAGGTATGGTATGCTGCCATTCCTGATATTGCTTCCTTCTCCATTTCTTATTCTATATAAATATCGAGATAGACACCGAATAAGGCGATGGATGTTTTTTGCCAACGTCCATCACGTCTGAATGAACTGCTTTATCATCCCATAGGTTAGGGTCTTTCATGCTAAATCTGAAAGATGCTAAGAATTCAAGAGTCAGTTCATACAGAAGGTTTGTTTTGTAAAAATAGACGCTTCCACTGAATACTCAATAAATTATTATATCTTTCGACCTGTCCGACAGCCACCAAGGTTTCTTCATCTGCTTGCAAATTTGACTCTCCGGTCCTTTGTAACAATCTTTGCAGCCTGTCACGACACCATCTTTCGCGACTCCCCTTGAATTGCAAATAGGGATGATTCATAATCTTGAAATTTTAAACAAATAAGTTAAACTATACAAAACAAAATTCTGGAACAGTTTCATTATGTTAGTGACAAACATGGGTTTCATGAGAAATTACACCATTATTTGTTAAATTCATGTTTAAAAATAGTTAAAAGTTTGACATTCAAGAAAAATTGTTAAACATGGGGGTGTGTCTTGTGAAACATGGGCGTGCGGTTAATATTTTGAGGCATGAAATTTTAACTCGAGCACGCGTGATTTTGTTTGTAAACCTTTGATTAAGCACGAGCTTAATGTTTTCTTATTTGAAAAACCAAAGATTACACATGTATCATTTTAATCACTTGTTAATAATTCAAGGCACTCAAAATTTATATAGTGTTTAATCACCACTTGTTTGACAATTGAACTCTTGTAAGTTGAATATGCTTAACAATGATTCAACCACGAATTATGAAGATAGTCTTGTTAACAATGAAAGAAAAAACATACTAGCAAATAAGTAAACATAGTAATTAACAACTCATCAACTACAAAGATAAACATGAACAAGAAGGCTTAAAGTATTCATCATTCCATAGGACTTTTAATTACAAGGTTTGCATATAATTGCTAGGATTTTGGTTGTTTAGAGACCTAATCACCTAATTACATGTAAATGACCATCATTATACTATGAATTAGTAATACTAACCTCTTGGACAATCACACTTTATAAGAAATAGAAGAACTCTTGAAAACAAGAAAGAAAAATGGAAAAGGTGATGAAAATTGAAATGGATACGAGTTCTTGCAGGCATGAAGTCATTTTTATCATGAAGAATTGATGGGGAAAAAGACAAATGGCAGAAGCAAATCAGAAAGTGTCATGTTTTGTCAAACACGGGGGACGTGCCTCCCTAGGCACGGGGGCGTGCTTCCCTTGTGTTACCCGGTTTCAGTTTTTTGTTGTTCCATTTTTCTATCTTGCGTATTACACAATTTAGCCGGTTAAGTTTTATCACTTCCGAATCACCAGAAAAGTTATGAAAATAGTCCTAGAGTTAATTAAAACAAGCCAAATGACAATTACATTTCCTAAGTTCCTACGGTTACATGATACATTAAAAGCCGAGAGTCTGAAACTGCAAAACTAGACTCCATAACGTGCATCAGTGCACATAATACATCACGAAATGCTTCTAAAATAATCCTCCACACATTTCAGGTGAATGGTTTGGGATGGGATAGTGTGAAGTGCGATTGCTTAGTTCTGCAAGCTAATGGTTGATGGAAACGAGTTCCTCGCCCATCTCTTGAACTTTTTGGTTAAGTTCAGCTAGGCGTCGGGATGCGATGAGGTTCATCTCAGTCAACAGTTTGATCAGTTCATGTGACTTGAAGAAATATTCTTGCGTCATTGGCTCTCACGTTTCAAAATGTGATTTCTTCACAGGATTTCGCTTGAACTTTTGTGACTTGATTCTTTCATCTTTTAGATGTTTTTAAGTAGAAATGGATGTGATGAAAGCTTGGAAGAAGTGTGGTATTTATATACAGGTCATGAAAGTTGATCACGGGGGCGTGCTTAGCCAGACACGGCCCCGTGTTTGTCAGGATTCGTCTTAAATTCGACGTGCAACGTTCCAGGGTCGTCAGCACAGATCATGGAAAAATTTTGTTAGAGGCACGGGAGTGTGCTTCATAAGGGCATAGCCCCGTGATTATGTTTGTGTCATCTTATAAAATTTAAAAATCAAATAAAACCTATGTACAGGTGCCGCGTTTAAGTTTTGGGTCTTCGGCACGACCCTTCCCCACACTTATTCTTCGTCGGGGTGGAGGTGTAATTCCTCTAAGAAAATCTTGGTTCGTCCATCGTTATACGATTTCAAACGATCACCATTTACTTTGAAACATAAACCGTCATGATTGTCGATTTTGATGGCACCATTCGGAAACACATTCTTAATCGTATAAGATCCAGACTAACGTGAGTTCAGCTTTTGAGGAAACAAATGTAAACGAGAGTTATACAGTAAGACATGTTCTTCCACATGAAATCTTTTAGTGTTCTTTAATCTAGAGTCATGGAATTTCCTTGTCTTTTCCTTGTAAACCCTAGTGGTTTCGTATGCTTGTTCTCTCAGTTCCTCTAGTTTGTCGATTTGTAAAAATCAATTTTTTTCCTACAATGCCTTGGTCCAGGTTTGCTGCTTTAAGTGCCCAATAGGCTTTGTGCTCTAGTTTCACAGGTAGATGACACGACTTCCCATAAACTAGTTTAAACGATGTTATGCCAATGAGAGTCTTATAGGTTGTTCAAAATGCCCATAATGCATCATCTAGCTTGGTAGGCCAATCCTTGTGATTTTGTCCTATGGTTTTCTCAAGGATTCATTTGATGTCTCGGTTAGTGACTTTAGCTTACCCATTTGCTTATGGATGATAAGCTGTTATAAAGCAATGGTGCACTCCATAACGAGCCATTGCTCTCTCAAGCTAGTTGTTACAGAAATGCATTCCTCGGTGACTAATTAAAGCCTTGGGGGCCACCAAAATGAGAGAATAGTTTCTTAAGGCACCTGACAACATTTCTTGCATTATTGGTAGGTAGGGCTTGAGCTTTGGCCCATTTTGAGACATAATCGACAGCTACCAAGATGTAATGATTGCTAAATGACATCAGGAATAACCCAATGAAATCAATACCCCATATATCAAATACCTCACATACTTGAACGGGTTACTAAGGCATCTCATCTCGTTTTGAGAAATTAGGTGCTCTTTGACACGCATCACATGTGCATACCATGTTATGAGCATCCTTTAAGATCGTGGGCCAGTAAAATCCATAGTCCAAGACTTTCTGGGCTGTTAGGGCTGCTCCATGGTGTCCTCCTTTGGGTCCTTCATGATGGTGCCTTAGAGTCTGTTCCGCTTCACTTTCGTATACGCATCTTCGGCTAAGTTTGTCTGCAGTGGTTCTGAACAGATACGGCTCTTCCCAATAGTAATGCTTAATGTCAGTAAAGAATTTCTTCTTTTGCTGATAAGTTATTCCTTTGAGTAGGATTCCTCTTGCCAAGTAATTCGTGAAATCAGCAAACCAAGTATGTTCATTGATTGAGGATTGGATGTACATAAGCAATTCTTGAGGAAAATTATTGTTTATTTTGAATTCCTCAGTTTGCGAAGGACTTGAATCTTCAAGACGCGAGAGATGATCGGCCGCCAGAATTTTTGCTCCTTTCTTATCACGAATTTCAATGTCGAATTCTTGAAGTAGAAGTATCCAACAAATCAATCATGGCTTTGCATCTTGTTTGTTGAACAAATAACGAAAGGCTGCATGATTAATGTAAACGATTGTTTTTGAAAGGATTAGATACGTGAGGAATTTGTCAAATGCGAAAACTACCACAAGAAGCTCTTTCTCGGTGGTGGTGTAGTTTTCTTGTGTGCCGTTTAGGCTTTTGCTCTCATAGTGAAGTGGATGGAATTTCTTGTCTTTCCTTATCCTAATATGGATCCTATCGTGAAATCGCTTGTGTCACACATGAGTTCAAATGGTAGCGTCCAATCAGGGGAATCCGTGATCGGAGCGGTGACCAGTCTCTCCTTTAGCAAATTGAATGCACTAATGAATTCATTGGAAATTATAAATTATGTGTCTTTCTCAAGAAGTTGAGTCATTAGTCGTGCGATTTTTGAGAAATCTTTGATGAAATGATGATAGAACACTATTCCTTTAGTAACCATGAAGTGGCACTTTTTCCAATTCAAAACAAGGTTCAAATCTTCACATCTAACCAACATCTTTTTCTAGGTTTTCAAGACATTATTCAAATGAGTTCCCAAAGATGGAGAAGTCATCCATGAAAACTTCCATTGAGTGTTCGATGATGTCATGAAAGATTGCTATCATGCATCTTTAAAATATAGCAGGGGCATTACACAATCCAAAACGCATTCGCCGATAAGCAAATGTGCCATATGGACAGGTGAATGTCGTTTTCTCTTGATCTTCGGGAGCAATAGAAATTTGAAAATAACCTGAGAAACCATCAAGGAAACAATAGAACGTATTTACAGACAATCTCTCAAGCATTTGGTCGATAAAATGCAGAGGGAAGTGATCTTTCCTTATGGCGTCATTGAGTTCGTGATAGTCAATCAAACTCCCCATCCTGTAACCATACGAGTTGAAATAAGCTCATTCTTCTTGTTAGTTACAATAGTCATTCCTCCTTTCTTTGGAACAACTTAGATAGGACCGACCCAAAAGGCGAATAAAAAATAGGGTAAATCAAACCGGCATCTAGCAGTTTGATTACTTCTTTCTTCACCACCTCTTGCATGCTCGGATTTAAACATCTTTGAGGTTGAATGATGAATTTGAAGTTCTCCTCCATCAGTATTTTATGAGTGCAAAAGGATGGATTGATTCCCTTGATGTCCATGATTTTCCATGCAATTGCTTGTTTATGTGCCTTAAACATATTGAGCATCTTGTTCTTCTTATCATTTGATAAGGCACATGAGATTATGACAGGAAGTTGAGATGTGTTTTCAAGAAAGATGTGTTTAAGATGAGACGGAAGTTCTTTGAGCTTTAAAACCGCAGGTTCTTCGATAGAAGGTTTGGCTTTAGGTTCTAGTTCTTATTTGATGATCTCAAATGCTTCTGGATAAGATGAAGTTTCATCAACTTCTAGTTTTGAAATGGTTTGATTCTCACAGATGGGTTCAGTGGTTTGGACCTCTATTAATTGAGTGTTGCAAACTTCATATGAAGAATTTTCTTTAAATGACAACTTATGATCGAATTGCAACCATCAATGTAATAGAGTGAGTCATCATGATGTTGAAGATATTTCATGGATTGTCTTATGTCGAATGTCACGTCCTCCTTATCCACTCAAAGCGTGTTTTTCGGTGCAAACATCAATGAGGGCTCGAGCAGTTGCTAAGAAAGGTCGACCTAGGATAAGAGGAACATTCTTATCCTCATCCATGTCAAGGATCACAAAATTAACGGGAAATACGAATTTTTCAATTTTAACTAAGAGATTTTCAACGATTTCCCTCGGATATTTAACAGAACGGTCAGCTAACTGGATGTTCATAAGGGTAGGTCTAGGTTCACCTAAGTTTAGCTTTTCAAAAACTACATAAGGCATAAGGTTAATTCTAGCACAAAAATCAGCTAACATGTTGCTAACAGAAAGATTTCCTATTAGGCAAGGTATGGTGAAGCTTCCTGGATCAGTCATCTTTTGAGGTAGTTTGTTTTGAAAAACTACGAAACATTCCTAATTTAAAACTACATATGATAACTCTTCCAGTTTCTTTTTGTTTGACAACACACCCTTTAAAAACTTTGCATAATTTGGCATTTGGGCTAAGGCTTTCACCAATGATAGATTGATGTGGAGTTGCTTGAACAACCCTAGGAATTTGTCATATTGTGCCTCCATTCGATGTTGTCTCAAACGACCTGGATATGGAGGTGGTGGAATATAGGGTAGCGATGGTACGTATTTCTTGACTGGTTCTTTAATAGTAACAGGTTGCTTTTGCTTATCACTTGCATTACTTGGAGTTTTGGTTTCCGTTTCTTCAAGGATGGGTTGTAATGCAAGTGCATCACCTTGAGTGGTTTTGCCACTCCTTGTGATGATGGCTTTGACTTGAGCATTAGGGTTTGTCATAGTGTTACTAGGCAAAGCACCTTGGGGGTTTTCAGATATTTGTTATGCTATCTGACCTACTTGGTTTTCAATGGTTTGAAATGATGCTTTGTTTCTTTTGATGCCAGCCTTATTTCTTTGGAACCTCACCTCATTTCTTAGATCAGATTACCGGATGTATTCATTTGTGGCTTGTGTGGTTATCAACAATTGCTGCAATAAGCCTTCCATTGATGATGCTCCATGGTCTTTGTTACTACTACTTGGACCTTGGTATGGTGGTTTCTGTTGCTTGTAAGGTGGCCTGCGGTTGAATCCAGATGATGATTGGTTGTTACTAGCTTCTCTGTAATTCGAGTTGCTCTTCCAATTTGACTTGTTGTTATATGGGTTGTATGGACCTCATACGTAGTCAGCATCTTGAACTGTCATAGTGCCTTGTGGGAATTTGTTGGTCTTGTGTGAATTTCCGCACGTGTTGCATCGTGTTGGAGTTTTCTTCAGTTCGGCTTGCAATTGTTCGAATCGTTTGGTTAGGGCTTCTAACTGGACTGCAATCAGTGTTTCAGAGTCTACTTGATGAATGCCTTTAAAACTAGGTTTGTTTCTTAAAGGATTATAAGAAAAACTCTTCTTAGTTGCTCTTTATAGGGCTTGATATGCCTCTGTTGGCGTGACACTTCCAAAATCTCCTCCCGTACTTTAGTCTACAGGTTATTTGTGTGCTCCGTTGATTGCATCGTAAAAAGTTTAACACTATAGCCACAGATCAAGTCCGTGATGTGGGCATCTCCGAAGGAGACCTTTGTATCTCTCCTATGTTGCGTGTAATGATTTATCGTCATCTTGGTTGAAGCTCGTGATTCTGCTTCTCAGTTTGGCAGTGCGATCGGGTGGAAAGTATTTCAAAAGGAATTGTTCAGCCATTTCCGCCCATGTGGTGATGGAACCAGGCGGAAGTGAATAAAGCCAGTCAATGGCTCAGCCTCGAAGTGAAAATAGAAAAAGTCTTAGTCTAATAGCGTCGTCTTAATAGTTATTGATTTTGAAAGTTGCACACATACAAAGGAATCGTGAGATATGAGCGTTAGGGTCTTCGTCTTGCAATCCGTGGAATTAAATAAACTTTTCTACGAGTTGGAGAATACTAGACTTAATCTCAAAATTTTTGGCCGCTATTGCTGGTTGGACAACCCTAGACTCGTAACCGTCGATTGATGGTGTGGCATAGTATGTCATCTTCATTTCAGCGTCTTGGTTAGTCATGTCTTCTTCAGATGGTGTACCTTCCAAATTTTCTTCTTCGATGATTGTTGCTATTTGTTGTGGTCTTTCACGTAACCTTTGATGGAGAAGTCGTTCGGGTTCCGAAAGAGGCAAAACAAGTTCAGGACTAGACGAGTCGCACATAAACTAACTTAAGGAGGCATAAACTAACTATGGCCTAGAATGTATCATGAAAATGTAACTAAACTAACTAACTAAGGCAAACTATCTAAAAAATAAAATAAATCTGAATAAAAATATATTAACAGGATATAAACAATATAGTCAAAAATTTAGATTGTCTTTTAAAACTGTCATATGTCTCCGACAAATGTGGCAAAAACTTGATGCGTGTGAAAAGTATATATATTTTGATAAAGGTTCTTTGCACATATTCAGTTTTAGTTGGTTATTACAAATACTAAACTACACACACAAAAGGCAAGTGTACCTGTCGTGAGGTAATATAGTGATGGTAAGAACCAAGTATCAATCCGTGGACACACCTAGCCTACTCAACAACCTTAATGTAACTACCAGATTTGATTTTTTGTTTGAGAAAATGACAAGTTGCATTGATGTAATTAAGATTTTTAGGGTTTTAGAAATAATAATTAAAATAAAGTAAAATAAGATTGAAACTTTTGGATTTAAAACCAGGGAATAAAGGCTATCATCCTAATTAGATTACACTTATGTAACTGTGATAAATTGGTGGTGTGATTAAAGATATTGATTAAAGCAATTATGTTAATGTTTATAAATATGAGATGGCGCGATTTATCATCTATCTGCTCCGTAGTGACTAGGACCTCGTTAGGATGAGTTTTACTGCATAGATCAAAGCCACTAGTAATATATGTAAATCTCTTGTGACCTTTTGACATATGATTTCTAAAAACATAACTTAATGTTGAAAAGAGAGTTAATCAGGTTCGTTTCTAGCATACTATTAATTTTACAAAACCATAACAATTATTGTATATTTCTCAGACTAATAAAAGGGAACCCGTAAATAATCAGAAAATTTAAGGTGGTATCATTTCTAATAACCATTTCTAGTTCATTAGCCATAGATTTATTATGAAGACCAGTTTCGCGAATAAAAGTTAGTCATATGTTTTTCAACCTTGTATGACATTCACAATTACAAATCAGAAGCTTATAAATCATACCATTAATTCATCACAAATTACATAAGTTTCATCCAATTAGGATGATAATGAGAGTTTAGCTCATAATAAGCTTGAACATAACAACAAGTAACATAGAAGATAGATATGAAATCATCGGTGAATAGAACAATCAAATAGGTTATCCATAATGGATGATGTTTAGATAATCCCGAGCTTCTTCCAAGTGTTGTATGCACCTCCCGAGCCTCCAATTGATCTTTATGTCTTCATTCCCAAGAGAATTCAGCAGAGTAACTCTCCCACAAAAAGCTTTCCAAAATGGTGAACTTAGGCCTCTATTTATAGGCTTTCTAGAGTGTTTAAGCATGACCCTATTCCTAAAAGGCACGACCCCATGCTAGTACAATGCTCACGAAAGCTGGTCAGTTCGTACGCGGAGAAGGTGTCGGGCACAGCCGCGTGTTTGAGGTGGGTCACGACCCCGTGTCAAATGGGGCACGACCCCGTGCTTTCTTTTAGGGGACAGTACTTTTTGTCTTGTCAGATATTCAAGTACGGGGGTGTGCCAATTTAAGCACGGGGGTGTGTTTCAGGCAAGACATGGGGGCGTGCTTAATGTGGCACGGCCCATGCTTGGACTCTAAAGCTCGGATTTCTTTAAGTTCTTATCAAATATGCTCTTTTGTCCATCATGCCCTTTTTAACACCTGAAAGCACAATTTAATAATTTTAAGTACATAATCATCATTTTAAGGGAGATATTAAGGGATAATTGATTTGCTTTTGATAGGATTATGTATAATTTGGAGCACATCAGTTACCTCGCACCCCCAGCGGACGCGATAGCATTTGGGTAACAGTAGATCGTTTGACTAAGTCCTCATATTTTCTTTAATTTGAGAGACTGATAGGATGAAGAAGTTGACTCACATCTAAGGGAAGTAGTCTCTCTACATGGAGTGCCTATTTCTATCATGTCTAATCGTGATGCCTGATTCACCTCACACTTCTTGCAATCATCGTAAAGGTATTTAGGAACACGTTTGGATATGAGCATAACATACTGATTACGGTTTGTTAGGCCTAATCAAAAATAATTTATAATGGTCCAAACTCACCTAAGATAGCTAGGGTAAGTCAGGCCGATCCCCAAGGAATATGTGGAAAGTGTGGTTCAATTTATAAAGTTAAAATCTTTATTGAAAATAATCGTAAATTAAGTAAATTGCAAAAGGTACTTGAAGTTGAAAAGTAAAGTTGATTGTAAACAATGATGGGAAAGAGTAATCTCCTCCTGGTTAAGGTTTACAATTTAGACTTGCTTTGATAGTTAAAGGTGATTATATAGACATAACCGGGTTGATTTGATTAAAGACAATAGATTGAATGAGACTGTTGTTAAAGAACTACTCGAATCATATTCTACGTTTGTATTACCCAAACCCATCGAAAATTGACGTTTCCAGATGAAAAGAAATCTAAAACAATCAAAATGGAACAATTGAATTGAAAGCAAAGCATGTATTTTGGAATATTTAAACAATAAATAATGTTACTCGTCTTACACTACCGTGTTCAAACATTAACTCAACAAAAACCATCAAGAAAAAGTCATAGTATAAACCCTAACACCCGGAGAAGATCAAGGGTGGATTGAACATGGAAACGAAATACAAATCAAAATCAAAGGTAAACATTGTATCTAACGTTAAAGATTCAAACTGAATGATAAAAACAAAATCTTGAGCCTTGAAATCGCCTCCTGGAGCCTTTTGGATCACTTGGGGTCGTTCTTGGGACTTCGAGACGGCTTGGAATGAAAGATCCTCCTCAAAACCTAATTTTTCCGCCTTATAAGTGATTTCAGCGCGTCACGTACCGTAGATCAGCTTTCCACCGTAAGTTATGGAAGAGGCATTCTGTTTAGTTTTTGAGCTGATAAATAGCATGTCATCTTTCGGCCGTAAGTCAGGTCAAGGGGGTATACCATAGGACCTGTTTCCGTCATAGGTCATGGCCGGCCAGCTTTGTCCGATTCTTGTTTTCTTCGTAACTTCGTTCGAACTCCGTTTTCCTCCCCGTTTGTGGCCATGTTCTCATAATTGAATTCCCCATCACCTGATCTATCACGGTCTTCACTTATCATCCATGTGCATTCTTCAAAACCCATCAAATGATCGTGTTTAACCTACAAAACATCAAATCATCATAGTTAACTTGTTCAACACAATCTCTTACACTTAAACACATTAGATACATTAAAGTTAACCATTTAACCATGATAAACCTCATTCCAAACCCCGTACATTACATCTCCACACTTGTTTCTCGCTTGCCCTCGAGCGAGGTTGCGTTTAAAACTCAAAAATTCTGGTTAAAACTTTTTCAAATAAGACATACAAATACTAACCATCACCCAAGGTTTAAAGTCATACCTAATTCCCAAACTTGATAATCATGACCCTATTTATAACCACACAGCCTCAAACCTATTGGATTGCCTGACTAAAATTCTTAAACTCTAAGTGGCTCCCTTGCACATGTCACACCCCTCATAATGAAACTCTCCACTCGGTGTAATTTCTAGACTCGACAAAATATGTGTCGGATATTTCTGAACACTCACGCAATGATACAAATTAGTGAGCATAGGCTTGTAAAGCAATCAATTCTCCACCCACTAACATGATAATTCATATCAATCATGAGGGCTTTCATAGAGTTGTAGTGTTAGGATTAGGTTCGGGTAGGAATTGTTTGGGAAATGGTGACTAAGGTGATGGAAAACTCGAACTAGCTACTTATTCAATGTTAAAAACAAACTATGATGCTTCTCAACACACCTTATTTGCTAAATATAATGTTTTTCTTCTCTCCTAACTCGGTTATTCAACCTAAGATACTTTGAAAATTTTCTTTGCTTTTTATCATTTTTTCTTTTTTTTCTTTTTTATTCTTTTTTTAAATACGCCCACTGGATTTCAACTTAAACTTAGTTGTCTTCAACTATAATTCAAAACTTGAAACAGATCAAACATACTTTACTAATTCAAGTTCCATCACAAGGTTAAACAAACAAAAAGGCTAACAAAAGGCTTAATGGTTATGATAATGGATTTAAGCAAAATGAACGAGGAAACAGACTCAAAATTGGTAACTAATGGATAAATGTCGAGTAGGTGGATCCTATGGGGTTATTCTATGGTTAATCCTATTGCCTTAATCATCTTAATGTGAATCACGGTCTCGGATCTCGAAGTGTACACACTTCACAAGTTCTACCACTAACATATGTCATTGCACACTCAAATAAGCAAGTAAGATATGTAACAAGTTAAAGGCTTCTCACCAATGGAAATGATGGATTCGGGTTACTGACATGAACTGTGCAAGTTTACTACACCTAAGGTTTGCTTATCCTAGTTAGGCATTCCCTTTCCAACTTTCACAAACATCCTGGGTATTAAACATTAAAGGAATTAACCATGACTAAGAACCTCTTCTAATAGTTAGTATTTTAGAGAAAAATTTTAAAAATTTTCATTTTTTGTCTGAATTTCCATTTCTCCAAAATGTGTCTGCTTGGGCTCCTCCATCCCCACACTTGGGATACATTGTCCCCAATGTATGGTTGTTTCAAATCCAACATGATTTCTTGTGATCTTTACCAACCCCAAACACTCCCCCAAGTGCAAAACAAAAATAGCAAATAAATTCAAAGAAAGTTCACATGGACCTGATGGTAGATTATCTGATAGTGCTTTCATATTGTTATATGAAGACTATGGGTAAACCTGCTAAACACCTTATCAAATATGCTTCTAAAATCCCATATGCTTCCCCACACTTGCATGTTTACATCAGCTTGAAACTAAAAATACAAAACAAAAACTAAAAAAATTAATAACACTCACTTTCATAGGAATCACGGTTGCATTTAGCATATGCAACAAACCTTTTAAACCTATCGATAGGCTCGAGTGGACGAGTGAAGAGGGTTTCTAGTGAACACACCCATAAAGTTCCAAACAAAAAATATCATAAAAATACTAAAAATTACAAACATCTCAGGTTGCCTCCCAAGTAGAGCTAAGTTTTAGGTCTTCAGCCAGACCATACCTGTCACCACTCATGGTGGTCGAAAGTGGTACTTGCCTTCTAAGAGTTCTATAACTGTTTGCTTTTGTTGATCTAGTGGGTTCCCAACATCATCCAAACATGGACCGAACATCATTGTCTTAACTTGAGCATTTTTAGGATCAAGTGGATCACTAACTTTTTTCTTCCATTTCGCTTCTCATGCTTTATTTCCATCTCCATCACTGACTCTTTATTTTCTTTTGAATCTATAAACTCTTTCAAGTCCACCTGTTTATCCCTATTATACTTGCAACCATTATCAAAAGTTATGTGGTTGTTTACATGTGAGATGTAGGGAGGAACACACACGTTAATAACATTTGTATCAAAAAGTTTATTATTAATAAGATAAGTGATCGCCTTGGAAAACACATCAAAACATAACTTGTGGGTTTCACATGTCATATCAATTGTTCCATCCTGACAGTTGATTTGAGCTTTGGCAGTTGCCAAAAAACTTTAGTTGCTCGTTTGTTCTCACTGGAGCATAGTCAAGCACCATAAAGTCCATCGGGTAGTAGAAATCTCCCAACTTGATGATCACATCTTTTACCATCCCCCGAGGACGTTTGCAAGTCAAGTTAGATAACACCACGGTGGTGTCAACCTCCTGTAAAGGGCCAAACTCATACTGATCATATAACGCACCAGGAAAGATACTAACACCTATCCCATAATCCAAGAACGCCCTTTTTATCTTAAACTTCTCCACTTTGATTGGAATGATGGGTTCTCCTGGGTCATTCTCTTCTGCCGCATCGACTTCATTTTCCTTACATACAACTTGTTTTGAAAAAGAAGTAAAGTCATCAGTGAAAATTTCAGAAATTGGGAAGGATACTAACCGAATTAATGTGTACATTTTTCATGTTCTTTGTGGTTCTCGCTTGATGTTAAGGATTTATTATCATATCACTTGGTAGCTTCCCCAGATCTTTCCTAAGGGCTGCCACATCTTCTACTAGTTGACCAACTTGCTTGCTCAAAGCCTCATGACTCTTGTCTCGAACCTCATTAGATTTCTTCATCTCCTTTAAAAAATACAAAAGCTCTTTGTTTGTTGGTTTTGTGTTTGTTCCTGATATGCCTTGGTTTTGATTGCTTTGATAATTCCTTTGACCACCGTTATTGTAGCTCCCCTAATTGTACTGACCACTTTGACCCATTGACCTATTCTGATATTGTTGATGAGAATTACCTTGAAAATTCAGGTTCATCTAGTTGTCTGGGTTACCATATCTGAGGTTGGGTGATTCCTCAAACCAAGGTGATAGGTGTTATTGTTGGTGTTGCTATATGGCCTCCTATTACCATGTACATAATTCACCTCTTCCACCCCCCCATCAAACTCTGGACAATCTCTGGCAGTATGTCCAGCTTCACCACATCCTTGGCATGTAGTAAAGGAGCTTGTGGCCTTTACTGTAGCCTTACCTGCTGACTGACCCGACCTTGAAGCCCTCCTATCCGAATCATCAACCATATTTCTCGATTTCCTACGAGATTGAGCTTGTCTTTTTAAATGTATGCTCATCCGTTCTAGTAACTCCTAGTCATCATACTCAGTATTGTCATGAACGTTTGTTCCCGCACTTGCCGAGTTTACATCTCTCACATCTTTAGCAGATAACCAATCATAAAAGGAATAAATCAATTCCTATTAGGGAATTTCATGATGGGGAAAGGTTCTCAACAACTCCTTGAACCTTGTCCAAGCCTCATGAAACGGCTTGTTTTGTTGTTGACTGAATGTCCTAATGGCGGTTCTAGCTTCACTAGTCTTCTGCGGGGTATAATACTCCTCTAAAAAGGCCTGCTGCATTTGCTCCCATGTATTAATGCTAGCAGTAGGTAGTGAATGGAACTACTTTTTTGCATTTCCGTTCAATGTAAATTAGAATAGAACCAAAATCACTTCCTCTGGTGTAAAGCCTTGTGCCCCAATGGTCTCACAGATGGCATTGAACTCATGCAGATGTAGATAAGGTTCTTCCTTGGATAATCCATGAAACTCTAGAAGAATGGCCAGACTGTTGGAACTCATCTCAAATGATCTCCTTCTAACTTGTGGTCTGACTATGGGTGATGAAGCTCCAGCTACGGTAGGGCGAAAATGGTTGTTAACCCCTTAAATGATAGCCTTGTATGGTTGAAGCCTGGGGTTTCGATTTGCCCGAGGAAATTCTTTCCTTGTACCTTGAACTCAGCCCTGATTCTGCCTCTGCTGCCTTAGTTGTTCATTCTGTCTGAATCGACCTTGGTTGTTATTAGGTTCATTGTATTACACATCCTCATCAAGATATTCATCTTCATTCTCATCACTCTGTCCATCTACCTCATCATACCATGTATGGATACTCAACCTATCGAATCTTCCCTCTTCCTCTTTGATCCTGTTAACTCCCCACTGCTGTCTTGGATTATGTCTTGGATTATGTCTTGGATTTCTTTGGTGGTAGGGGTTTTATCTTGGTTGAGGGTAAGGATTTTGTCTATGAGATGGCTGGTTTTGAGGAATTGGATTTTGTCTTTATGGGTTGTTTCGTGGTTGTAAATTCGGGTCTGCTAATGGGTCATTGGGTTGGTTCGGTGGAGGTTGGTTTTGTGGTGGATTTGGTGGTTGATCATTGGGTGGATTTTGGTTAAACTGTGGTGGTGGGTTTGGATTTTCCATCTTACACTCCTTGACTACACTTGTTGATTGGGTTTTTGTTTAGGATTGTGCTTGATTTCTTCGAGCGGTCTTCTCGATTTCAGGATCAAACACTAATGGAGACTTGTTCCTTGCGTACCGGTTATGCATGCACGGAGCTATCACCTGCACACACAAGCACACCTAGTGTAACAAAGAAAAGAGGATAAATAAAATAAGCAAAACAAATAAAATTTTGAACTTTACACTTTGCGTACTAATTCCCCGACAACGGCGCCATTTTGATTACGGTTTGTCAGACCTAATAAAAAATAGTTTATAATGGTCCAAACTCACCTAAGATAGCTAGGGTAAGTCGAGTCGATCTGCATGGAATATGTGGAAAGTGTGGTTCAATTTATAAAGTTGAAAGCTTTATTGAAAATAATTGTAAATTAACTAAATTGTAAAAGGTACTTGAAGTTGAAAAGTAAAGTTGATTGTAAACAATGAAGGGAAAGAGTAATCCCCTCCGGGTTAAGGTTTACAACTTAGACTTTCGTTGATAGTTAAAAGTTGTTACATAGACATAACCGGGTTGATTTGATTAAAGACAAAAGACTGAATGAGACTGTTGTTAAAGAACTACTCGAATCATATCCTACGTTTGTATTACCCAAATCCATCCAAAATTGACGTTTCCATATGAAAAGAAATCTAAAACAATCAAAATGGAACAACTGAATTGAAAGCAACACACGTTTTTTAGAATATTTAAACAATAAATAATGTTAATCGGCTTAAACTACCGTGTTCAACCATTAACTCAACAAAAACCATAAAGAAAAAGTCATAGTATAAACCCTAACATCCGGAGAAGATCACGGGTGGATTAGCCGAACATGGAAACGAAAAACAAATCAAAATCAAAGGTAAACATTGTATCTAATGTTAAATATTCCAACCGAATGATAACAACAAAATCTTGAGCCTTGAAATCGCCTCCCGGAGCCTTTTGGATCAATTGGGGTAGTTCTTGGGACTTGGGGACGGCTTGGAATGAAAGATCCTCCTCAGAACCTAATTTTTCCGCCTTATAAGTGATTTCAGCGCGCCACGTACCGTAGTTTTGGTAGGGGCATTCTGTTTAGTTTTGAGCTGATAAGCTGTAGGTCATCTTTTGGCCGTAACTCAGGTTAAGGGGGTATACCATAGGACTTGTTTCCGCCGTAGGTTAGGCCGACCAGCTTTGTCCGATTCTTGTTTTCTTCATAACTTCTTCGTTCGAACTCCGTTTTCCTCCCCGTTTGCGGCCATGTTCTCGTAATTGAATTCCCCATAACCTTATCTATCATGGTCTTCACTTATCATCCATGTGCATTCTTCAAAACCCATCAAGTGATTGTGTTTAACCTACAAAACATCAAATCATCGTAGCTAACTTGTTCAACACAATCTCTTACACTTAAACAGATTAGATACATTAAATTTAACCATTTAACCATAATAAACCTCATTCCAAACCGCATTCATCACATACCATGTGCAAAATTATGGTTAGAGTGAGCAACGATATAAATCATGTTAAACAATTGTGTTATTGACTTTGGCAATAGTTGGGAAGTTCACCTATCTTTAGTGAATTTTCCTACATTAATAGTCATCATACCTCTATCAAAGCAGCATCGTTTTAAGGCGCTTTATGGATATAAGTGTCGATCACCCATTTATTGGGCAGAACTTGGAAAAAGCCAACTCACTTGCCCTGAACTTGTGCATAAGACTATTAAGAAGATTCTGCAAACCCAGAACTGTATGGTAGCAGCCCGTGATTGTCAAAAGAGTTATACAAACAAACGCAGAAAACCGTTGGAATTCTAGACTGACGATAAGAAGATTGCGTGTTTATGATTTTATAATTTAATTATTAAAGAAATTTCTTTAAAACAGTAAAATGAATATTAATTCATGCATTTGGGTTTAAATTATATATTTGCATGTTCTAGTCATTTCGATTTAAAAAACCCACTCGCAAAACATTTAAATTAAATTTATAAAAATTAGAGGGTTACATTTGAATAATAACAATAATAATAATAATAATAATAATTATTATTATTATTATTATTATTATTATTATTATTATTGTTATTATTATTATAACAATAACAAAAACAACAACAGCGACAGCAACAGCAACAGCGACAAGGAAAACAACAACGACAACCACAAGGACAACGACAACGACAACAACGACAACGACAACAACGACAACGACAACAACGACAACGACGACAACAACGATAACAATAACAACAACAACAAAAAAAAAAAAAACAAAAACAACAATAATAATAATAAAAGATAAAACCCTAAATCCCAACCCCAACTCCCCATTCGCGCCCCATCCCTCCCATTTATCTCTAATTTTCGCAAACCCACACACAAATTCATTCACCATTTGATTTTGTTCCTTGAAATTGCTTATGGTATTAGAAGTTTTGTGCATCAAGATGTTGTTTGTGCTCGATTTCTAGTGGATTCAAGTAAGTTTTTGCTGGTTTTCATTCCCTTGATCAACTATGTTCTTAAAAGACTAGTTTGTCCAAACACACATCAAAACCAGTTATTTTATGAAATTGAACATGAATTATGTAACATCATGTGACTCTAAATATGTTTGTACGGATTTGAATTGTTTGAAAATCGAGTTTTGTTTTGAAAACAGAGTCTTGCTTTTATTAGTAACTTTAATTTGGGGATTTCATATGAATTATGGATGATTGAGGAAACTAAGTTGATAGATTGATGCTATGATGTTAGTTGATGCATATAGATAAACTTTGGTACCTTGAATTTGTCAAAGTGGCTTGTTTTTCATAGGCATTCCTTTGTTAGTAACTTTTTAGCAGGTTAGTTTGTGACTTGAGTGTTGAGCAAGTTTGATAGATGATGATGATTGATATATAATATGTAGGACATAGGAATGGATTCTGAATAGTTAGATTGTGAAAAAAACATTGTATGATCATACCGTTCTATTTTCAGTAACTTTCTTAATGGCAATTTGTATGATGAATTTTATAAGTGTGCTACATTGTATGATGATTGAAATTAGTTTAGTATGATCATAGAAACATGTGGAAAAATTATATTATAGATTGTACAACTTGTGATCAAACATCAGTAAATAGGGAAACTTATTTATGATGACGTCTTAGAGGTTCTTAACTTATTGTGTTAGGGAACTAGACGAATCATATATGATCTATGATACTAGTAATGATATGCTATATGGTTTTAGAAAGGGATTACACATATGTAACGAAAACCATACTTTCCATAGATTTTTAACATGAAACTTTATGGTGGTGGCTAGATATATACTTAAATTTATATTGGGACATAAAAAGGTAAACTTGATGCAAACAGTACATTCAAATTATTTTGTTGTCAAAATAAGCGTTAAAAAGTAAAAGCAAAATTAAGATAAAATTATTAACAATATAATTATATTTGACTATAATTAAATTTATACCAAAACATAAATAAAATAAGTGGATTGCAAATGTTTTTAAAAACAAAGCATGGATATGTTGCAAGGGCTTAAACACCTGACATTATGAAAGTAGGCAACTCGTTTTACATCCCTGACTGTTATGATGACTTAGTTTTGACAAATCTTATATCTAAACATAGATAAACAGCAAACCACATCGCTATATTCAGGTTGAATGAGTGTTAAGGATACTTAAAAAGCGAATTTAAAAATATAAGAAATAAAAATATAATATGTTTTATACAACTCGGTTTTGAAATAAATTAATAACAAAACAAAGGTTAATTGCAGGATCGGTTGGGGTCACTTAACACTTAGTTTTTCTCTCAAACTCACCTTGAACAACACTCATGTAAAGATAAAGTCAATAAGAGTTGATCACAATATAACAAGTAATAAGGAACACAAGAAGTAATTTTCAAGGTACTTTTATATATTGCTTCTCAACTCAAGTATTACAAGACTCTTGCAAGCTCTCTCCAATGAGTTAGTATGAGAACCTATATACAATACTACCTACAGCCGGATATACTTTGAAACCAGCTAGGATCCTATAACTAAAGCCTATACTACAAGACTATAGTTTAAGGTATCTCGGATAAAGTCTTATCTGAGATATGGTAGTCAGGACATGTCCCTAACTTACCTTTTGTCACCAACTAAAGTTGGTAACATATACTATCATAAAAGGTAAACAGTGGAATAAGGTATGGTCAACTACATGGCTCTTTAGGAAGAAGTCATGCTGTGTCTGCAGCGGAGTGTCAGAGACCATACTTGTGTCCACTGGTTCATAGAAGTGTCTTCCGAAGGTTAAATGGCTTCGGAAGAACAAGTACTTCCGAAACCATTTATACTTGGGAAGAGACTGCTTCTTCTGAGACTTGGAAACTTCTTCTTTTCTTAACTTCGGAAGTAAAGTCCTATCTTCGGAAGTTGATCTTTCACTTTGTCTTCGGAAGAACTCTACAACCTTCAGAAGTTCCATCCTAAGCTTCGGAAGCCTTTGTATGTAGTACCAAAAATTATCTAAGTGAATTGGTTTTGGTTGCACCAGCCTTCTTCTTGATCCAACAAACTCCCCCTAGGCTGATGCTACCAAAACTTCACTTATCTCTTCTTTTCAAAACTTTCAGCACCAAGGAGTGTAGATATTTATCTGTTTCCTTGTTCTTCCCTGATGTGGTGCTGAGAAGTTTGTAAAGTCCTTGGTAGACAAGAAGTCCAGTTTGATACCTTGGATGATGTGTACCCTCTCTTGTTGCCCTCTAAAAAGAGTTAGTTGGTGGGAACTGTAATCATATTCCCATCTGATTATAGGTTCCAATTCTGGACCCTCCACCATCTGTAGAAAGGCAGCGCCCTTGGTGGAAGATCTTTCCTTGTCTTCCTATCTTCTCAACTTCAACTCTTCTTCAATCTTGGCTTTTGCAGTTAGCTCGGCTAAATGAAGACTGCTGAGATGGTTTCTGATGACTGCAGCAGTTTTAGAGTTGGAGGGGTTGGAAAATGGCTTCTCTACTAACTTAGCAATATCAAACCTGTTGTAGTGTAGCAGAGAGGTTGCATTAAGTCTGTTGACTTCGCCATTTTCCCTTTCCACAAGAAAGTTATGAGAAGCTTCATCGAACCTCCACTGGATTATTTTCTTTCTAGGCACAAGAGACTGACTGGGAATCTTGTCCTCTCTCCTTGTATCCAGCAGAGTCACCAGTTTCCTTCTAAGTTTCTTCTCTTCATCATTTAATAAATCTGAGTTGAGGCCTAGAAGTCTAGCAGCCTGGTCCAATGTTCCTCTAGGCAAATCAAGGAATTGATTTCTTGTGAGGGAACATGAAGATCCCTCAACATAAGTGATGTTGATAGAATCTTCTTCACATGAGATGTAACACCTGGAAAATTATGTTTGGAGTGTCATGCGACTTGTAACACCCGGAAAAGAGATTTAAGGAACAACAGGTTTCAGGGACGAAACCCGTTTAAGGGGGTGGACTTGTAACACCCGGAAAATTCTGTTTGGAGTGTCATGTGACTGGGGCGTCCATACGCATGGAGGTCATGCGACTGGAGTCCCATACACATGGAGGTCATGTGACTGGAGCTCCATACGCATGGGAGTCGCACGACTGGGGTGTCCAATCGCATGGAGCTCATGCGACTGAAGGTTCAGTCGCCTGGGGACTCAAGCGACCGGACTGTAGTATTTAAGGGAGAGGGCAGCCCTTACCCTCTCCCCACACTTACCAAATCAACCAAAAAGAAGAGAAGAGAGAAAGAAGAGAGAAAGAAGAGAGAAAGAGGAGAAAAGGGGTGGTCCGGGCTCGGAATTCGTTATGTGGCGAGTCAAAACGAAGCTCTAACCGAGGAGGGTGCTAAGGTGAGTTCTAGGACCCCTCTTTTACACGGTTTTGAAAGATTTTGGGGCTGGAACACATCTGAAAACTATTTTCGGGTTTTTGAGTGTTTAACCCGTGTATGTATGTATGTGTATGTGTATGGTGCATTTAGGGCTTGATTTCGGGCTTGGATAGGCTTGAATAAGGTCGAGGTATGTTTCCCTATGGATTAGAAGGGTTGATTTGAGCTCAAATGAGGTCTAGAAGGGTTTGGAGGCCGAAAGTCGCAGCTGCAGTTCGGGATAACTGCACTCACTGCCCAGTTAGGGCTAGGCGACTGGAGGGCCAATCGCACGACTGAGGGACGACTGAGGTTCAATCGCACGACTGAGGCTCAATCGCACGACTGGGGATCCAGTCGCACAACAGGTCATACGACTGAGAGTCCAGTCGCATAGGTGCTCAGTCGTACAGGTGTCCATTCGCACGACAGAGAGCTCAGTAGCATAGGTCCATTCGCATGGCTATTCAATCGCACGACTGAGGTTTCAGTCGCATAGAAGCCCATTCACATAATGTTCATTCACACGATAGGAGGTCCATTCGCACGATTGGGTGTTCATCCGCATGGATGCTCATCCGCATTGGTCCAATCGTATAGTGTTCAGTTGCATGGAAGCCATGCGACTGAAGGGTGCCCATTCGCCCAAGTAGGGCTGTTAAGTACGAGAAGAGATATAGTTCAATTATTGGCCTCCGAGAAAGGAGCAAGGGTAGGTAATGATGTGATAGCTCCCGTAGGTACATGTGTGATAACTATCGAGGCTTAGGAGTTAAGTGGGGCACGATGATGATAGTAATTGCATGTATATGCAAGATGTATGTATGTGAGTATGATGTAGCCCTATATGATGGTAATGACTGATGACTTGTAAATGTTGATGTTCCTTGTTTCGATACGTGTTTATCTTTCTGTGACTTTACGTGTTATGATTAATGAATGAAATGAAAAGTATTATGTAACGTAAAGCGAAAGATAATAAAAGAGGAACGTGATGAGTGACTGTATGCATTAACGTAAGAATGAACGAACGTAAAGCTAGTGAGCGTATATAAGGTGAGTTACTCTGTGTCGCAACAGACTCGAATGAGATATCTGTCACGTATCACGGTACTGTGTCAGTCTTCGGACATGAGTCGGGGGTTTGTGTAATAGGCCCCGACACAGTATCAGTCTTCGGACATGAGTCGGGGGTATTGCATGGGACGAGATAGTGAGGTGAGCAACTTTGTGTTGCAACAGACTCGGATGGAGTTCAATCCAGGTGATTGACTCAATGGGATCTTTGTCGCGTATCCCGGTGTTGTGTCAGTCTTCGGACATGAGTCGGGGGTTTGTGAGAAGGCCCCGGCACAGCATCAGCTTTCGAGCATGAGTCGGGGATATTGCATGAGACAGGATCAAAGTGGATGAGTAGAGGATCGCATGCTCTGGTACTGTGTCAGTCTTCGGACATGAGTCGGGGGTTTATAAGCAGGCCCCGGCATAGTATCAGTCTTCGGACATGAGTGGTGTAGTGTGAGAGAGTGAGATGAGACGAATGAGGAATGGATCGCATGCTCCGATATTGTGTCAGTCTGCGGACATGAGTCGGGGGTTTGTGAGCAGGCCCTGGCACAATATCAGTCTTTGGACATGAGTCGGGAGTATCGCGTGAGTTGATGAATGAGAGAGATAATTGTGAAAGAAAGAAAGTATGAAACGAATGAAAGATAATGAACGTAATGAAAGCTAAAGAACGAACGAATGAAAATAATGAACGGGAGGAACATAGTGATAACGTATAGAACGGGATCCTTGTCACTCGACCTCAGTAATCATGGTTGTGTGCCACGAAGAAGGTAAAGTGTGACCGGATCCAGATAGAAGTAAAAGACAGAGAATGAATAGAAGTTAAAGATAAAGAATGAATGAGAATAGAAGATAATAATGATGTTATCTATGTGTATGTACGTATGATGTGTGATCGCATGTATGAAAGAACGGTTTTAACCAAAGAAAAGTATGTTTTTAATATAAAACTAGAACTCACTCAGCAACGCTGACTTTGATGTGTTTCCAGTTGGCAGGTATGTTGCTGAGGATGGCACGGGGCGACTACTCAGTTTCGTTGAGGCTGGCATCCATATTTTGACATGTCAATGTAATTTGAGATGAAAACGAATATTGTAATGTTATGAAATGACATGTTTTTAGTTATAAAATGAAACTTTTAAATTCCGCTACAAGATAAACGTACGTTTTAAAATGTTTTATGTGCGATGAATGACCAGCTGTAAGCGTCCCGGGAACGGGGCCTTACATGAGACTTCGCTCAAGGTTATGCAGTTTATGAGCTTGGTCTTGATTGCCTTGAACTCCTCAAGAGAGAGATGTTGACAAGGCTGATGTCACACCCTCAAATTCCGGGTCTGGAATCTATCACGGAGGGGTGAACAAACAGGATCGAACACAGTAGTTACACATGAGATGCAAATATCTATATGATGGATTTCAGATAATTATTACAATAACGTTCAGAATAATGTTATGCGTAGCGGAAGTAAATATAGATTGTTTTATGACAACATGTCTTAATCATATTTCAGATAATAATCAATAGGTATCTTGAGCTCTTATATGATCCTACGTGCATGTCCATAAGCTCCTAATAGATACCTGAGAATACATGTAAATCAAGTGTCAACACAGGGTTGGTGAGTTCCTAGGTAAGTAAAACATACTGATAAATCATCAATTATCATCAATTAGGATTTACCGTAAAAGTGTGAGTTTAATTTACTCACCGGTATATGAATAGCCTGTCGGAACCCTTTTTATTAAGGTGAACTCGCTATCCCACATACCCACTATGTACAAGCCCAACAAATCCTATACATAGGATTTGTCCATGTACCATAGTTTAATATCCTTTTCATGTGTATATTATATTTTCATAATAATTTCAAATCAGAGGGAGCAAATCCTCCTTTACATTTATCCTCATATGGGTTGTAAATGGAACTATATTGCAAACTATATAAAGTGCACATCTGCCTTCTCACTACAGAAACAGTCATCCCAAATGACAACAAGATCTTTGTGCATCTGATATGGATCACACGTCCATACCTTTGTGGGGGTAAGTCACTCCCCGATAGTACTATCCAAAAGATCCCTGCTTATTTATAGTCCAGTTTACAGAGAAGGATTTTCATAATAACCATATGTAATCATAAATGTGATCAAATTATTATTTAACATAATACACAAAAATAATTTGTAATTTCAATTACAACATGTATTCCAGCCCCAAAATATTTAAATGATTAAAAAGGGGAATAGTTATGAACTCACCTCAGTCCTTGTATGGTGTTGACAACCTAGTAAATTCCTGCTAAGGAATTATATTTCACGTCAGCAAACAGATACAAATCCAAAACCTAAATAAGTTAGATCTTGAACATGGTGTTCAATTGATCTAGGATTTGGTTTTCGGGGATTTGTTATAAACATATAACTAAATCATTTAGTTATTTTGTTAATTCTTTAATAACTAAAGACTTACATTTCCTAATATTTAATTAGTTTAATAATGATTTTTAACATATCATTATGTTCCAAATAAATCTTAGGCGTTAAATATAAATTTATATTTAATTTTGTAAGATTTTGTAAATAGACACAATTTATCTAGACATTATATTTATATGATAATGTTTTTATAACTGAACATAGATTATGTATAAATAATGAATAATAACATATCATTAAATTATAACATATTTACATGATAAAACATAATATAATTTATCTAATTATTAATTATGTTCAATAATTAATAATCATAACATAATAAATTTTTGTTCAATAAATAATATAAATTATGTAATTATTAATTATGTTATCCATATTTATATCATGTATATACATTATTTATGTGTAATAATCTATGTTACTATTTTATTTAAAAATCTATTTATGATTTTTAATAAATCATGTATTATTTAGTATGATTTTATGATTTAATTTATAAAATCATTTTTATCCATAATTACAAATAATATAACGTCTAATAATAAATTAATAATTTAGATTATTATTTAGAGTCTATTTTTATAAAAATGGCTATTTATAACATTTATAAATAATATTTTATAATATTTGTAATAATTAACTAAATAAATAAATAAGGTTTTTAAAGAAATAAATTTTCCAGAAATAATTATATAACCTATAAAATGAACAAAGTTTATAATAATTATTTTTATAATTTTTAATAATTTTTCTGTATTTTTAAAGTGATAAAAAGGGCTCTAAAAAAATAGATGTTGGTGCCCGGGTTCGAACCCGGGACCTCCTTCCCACACACCCGCGTACCAACCAGTGAACCAAGGCTCTTAGCCGCAGAAATACTTGGTTCCTTTTAATTTTAAACACAACCTAATTCAATCCCCAAAACTATGAACCCTAATTCGATTGGTATCAAATTGATCCACCAATCCGTTATGATAATGCAATTAACCATAGGGCTTTTAATCTATGCATAAAAACGAGTTTGTAGGTGTGTTTAATTTACCAGAAGGAGTCGAATTGATGGTGAACACTACGAAGAACAGTCGCGGCTAACGTGGAATCCAAAAGATGATCAAACGTTGATGATAATGAAATTAACTTCACAGGAAGTTTCCAATAAGTCTAATGATCAAAATCCTTCTGTTGGTTTCGTGAAATAGAACTCAGTAGGTGGAATTCGAATAAGTTGCAGGTCCGCGGATGAGAGTGTTTTGAATGTGATATTTTGTTGTGTTTGAAACGAATTTGATCTTGATGATAGTTTATAAATAGTCATACGACTGCTAGTGCGCAATCAATTCGATAATTTTTATTGTTTGGTGCGTGTTCGTAGTGGGTGTCGGCCGAACTTTCGGTCGTTAGTGGAAATCGCATTAAACCGACACCATTAATCAAATTTCCAGTGGCCACGAGTTCGATTATCGTTCTAGAAATGTTTGGTACTGATTTTTGGGGTCAAAATCGAGTTTATAACGGCTTTTGGGCTCGCCGGAGAGCCGCCGGAGAAGTGGCCGGCGGTGGTCGGGGAATCGGGCGGCGGTTTGGGATTTTTAAACGAAATTACACAATTGGTCCCTGGGGTTACAACAGTTAACATTTTATGTTATTAAGTTTATAAAACAAGTTTCAAGAATTTCAAATTACCCCCCTGAACTTTACTAAATCAAGTTTAATAATTTTATAAATTATTATTAATAATAATATTTTCATTATTATTAATATTATCATTATTAACATTATTAATTTTAATAATAATATTATTATTATTATTATTGTCATTATTTTGATAATAATATTATTATTACTATAATTATTATTATTATCATTATTTGTAATAATAATAATATCATTATTATTATTTTATTATTATTATCATTATTCGTAATAATAATATCATTATTATTATTATTATCATTATTTTTATTATTATCATTAAATAATAATAAAAATATAAAAATAAATTATAAATTCACATAAAAATCTCATATTAATTCACGGAAAATTTCGGGTTGTCACATCATCCCCCTGTTAGAGGAATTTTCGTCCCGAAAATTAAGATGTACTAGTAACATTTTTTGAACAGACTAGGATATTTGCGCATCATTTCGTCCTCTCGTTCCCAAGTGAACTCAGGACCACGCCGGGAGTTCCACCGAACTCTGACAATCGGGATCTTGCTATGCTTAAGCTGTTTGACTTCTTTATCCATGATTTCAACTGGTTCCTCGATAAACCTGAGTTTCTCATCTACTTGCAGTTCCTCTAAAGGCACAACAAGTGATTCATCGGATAAACACTTCCTTAGATTAGATACGTGAAAAACATTATGCACACCACCAAGTTCAGCAGGTAGATTTAATTCATAGGCTACTGGGCCGATCCTTCTGACAATTTCAAAAGGTCCCACGTAGCGAGGGTTCAATTTCCCTCGTTTCCCAAAGCGTATAACTCCCTTCCAGGGAGATACCTTTAGCAAAACTTTATCCCCTTCCTGAAATTCCAGTGGTTTGCGGCGTTTATCAGCATAGCTTTTCTGACGATCCCTGGCAGCAGCCATGCGTTCTCTTATCTGGACAATTTTCTCATGAGTTTCAAAGATCAACTCTGGACCAGTAAGTTGACTATCTCCAACTTCTGCCCAGCAAAGCGGTGATCTACATTTACGTCCATATAAGGCCTCGAATGGTGCCGCCTTGATGCTCGAATGATAGCTATTGTTATATGAGAACTCTACCAAAGGTAAATGACCTTCCCAGTTCTTTCCAAAGTCAATAACACAAGCCCTAAGCATATCCTCAAGAGTCTGTATGGTTCTTTCACTTTGACCATCAGTTTGAGGGTGATAGGCTGTGCTCATATCTAGGCGAGTGCCTAGAGCTTTCTGAAGTTTTCCCCAGAAGATTGATGTAAACCGTGCATCACGATCAGAGATAATAGACACTGGCACTCCGTGTCTAGAGATAATTTCTTTGATGTACACCCTTGCAAGCTTCTCCATCTTGTCTTTCTCACGGATGGGTATGAAATGAGCAGATTTGGTGAGACGGTCAACGATAACCCAAATGGTGTCATTGCCCGTTTGAGATTTGGGTAAACCAGTGACAAAATCCATGGTTATCATTTCCCACTTCCACACGGGAATTTCTGGTTGGGTCAACATTCCTGAAGGCTTTTGGTATTCGACCTTGACTTTAGAACAAGTCAAGCACTTGGAGACATAGGTTGCAATATCTGCCTTCACTCTTGGCCACCAGTAAACAAGCTTCAAGTCGTAATACATCTTATCTGCACCTGGGTGGATAGAGTATCTAGACTTGTGGGCTTCATCCATGATCAGGCTCCTCAGATTCCCGTATAGGGGTACCCAAATCCTTCCTGCTATAAAGCGTATCCCATCCGAATGAACTTCAAATTGTTGGTCTTGCCCTCGAAGGTTTTCATCTTTAATGTTCTCTTCTTTCAGGGCTTCAGTCTGAGCATTCAAGATTTGTGCCGGCAGGTTGCTTTGAATGGTAAGTTGTAGAGCTCGCACTCTACGAGGTTTCACATGTTCTTTCCTACTCAAAGCATCTGCCACAATATTTGCTTTACCAGGATGGTACTTGATGGCACAATCATAATCGTTTAGTAGTTCAAGCCACCTCCTCTGCCTCATGTTCAGCTCCTTTTGATTATACAGGTGTTGAAGACTCTTGTGATCGGTATAAATAGTGCATTTAGTACCGTACAAGTAATGTCTCCATAATTTAAGAGCAAACACAACAGCTCCCAGTTCTAGATCATGAGTTGCATAGTTCTTCTCATGAGCCTTTAACTGTCTTGAGGCATAGGCTATGACTTTGTCTCGCTGCATCAAAACACATCCCAGACCCTGAACAGAAGCATCACAGTAGACTACAAAGTCTTCAATACCGTCGGGTAGGGACAATATAGGTGCACTGCACAACTTCTGTTTCAGTGTTTGAAAAGCATCCTCTTGCTTGAACCCCCAATGATATGCTACCCCCTTTTGGGTAAGCATGGTCAATGGTTGAGCTATCTTGGAGAATCCCTCGATAAATCTCCTGTAATAGCCGGCTAGCCCCAGAAATTGTCTAATTTTCGTTGGATTAGAAGGTGTAGGCCAACTTTTGATAGATTCAATTTTAGCTGGGTCTACATGAATTCCATTAGCATCAATTACATGGCCAAGGAATTGAACTTCTTTAAGCCAGAAATCACATTTCGAGAACTTAGCATAGAGCTCCTCCCTCTTTAGTAGTTCAAGAACCAATCTCAGATGTTCTTCATGCTCACTCTCATTTTTAGAATAGATCAAGATGTCATCAATGAAGACAATGACAAACTTGTCTAAATAAGGCTTGCATACACGATTCATGAGATCCATGAATACGGCAGGTGCATTTGTTAGCCCAAATGGCATGACTGTGAACTCAAAGTGACCGTACCGAGTTCTGAAAGCCGTCTTCACAATATCTTCATCTCTGACTCTCAGCTGATGATAACCGCTTCTAAGATCTATCTTGGAGTAAATGCTCGAACCTTGCAGTTGGTCGAATAAGTCGTCAATACGTGGCAAGGGATAACGGTTCTTGATCGTCACTTTGTTCAGTTCCCGATAGTCGATGCACATCCGGAAGGTCCCGTCTTTCTTCTTCACAAATAACACTGGTGCTCCCCATGGTGACGAGCTAGGTCGGATGAATCCTTTATCAAGGAGTTCCCTAAGCTGGTCAGATAGTTCTTTTAATTCAGAAGGTGCGAGACGGTATGGTGCCCGAGCTATAGGTGTAGCTCCAGGTACTAACTCGATTGAAAACTCGACCTCTCTTTTAGGGGGCAACCCAGGCAGTTCATCAGGAAACACTTCAGGAAATTCCCTGACGACGGGTACGTCTTCAATCTTCCTTTCCTTTTTATCTTTGTCAGTGACTAGGGCTAGGATAGCAGTATGTCCTTTTCGAAGACACTTTTGAGCCTTCAAGTAAGAAATAACTCCCATCACGACACCAGTCTTATCTCCCTCCACACACAGGACTTCATCATTTGGTAGGGGGATACGAATCATTTTGTCTTTACAGATAATTTCTGCAGAGTTTTTGGATAGCCAATCCATACCAACTACCACATCGAAGCTTCCCAAAGTAATGGGCATGAGGTCTATTGGTAGGATATGACCTGATAAATCTAGTGTACAGTTTTTCAGGATTTGTGATGCGGTCAAGGATTTACCATTTGCTACTTCTACAACATATGGCTCATCTAGGGGTACAGGGTTTACATTCAGGTGATTATAGAAAGTATTAGACACGAAGCTTCTATCAGCTCCCGTGTCAAATAATACTATAGCATAAACATTATTCACCAAAAATTTTCCCATAATAACGTTAGGGTCTTTGAGAGCCTCACCTTTGCCAATAACGAAGGCTCTGCCCTTGGCTGTATCTTTCTTTTCCCCAGTGCAGTCTTTAGCAATATGGCCCTTTTCTCCACATCTGAAACAAATAACTTCCTTCTTTCCACCATTCTGCTGATTACCATCCTTCTTTCCTTGGTCTTGAGTCTTGGTTCTACATTCAGGAGCAGTGTGCCCCCTCTTATTGCATTTGTAGCAGATGATTGCGGTACACTTGCCATGATGACGCTTGCCACACCTCTGACATCTAGACGGAATGCCCTGATTGTCTTGGTGCTTTTTCTGATCTTGCTTCTTGCTTGTACCTTGACTCTCACTGTCTTTAGCATCTTCAAACTTTCTCTTCCCCGAGCTTTCAGCAGCAACACCCTTACCCTTGTTTCTTGGTGGTAACTTCCCCTGAGCCACAGCCTCATTAGTCAGCTTGTGAGCTATCCTAATGGCCTGTTGGATTGAAGTTGGGTTGGAGGAAGTGACCATAGATTGAATGACCGGAGACAGTCCACTGATGTAGCCTTCAATTCTTCTGTGAGCAGGCTCCATCATATGAGGACACAAAGTTGCGTACTCATGATTTTCGGTGGTATACTTTTCAATTTCAGATCCCACCATTTTGTGGTTCCAGCATTCGGTTTCAAACCTTTGTACTTCTTCTCTTGGGCAGAATTCTTCCATCATCAGCTGTTTGAATTCCTCCCAATCCATAGCATTGGCTAGGGAGAGAGTAAGTCTTGAAACTTCTGTCTTCCAGAACGAGAGTGCAGCTCCACTCAAGGCTCCGGATGCATACTTGGTCCTACTCTCATCGGGACATTCAGATATAGCGAAGATGGATTCATATTTCTCGAACCACCTTATGAGCCCAATGGCCCCTTCTGCCCCAGTGAAGATATCAGGTTTGCAGTCTAGGAACTTTTTATATGAATAGTGATGACCATTCTGAGCAGCCTGAGTGGCTAGGGCTGCAGCAACACCTTGATTGACCAAGGCTTGTATTTCTTCAGGAGTCATCCCTATTGGGACAGTTCCTCTGGCGCGTCCTCTACCTCTGCCTCTGCCCGCTGATGCGTCCATCTATCATGAAATTGTTTGGTGAGAATTCACACTTCGACATATTCAATAGATGCATTTTATATCAAATATTCAAAGTATGGACAATTACTGTAGGGTAGATGGGAATTTAAGAAAACTGGGTCTTTCGATTAAATTCGGCAAGGCACGAGTACTAAGGAAACAAGTCTCGCTTTAGGTTAGGACAAGCGTGGCTTAGATTACCAAATGGAACATATCAAGGTAATCGCGAGAAGCCATTTGCCTTAAGGACTTGTATATGACTGTAGTAACTTCACGTGTTACAATAGCGGAAATCTTACGGCCAGAGTTTCTAAATCGTGAACGGATTTGACGAGAAGACATGCTGTATAATATGGAAAGAAGAAACCTTTATGAAAAACGGGTAATTGGTTTCTAAAACTTTTCAAAATAATAAAATCATTAATGAGATTGTTTAGAATAACAATGAGAGGTTAGGAGTGTAAACGTTCGGTTCGCAAACCAAAGCGAATACGTTGACTTATCAAAGTATTTGTGTCCACCACAACCTTAACGAGGACATGCGTACCTATAAGCGAATACTCATCTCGAGGGTTCCCAGGTGAGGTAATCAAGTTGTATGAATACCTTGCCTAGACAGAACACCTTAAGATACAGGTATCCCACTCTTCCAGCATTGCATGTTCTCGGTCATGTGACACGGACTTTGACGAGATTTGAAAACCATTTGATTTAGGCACGATGATAAGTGTAGATCCCACGTGTCGTTGAGAATAAGTTTAGGAATGAGTCGAAGAGTCAAAGTCATGTTTAGGAAAACAACTATCTAAGTTTAAGCATATAACTTCTTAATCTTAGTCAATCTCTAACTAAGGCAATTTACTTTGTGCAACTATTGTGTGTGGCTATAGGCTAGATGCAATTCCTAACTCAGTATAACCAATGGCTCTGATACCAATCTGTCACACCCTCAAATTCCGGGTCTGGAATCTATCACGGAGGGGTGAACAAACAGGATCGAACACAGTAGTTACACATGAGATGCAAATATCTATATGATGGATTTCAGATAATTATTACAATAACGTTCAGAATAATGTTATGCGTAGCGGAAGTAAATATAGATTGTTTTATGACAACATGTCTTAATCATATTTCAGATAATAATCAATAGGTATCTTGAGCTCTTATATGATCCTACGTGCATGTCCATAAGCTCCTAATAGATACCTGAGAATACATGTAAATCAAGTGTCAACACAGGGTTGGTGAGTTCCTAGGTAAGTAAAACATACTGATAAATCATCAATTATCATCAATTAGGATTTACCGTAAAAGTGTGAGTTTAATTTACTCACCGGTATATGAATAGCCTGTCGGAACCCTTTTTATTAAGGTGAACTCGCTATCCCACATACCCACTATGTACAAGCCCAACAAATCCTATACATAGGATTTGTCCATGTACCATAGTTTAATATCCTTTTTATGTGTATATTATATTTTCATAATAATTTCAAATCAGAGGGAGCAAATCCTCCTTTACATTTATCCTCATATGGGTTGTAAATGGAACTATATTGCAAACTATATAAAGTGCACATCTGCCTTCTCACTACAGAAACAGTCATCCCAAATGACAACAAGATCTTTGTGCATCTGATATGGATCACACGTCCATACCTTTGTGGGGGTAAGTCACTCCCCGATAGTACTATCCAAAAGATCCCTGCTTATTTATAGTCCAGTTTACAGAGAAGGATTTTCATAATAACCATATGTAATCATAAATGTGATCAAATTATTATTTAACATAATACACAAAAATAATTTGTAATTTCAATTACAACATGTATTCCAGCCCCAAAATATTTAAATGATTAAAAAGGGGAATAGTTATGAACTCACCTCAGTCCTTGTATGGTGTTGACAACCTAGTAAATTCCTGCTAAGGAATTATATTTCACGTCAACAAACAGATACAAATCCAAAACCTAAATAAGTTAGATCTTGAACCTGGTGTTCAATTGATCTAGGATTTGGTTTTCGGGGATTTGTTATAAACATATAACTAAATCATTTAGTTATTTTGTTAATTCTTTAATAACTAAAGACTTACATTTCCTAATATTTAATTAGTTTAATAATGATTTTTAACATATCATTATGTTCCAAATAAATCTTAGGCGTTAAATATAAATTTATATTTAATTTTGTAAGATTTTGTAAATAGACACAATTTATCTAGACATTATATTTATATGATAATGTTTTTATAACTGAACATAGATTATGTATAAATAATGAATAATAACATATCATTAAATTATAACATATTTACATGATAAAACATAATATAATTTATCTAATTATTAATTATGTTCAATAATTAATAATCATAACATAATAAATTTTTGTTCAATAAATAATATAAATTATGTAATTATTAATTATGTTATCCATATTTATATCATGTATATACATTATTTATGTGTAATAATCTATGTTACTATTTTATTTAAAAATCTATTTATGATTTTTAATAAATCATGTATTATTTAGTATGATTTTATGATTTAATTTATAAAATCATTTTTATCCATAATTACAAATAATATAACGTCTAATAATAAATTAATAATTTAGATTATTATTTAGAGTCTATTTTTATAAAAATGGCTATTTATAACATTTATAAATAATATTTTATAATATTTGTAATAATTAACTAAATAAATAAATAAGGTTTTTAAAGAAATAAATTTTCCAGAAATAATTATATAACCTATAAAATGAACAAAGTTTATAATAATTATTTTTATAATTTTTAATAATTTTTCTGTATTTTTAAAGTGATAAAAAGGGCTCTAAAAAAATAGATGTTGGTGCCCGGGTTCGAACCCGGGACCTCCTTCCCACACACCCGCGTACCAACCAGTGAACCAAGGCTCTTAGCCGCAGAAATACTTGGTTCCTTTTAATTTTAAACACAACCTAATTCAATCCCCAAAACTATGAACCCTAATTCGATTGGTATCAAATTGATCCACCAATCCGTTATGATAATGCAATTAACCATAGGGCTTTTAATCTATGCATAAAAACGAGTTTGTAGGTGTGTTTAATTTACCAGAAGGAGTCGAATTGATGGTGAACACTACGAAGAACAGTCGCGGCTAACGTGGAATCCAAAAGATGATCAAACGTTGATGATAATGAAATTAACTTCACAGGAAGTTTCCAATAAGTCTAATGATCAAAATCCTTCTGTTGGTTTCGTGAAATAGAACTCAGTAGGTGGAATTCGAATAAGTTGCAGGTCCGCGGATGAGAGTGTTTTGAATTTGATATTTTGTTGTGTTTGAAACGAATTTGATCTTGATGATAGTTTATAAATAGTCATACGACTGCTAGTGCGCAATCAATTCGATAATTTTTATTGTTTGGTGCGTGTTCGTAGTGGGTGTCGGCCGAACTTTCGGTCATTAGTGGAAATCGCATTAAACCGACACCATTAATCAAATTTCCAGTGGCCACGAGTTCGATTATCGTTCTAGAAATGTTTGGTACTGATTTTTGGGGTCAAAATCGAGTTTATAACGGCTTTTGGGCTCGCCGGAGAGCCGCCGGAGAAGTGGCCGGCGGTGGTCGGGGAATCGGGCGGCGGTTTGGGATTTTTAAACGAAATTACACAATTGGTCCCTGGGGTTACAACAGTTAACATTTTATGTTATTAAGTTTATAAAACAAGTTTCAAGAATTTCAAATTACCCCCCTGAACTTTACTAAATCAAGTTTAATAATTTTATAAATTATTATTAATAACAATATTTTCATTATTATTAATATTATCATTATTAACATTATTAATTTTAATAATAATATTATTATTATTATTATTGTCATTATTTTGATAATAATATTATTATTACTATAATTATTATTATTATCATTATTTGTAATAATAATAATATCATTATTATTATTTTTATTATATTATCATTATTCGTAATAATAATATCATTATTATTATTATTATCATTATTTTTATTATTATCATTAAATAATAATAAAAATATAAAAATAAATTATAAATTCACATAAAAATCTCATATTAATTCACGGAAAATTTCGGGTTGTCACAGCTGAGGAGATGGTTTGGATGGTAGTTGGGTAGGTTATGGTTTAGAGGTTCTAGGAAGTGTTTTAGGTTGAAGGATGGGAAGTTTAGGTGGTTGGGGTGATGAAGTGGATGTGGGTAAAGATGTGGGTTCAGGGGTGAAAGGTTCGGTTTTGATGGTGAAAGGTAGGGGTGAGGGTTCAGGTTGTGGTTGAGAGGTTGTGGTAAAGGTCATTCCCTCTGCCTTTCTGTACATCTCTTCTCTTTCCCATAGGGATGTCAGCCTTGATTTCACTGACAATCCGTTGGAGTGTCTTCTCTGACATGGGACCCACTTGCCTTCCAGAGAAGCCATGGGCCCGAAGATAATCTTTCATCCAGGCCTTTTCACTTAGCTTCCTAGTTGCGGTGACCCTAGCTTCTTCTTACTTCTTCTTCTTCTCCTTTGTCTTTTCTCTTACAGCCTTTCTTCTTTCTTTCTCCATGTGATCCTCTTCTTTGTTGTACAGCCAGAGAATCGTCTCATCATTGTGTAGAGAGAGTTCTTAAAGATTAAAGCCTCTGGAAAGTAGGAATTTTATCCTATCTTTCCTCAGCTGCAAGTCAGCTTCCTTCTGTTCTTATTTCTCTTTCTCTAAGGCCACCCTGGCTTCTTCTTCCTGTTTCAGTCAGGTTGCATTCTTCAGATTCACTAACTTTTCTAGTGGTAGCAGGAGTGTTTCTTCATTGGCAGCTCCCAATTTGATAAGCTCGTCAATGATCTCTTCTCTCTTTTTGTAGTTGATATCCTCCTCATTGGCTGTAGCTGCTTTTGTACTAGCAGCTAGCAACTTTTTAGCAGGAAGTCTTCCTTTCTTCTTTAGTTTCTCAATCTTCTCCTCTTCCTGAAGCTCTTCCGTAGTCATCTTTCTTTTCCCTTTATCTTTTGAAGAGCTTGGTGGTTCTTGGACAATGGATTCTAATTGTGAGAGAGGTAGAGAGGGTGTTTGGGATGGAGGTAGATCCAAGAGTCCTTGCTGTTCACTTTAGATGCCATTTCAAGGATTGCATCTGTGATGATCAGTCCTTCAGGCAAGTTGAACAGTCCTTCCGCAGCTTCTATTTCAGCTTCGGAAGATTCAGCTTGTTTTTCCGAGACTTTAACTTCAGTTTCAGAAGTTTCAGCTTGTTCTTTCAAGGCTTTAACTTCAGCTTCGAAAGATGGAGGAGATGCAAATTCTGTCCCAACTGCTTCAGTTGCTGGGCCATCAGTCCCCATTTCCCCTTCGAATTGAATCTTAGGTTCCATGTGGACCTTAGGTTGACCAACTTCTTTCACAGTGGTAGAAGGTGCAGTAAGCCTTTGAAGCTCTTTAGCTCCGAAGTAAATCATTGCAGCATCAGGGCTTGGCTGATCAGTGGAGGATCTCAACACAAACTTGGTGAAAAGTTTGTAGAGATCGCTGAGCACCTTTGAGTCAATCTGAAGGATAACTTGAGATGGCTCAGACACAGTGATGATAGAAGATGTTAAAGTTGAAGATTGGCTCTGTGGTTCTTCAGATGTTTGTCTCTGAACATTCTCCCCCTTTTTGGTAGCATCATCTTGAGAGCTAGATGAGCTGGAGGAAGAAGTCAATGAGACTTGAATAGGTACATGCCTAACAGATCTCTCGGTCTGTTTCTCAGCTAGTTTAGCCTTAAGATTATCAATCTCAAGTTGTTGAGTGGTGGTCCTGTCTTCTAAGATCCTAACCTTAGATTCTAGGTTTAAGATCTTAGAGATCAAGTACTGAATTGTGAGTTGCAGACTTCCCTCATCTTCAGGTGAAGAATCATGGGGAGATGAGACAACATACCTAGTATGTTCAGCCTCACCACCAGATGTGGTTTCTTGGCACTCTGGTTTCCCGTGCTTAATGATGTCCCTTTTAGAGTCATCAAAATACTCGGTTGCTGTAGATTCAGTCTTAGATATGTTACCACTGTCCATAAGGTCCATTGAGGCACCTTTTGTAGTGGCAGCTGAATCTGCATGAGTCCCCTCCACATCAGTGGGACTCACCTTAGTTATAGGTTGCTGACGAGGGCTAGAGATAAGGGATTTCTCTAGGCTCTGTTGATCTTGGAGAGGGTGTTGGAGATCAACTTCATTGCCATAGAGAGATGTTTATCTCTTCATCAGTTTTGAATAGAAGATCAGTAAAAGATTGGGAGGTTAGACCTACTAACCCGGGACCTTGGTCAATGTCTACAAGCATTGAGCCTTTGGTGGGGCTGTCCCTAATTGGCTGCTCAGAAGAGTGTAAATACTCATCCTGAGGGCTGAAGGTTTGGGTGTCGGGCTCCTGGGTTTGAGACTGAGGAGACTCAAAACCCATAGTGAGGTTGAAAGAGAAGGATGGAGAGACCTCAGACTGAGTGGGAGCCCATGGTTCCACCCTAGTCTTTTTGGATTGAATAGGAGGGGCTTGTTCACTCTAAGTAGATTGAACAAGGTTCGTTTAGGGCGTCGTTGGTATATGATGGTGCTGGGTGGAGAAGGCAGTGTTAGCATTGTGGTGAAGATTGCCGGTGTGGGTTCATCACCTGTGGGGTGAACAGGGATGTCACCAGGAGCGATATGCTCAATCATACCTGGAAGTAAAGAAGTGTACCTTCCAGTGAAGTTGGTGGATACCTTCTTCAAGATTTTGAAGATGGTAGGCCTCATGCTTGGGATAGTCAGAGCAGCGGCACAAATAAGCTAACTCTGGTCTGGTTCACAGTTGATGATGTGCTGAAGGAATCTGGGATACATAAAGAATGTTTCCCTTTGAAGATTCCCAATGAGATTAGTCAGCATAAATTTTGAGTAGTTGAAGCGCAGGCCTCTCACCAATCCATGAACAAGGCATCCTAGTTCATATGTGATTTGGTCCCATCCCCCAGATTTGTTTGACAGACAGTGAAGGACAATGTGCAGGAGGAACTTCCAATTGTAGGAGAAATTGAATTTGTAGACTGCCTGCTCACGTCTGAACCATATCTCATGAGGATGTAAGTGCTGTCCAAATCAGGTTTGGGGAATTCTGTAGGAGCTCCGTCATCATGAAGCTCGAGATGCGCCCTGATGAGTTGTTCAGTAATGACCAGCTCTTGTCCACAAATGCATGAACGTATCACACGAACTCCGTTTAGGGTTTCGACTTGACTGTTTTCCCAAAATTCAGCCATCTGATTTGAGTAAACAGTGGGATTTACAGTTAAGGCTGTGTAATAGGATGATTGGGTTAGAAAGGAGATGATTTCAGAGAAGTCAGCATCTCTTGAAGAATCAAGAAATGCGACTTGATTGTGCTGAGGGTAGAGTGCCATTTGAGAAAGGTGAAACTGGATAAATTTGAACTTGGGTGAAAGAGGCCTTTAGGTTAGTAAATTGAAAAACGAAGATGAAGTTGAATAGTCAGGATTGTTTAAATGGGAGAGGAATGGCGGTAATGGGGGTAAGGATAAGGTGAGGTTATGAAATGACAGTGGCGGTAAGGGTTAAATTTTAGTTAAATAATCCGACATGACTAACAAAATCTTTACTTTTTACAGAGTGGGGCCCAAAAGATATCCGTTACACAATAAAATCTCTCTTTCCGAGTGTAAAACATTTCCGAAGGTAGTTTGTCTTCCGAAGGCAATTCTTTCTTCCGAAGCAATACTTCGGAAGGTAGTATTGCTTTCCGAATGGATAGTTTTATAAGCTTCGGAAGTAGATCTGATATGAAACCAGTCGCTTCTTACGAGACTAGAAACCCTTCCGAAAAGAAAATTTTCTAGGGAGGAATTGGCTTCGGAAGATATTGAAGAATATATTCTAAGAGTTAATTCCTTTTCGGAAGAAATTTACACTTAGAACATTTCAAAGAGATCTTTTGTAACAGGGCTTAGATTGTATTGACACAAGACATTACAAATTAGAAAGTTTTCAAAAGAGGTAGTTTAATCAATGTTTATCATCCCAATAACTGATATGAGATATTTAAACCTTTGTTCATCAAAAGCTTTAGTGAACAAATCAGCGTATTGTTCATTTGAGTCAACTTTGATTAGCTTAATCAGATTATTCTAATAAATATCTCTAATGAAATGACACCTTATATCAATGTGCTTTGTCTTGGAGTGCTTTACTGGATTTTCAATGATGGAGATAGCACTATTGTTGTCAATATGGATAGGAGTACTCATAAAGTTGAATCCATAGTCTAACATCTGGTTCTGAATCCACAACAGCTAGCAGCAGCAATGTATTCAGCTTCAGCAGTTGATGTAGACACACAGGATTGTTTCTTGCATTGCTATTAGATGATCCTTCCACCAAAAAATTGACATCCTCCTGATGTTGATTTCTTGTTAATGTTGCAGCCACCATAGTCACTGTTAGAGTATCCATAGAGATTAAAATCACTATTTCTTGGATACCAGAGACCTAATTTAGGTGCTCCTTTGAGGTATCTGAGAATTCTCTTCGCAGCAGCTAGGTGAGACACCTTTGGAGCAGCTTGATATCTTGCACAAAGGCAAGTAGCAAACATGATATCAGGTCTACTAGCAGTAAGATACATCAGAGAACCAATAATTGCTCTATACTGATGTTGATCAGTATCCTCACCCTCAAGGTCAGGACAAAGATTATGGTTCCTAGGTATGGGTGTCTTGGCTGGTTTACAGTCCTTCATTCTAAATCTCTCTAAGATGTCATTGACATACTTGGATTGATTGATGAAGAACCCTTCTTTCAATTGCTTCACCTGAATTCCAAGGAAAAAGTCCATTTTTCCCATGGAACTCATTTCAAACTTCATAATGCTCTTAAAGTCTTTGCACATTTGTTCCTTTGAAGAACCAAATATGATGTCATCAACATAGACTTGAACAAGCAGGATATCCTTTCCAGACTTCTTTATAAAAAGAGTCTTATCAATGGTACCTCTGGTGTAACCATTTGTCAGAAGAAATTTAGACAAAGTCTCATACCACAGCCTAGGTGCTTGGTGCAGCCCATATAGAGCTTTATCCAATCTGCACACATAGTTGGGGTGCTATGGGTCTTCAAATCCTGGAGGTTGGCACATGTATACTTCCCTATCTATATCCTCATATAGAAAAGCACACTTGACATCAAGTTGGTAGACAGTGAAATTCTTGGATGCAGCATAAGCAAGGAAGATCCTAACTGCCTCAAGTCTTGCAACAGGTGCAAAGACATCAGTATAATCAATTCCTTCCTCTTGGGTGTATCCTTGAACCACTAATCTTGCTTTGTTCTTGATGATCAAGCCTCTATCATCTCTCTTGTTTCTAAAAACCCATTTAGTGCCTATGGGTACTTGACCAGATGGTAGTGGGCATAGATTCCAGACCTTTTGTCTTCTAAATTGAAGCAACTCTTCTTGCATCGATTCAACCCAACTACTATCTTTCAAGGCATCTTCCACCTTCTTAGGTTCCATCTGGGATAAAAAGCATGAGTACAAGCAGACATTCTCATGATGAGTCTGCCCTCTTGTTCTCACACCTTTAGAGACATCCCCTATGATGTTCTCAGCTAGATAAGTATTGTGAATCCTTAGCCGAGGAATTACTTCTAGTTGCAGAGATAAATCCAGATTTAACATATTCTGCTAAGGAACTGGGGCATTTTGACCAGCAGCTGTTTCAAAGTCATTCAATGAGGACTGATTGAATGAATGAGAAACATCATCAATTATTGGCTGTGAAGCAGTATTAATAGTTGCCTGTTCCTTTATAATGTTGCTTCCTTCAGCCTGGTGTTGTACAGTATCACCTGATGAAGTTGAAGGATCAACAGGTGAGTCACTGGTTGAGGCTCCACTATCTCTTGAGATGGTTATACTTTCAGTTCTGTCAATAGTGGGGGATTGATTTGTTGTGGATCTTGGAGAACTTGGAATGGGTCTGGGTAACTCAAATAGATGATTGTCTTCAGAAATGCTTTGAGTACCTGTTCCAGCTGAAACATTCTCACAAGATGGTTTAGAATAGTTTGGAAACAATTCTAAATCAAAAATATAATCAGGGCCATTCCCCCTAACACAAGGAGTGTGCTCATTAACAACTATATTGGATGACTTCTCAAATTGTTGATTCTTAATGTTGTATACTCTATAAGCTTTAGAGCTAGAAGAGTATCCAACAAAGATAGCATCATCTGACTTTTCAGCAAACTTTGCCAAATTGTCTTTTGTGTTAAGTATGGTACACCTGCAGCCAAAGGACCTTAGAAAACCAATGAATGGTGGCCTTTTGTTCCATAACTCATAAGGGGTTTTTCCATGTGGCTTAACTAGAAGAACTCTGTTCTGTACATAGCATGCAGTGCTGACTGCCTCTGCCCAGAATGTTAGAGGTAGTTTAGAATCAGCTAACATAGTTCTAGCAGCTTCAATAAGTGTCCTGTTCCTCCTCTCATCAACATCGCTTTGTTGAGGAGTTCTGGAAGCACTATATTGTCTGGCAATTCCTTTTGAGTCACAGAATGTGTCAAGAACAAAGTTCTTAAACTCAGTCCCTTGATCACTTCTAATGATCTTAACCTTGTGATCAATTTGATTTTCTATTTTAAGAATAAAAGATTTTAGTGTTTCAGCAGTTTCATCTTTAGTTCTTAAAAAGAATACCCATGAAATCTTTTTAAATCATCAACAATCACAAGGCAGTATGATTTTCTTCCAATGCTCATTATACTTGTGGGACCGAAAAGATCCATGTGCAATAAGTGTAATGGAGTAGTGATAGAGTTAACACATTTGGATTTGTGAGATGTCCTGTGTTGTTTCCCTTTCAGGCAAGTAACACAATTATCTTTGCAGAAAAACTCCTTTTTAGGTAAACCATGTACCAAGTTATTTTTAGCCAATTTATTCATTGTCTTAAAATTTACATGACACATACGTTTATGCCATAGTGTTGACTCATAGCTATCAGCTTTGGAAAGAAAGCATGATACGTCACCCATAGGAGAAGCATTGTTCATATCTAGCTTGTACATATCCCATTTCCTGGGAGATCTAAGAAGCACCAATTCCGGAGGAATTGTCATCCCTGGTTTGAGGATAATGCACTCATGTTCTGTGAAAAGCATTTGGTGCTTTTGATCATAGAATTGAGAAACACTTAACAGATTGTGTTCAAGTTGTTTGACAAAGTGAACTTTGTCAACTTTTAATTTACCATTGGATATACTCCCTCTGCTAGCAATATATCCTCCGACCTCACTTGCAAATTGGACAGGTCCTTCATCATAGTTCTGGAACTGTTGAAGGAGAGATCTGTTCCCTGTCATATGCCTGGAGCATCCACTGTCTACAATCCAGAGATTGTTGTTCTTGTCATATGGATGTCCTTGCATATAAGATGAGATTGTTAGTTTTGTTTGGAAGCCCAAGCCTTGCTAGTCTTGGGTTCTTCCAAAGTTAATGACATAATTGAACCAAAAGATATGCATTGGGGTTCAATAGGGGTCTTTGAAGAAGAGGTTTGGGCTACAGCATCTTCATTGATCTTCCAGTCCACCCTTTGGTTGATCTTGGAGGATGAGCTTGTTGAAGCTTTTGCAGCATGGTCTTTTTCCGAAGCTTCTTTCTTTTCAAAAGAAGCCTTCACCACCTTTTCTTCCGAAGCAGTCTTCTTCTGGGATGGTTTCATTGGAATTTTCTTGTTCTTCCGACCCTTAGTAGCTTGTGCTTCCAAAGCCATTTTCCCTTCGGAAGAAAAATTTTCTTCCGAAAGCAACCTTGCTTCCGAAACTAGCTTTCCCTTCTTCATCACTTGAACCGTTTAAAAAGGTCCAAGTGTGAAACCTTCCCTGACTCCTTCTTTTCTAGCATTATTTGCATAATGTGTGCTTGCAGGATTGTAGTAACATTCTTTTCCCATGTGGTTTTGCAGACCACACATTATGCATGTAATGTTAGTCTTTTGGGAATGTGAGGGTTGCTGTTTCTTGGACTTCTTCTCTGCATTAGCAACTTTTCCCTTCAACTTCTGATCCTTTGGCAGGACAGGAGTGCTGGTATTACATTCCTTTCCTGAATCAGAAGTACCTAACACTTGGAATCCAGCTGAGATGAAGACACCTTTCTGCCTTGGGTCAATCTTCAGCTTGGACTCAACCACTTTCTTAGCAGTTCTTCTAACAGCTTTAGCTCTGCTTCTTCTGGCCTTGGTAGTTAGGATTTGTTTTTCACAGGAGGAGATGAGTACATCTTCCTGTTCCTTCCCTGTGGTGGTCACTATTGTTGCTTCATCCTTCAATTCTAGTAAGGAAGGATCAGCAGTTGGAACCTCTTGCTCCTCAGTACCACATCTAGGTTGTCTAATAGACTCATAGGAGTGTGGTGGAGCAATTTCATTGGTTCCCAACCCTCCTTTATTCTGATAACAGAGTTTGGAATGGGAGGATGATGCAAGAATAGCTTGGAAGTTTTGCTCAGAAATAACATGCTTCCTGGCCTGAGCCTCAGCAGTGATAAGCTGGGGCTTGAGCCTCAGACAATTTGGATATCAGATCCTTGATTTGAGTCTTGTAGTTGGTGTGTTCATGTTTTAAAAGAGATACTGTTTTCTCTAACTCCTCAATTTTCTTTTGGTAGCAGATTCAGCTCTTTTAAAATCAGATTTTAAGATATTTAAAGACTCAATGTCAGATCTGATTTCCATATTATAGTCCTGATAAAGTTTAACTTTAGCTATACAGGCTGGAGTATAAAGATGTTCATATACCTGGGCATCGTCTGTTCCGACCATGAGAGCTTGAGCAGAAGTCACATCCTATACCATGAAGCTCCAGTCAACATCTTGAGCTATTGCAGCTGTTTCAGTTGACTTTTCATCTGGCTTTGAGGTTGAGGGATGTGTGGAGGCCTGTGGGGTTCCCGGATTGTTCTTGGGAGCCTTGCATTCCCTTACAAAGTGACCGAGTTGGTTACAGTGTAACACTTTGCCTTGGTCTTGTCAAACCCAAACTTGCTGGTAGTTAGGTTTTAAGGGAATTGCCTTCCAGTTCTCTTAAAGAACTTTTTAGCTCTGTAAGTTAAAAGAGCCATCTGTTGGACAATGTCCACATACTCTATATCGTCTGGACTGAAACACTCAAGATCATCAAAGTAGTATTGAAAATCACCAGAGTGTCCACTTCTTGAGACAAAGGCATAACTTTCCTGAAAGGTATTGTGTTGAGCCTGTTGAGACCTTGGAGTCTCAGGGAAAGTGATGTATGGTCCAGAAGAGCAGGATGGCTGCTGGTAGGTCAGGTAATGCTGAGGTGTAGGGTTAATGAGCCTTCAGCGACCATTAAAGCGTTGCTAGCAGGAAGACTCATGGGTCTGCTTGTTTGGTGGCCCTTCTTACTCTCCATCTCTATGCGATATCCATCGAGGATGCCATAGAGTTCAGTCATGGTAAGAGTGTTCAAGTTTTCTGTTCTCTTGATAGAGACATAGTAGAATGTCCACTCGTTTGGAAGAGCACTCATGAACTTTCTAGTGAGATCTCTAAGTTCGGGATTGATCTTTACAGACTGAAGAGAAGAAATAAGATCCATGTACCTGAAGTACTGCTGGCTGAGGGTTTCTCTAACAATGTGAGTGAAGTTCTCGAACTGCTGCTTCAGTGAGTCCTTCTTTGAGTCGTTGGAGTTTGAATACATCTGAGTAAGTGCATCAAACAATTCTTTGGCAGTCTTGCAATACTCGAATCCCACCATAATGGAGCTCGGTATTGCAGTCATAAGAATGGTCATAGCATTGTTGTCGATGTCCATCTTCTTTTTGTCTTCATCAGAGTAATCCTCAACAGCCTTCTCTATCATGGGACCGTTTCCACCAGATGCTGCCAACTTTGGCTTATACGAGCCATTGACAATGGAGTTCCACATTTTGCTGTCTTGGTATCTGATGAAGCCTTCTATTCTTCTGCTCTAAGACCTGAAATTTTCTGGAGTAATGATGGGAGCCTTTGTCATAGTTCCCATCTCTACTTTGGATTTATTAAGGGCCATTTTGAGTGAGTGCATTGTAGGGAGGAGTGAAAAACAGGTTGATTTGGATGGTTAGATCGCGCAATCAAGAGCCTAAAGAGCTCTGATACCAATTGCAGGATCGGTTGGGGTCACTTAACACTTAGTTTTTCTCTCAAACTCACCTTGAACAACACTCGTGTAAAGATAGAGTCAATAAGAGTTGATCACAATATAACAAGTAATAAGGAACACAAGAAGTAATTTTCAAGGTACTTTTATATATTTCTTCTCAACTCAAGTATTACAAGACTCTTGCAAGCTCTCTCCAATGAGTTACAATGAGAAGCTATATATAATACTACCTACAGCCAGATATACTTTAAAACCAGCTGGGATCCTATAACTAAAGCCTATACTACAAGACTATAGTTTAAGGTATCTCGGATAAAGTCTTATCTGAGATATGGTAGTCAGGACATGTCCCTGACTTACCTTTTGTCACCAACTAAAGTTGGTAACATGTACTATCATAAAAGGTAAACACTGGAATAAGGTATGGTCAACTATATGGCTCTTTAGGAAGAAGCCATGCTGTGACTGCAGCGGAGTGTCAGAGACCATACTTGTGTCCACTGGTTCATAGCAGTGTCTTCCGAAGGTTAAATGGCTTCGGAAGAACAAGTACTTCCGAAACCACTTATACTTCGGAAGAGACTGCTTCTTCTGAGACTTGGAAACTTCTTCTTTTCTTAACTTCGGAAGTAGAGTTCTGTCTTCGGAAGTTGATCTTTCACTTTGTCTTCGGAAGAACTCTACAACCTTCGGAAGTTCCATCCTAAGCTTCGGAAGCCTTTGTATGTAGTACCAAAAATTATCTAAGTGAATTGGTTTTGGTTGCACCAGCCTTCTTCTTGATCCAACAGTTAATATAGGTAAATCACAACGGTATATTCGGTATTTAAGAAGACAGTATATTTAAGAAGTTATAAACAATAAACAAAACACGACTAAGAAAGAAAATCATTAAAATTATAATAAAGTAAAAATGCTAAACAAAATTAAATATTTGCCATATGGCCGTTCTTGATTGACGTTACCATTCATGGTTTAATCTTTCTACTCTAATAAAAGAGTAATTTGAGATGACACGTGACAGCACCACAATTATTTTCATCAAAATTTTCACGTCTCTCTCTCATATTAAATAAATACTTTAATTACTAATATGTAGGGCCCTGATCCCAGGAAACCTCACAGTTGGTCATTCACAGCAAAAGCATAGATATAAAACATTCGTTTAGATATATATATTGCAACGGAATAGTATAGTAATTGCAATTCATTACAACATAGTTAAATTAAAATATAAACATTGTCTTTAAACATCAAATACTCTTTAAAAATCCTCTTAATATTCTTCTTCATCAGGGATGCCAGTCTTTAGATCCCAAGAAGCTTTAGATCCATGCTCCCTCCCATAAGCCCTAACGCTCACCTGTCAACTAATATGCATAAAAAGTCAGCTTCGCTGAGTGAATTCTAGGTTTACTTTGTTAAATAACTTTTGTAAGAAGTATTAGATTTAACATTTGAAAATAATCATCATCTATCAGAACATTAGTACACACGAATTATCGCTTTATCAATGCTTTGCCATCACTTATTAATTATTATCTTCCTTATCCGTCAATTCCCAGTTACTATCGGTGCCTATGATAAACACAGGACTTTACCGACATGCAAATTTAGGCCTTACTGTCGTACCCAAACAGGCCATTACTGTCATGCCAATCCAGGCCTTACTGACCTGCCTGTTCGAGCATTTACTTTATCATCGTGAGGGCACAATAGATGCAACCCTCCTTTATCAATTGCTTGCAAGGCTTTACTTTATCAAGGTACACGTTATGGGCCCAATAACAGTTCTTTAAGTTTCACTTATATCTTTAGTTTTCACATACACTTAACACATAATAAGGAGCAAACTCTTAGTCTAAGCATTCACATTTCATCAACCATGTGAGATAAACAAGATAACCGACCCTCCGCGGGGCAGCGGGGGTTCGGGGGCGGCAGCCCCTGATAGTGGGGTTCTAAGGGCGGCAGCCCCTAGTGGGGTCCAGGGGCAACGCCCCTGGCTGGGGCCCGAAAATTATTTTGAACTATTTAAATGGCATATTTTACTTTAGAAAATTTTATTTTCTTGATAAGAGGTCTTAAAAACCGTCATCATAAAAGTATGTATTTTAGTATGTATATCACCTCAAAACATTGAAAACGGGTAAAGGAGGGGTCTAGAATTCACCTGAACTTAGCAAAATAGCTTCAATTCTAAGTTACTTAAGCTATAGTCCGAATACACGAGCTGCACGAAAGTTAATACATAAAACGTCATTTTCTTCACAATTTTGCTGACAGTTTCGCTGGCAGGTTCGCTGCCTGGTTCGCTGCCAGTTTCGCTACCAGTTTCGCTGGGCAGCACTTCTGCCAGTTTCGCTGGACAGATTCGCTGCCATGAGCGCCCAACTTTCGTTGGAATTTCCTAAATTCGCTAAGTCTTAATGGTTTTCTCGAACACAACAGTTTTGCTCAAGCGAAACTACAGTTTCGCTGGTTGAAGGGACAATTTCGCTGGTTGAAGGTACAATTTCGCTGGTCGGGCTCACAGTTTCGTCGGATGCATAAAAATGACGAACCAGCCCGTTTTTAACCCAAAATCTTAACTTTTTACATCCAAATCCTTAGTTTACCATCCATGAAACCATATCTAACCTTTTTATATGTTTTCATACGTAAAAATTTGACCTTTATGTGTTTCTTTGAAACTTTTTGAACCCAAAACCCTAGAAATCCGGATCTGTTCTAAAGGGATGTTTGGATGACGATTCTTACCTTGATTTGTTGCTCCTTTCTTATGGTTTGAATCTCCAACACCCAGATCTTCAATCTCTTCCACAATAGCACACCAAATCCTTGGGTTTTTCTTCACTTTCTCACTCTACTTTCTCTCTCTAGAAACTTAGGATCTAGGGTTGCAAATGATGGGATAGAGGCTGATCATGCATGTTTAAGGGCTAATTAAGGGCCCTTAAACCCATCAATACATAGCCTATTAGGGTTAATTTAGTCCATAGCCCACTAACTTATTATATATATATATATATGTGTGTGTGTGTGTATATATATAGGGTTAGGATCATTTCAGAACTCTTAAATATCTTGAGAACCGCAAGAACTCATCTTAACCATTGATTAGTATGGTTTTTATTTTTTATTCCATTAATTCATAAAGGCTATTTGTGTCATTTTATATCTATGTATTAGTTGATTTCCTTAATTCACTCCCTTTAATTATGGTAGTTACATGCTTTTAAATATTGAACAAAATTTAATCTGGTTTGAACATTCTCAATATTTCAAGTTTCTTGTATTTCATAATGTTTAACCAACCAACAATTTTAAATATAATGTTTTGATTTTGATATATTTTTTTCACAAAACTATATTCAATTTACAAGTTATTATTTTTCATGTTGGATGGTTTTGATTATCAAATTAATTTTTTTAATCAATGTTACGGTTTTTAAAATTATATATAATCAAAAGGATCGTGATTCTAGGTTGTTAACGTGAAATAAGGTCTAATTCATACAATCATATAATTAACATTAATGGTTTTATATTAAGTTTGCTTTTTTAATGAAGTCAACTGAAAATTTTAACGATACTTTAGTTTAGTATAGAATATTGGGATTTTGGGATGATCGAATATGTTTAGGTTAAAGTTAGGATTTAAATCTTTTTTTCTTTTAGTTTTATTTATTTAGTTTTTTAGTAATTAAAATATACTAGAAAGACTCATTTATTAACATACATGTTCTAATATTCGACAAAGTAACACATATGTAATGACTTATTTACATATAAGGCAATATAACCCATATGTAAATGATATGTTCACATACACGTACATGTTTACATATATGACAATTAAACCCATATATAAACTACATGTTTACATATGTTAAATAACTTGTTTACATATATGACAATTTGACCTATGTGTAAAGTACATATATGCATACACGTATATGTTTACATGTATGACAATTAGACCTATATGTAAATGACTTGTTTACATATATTTATATGAGATGCCTTCATATATGACAATTTGAATAGGTGTAAATGATCTGCTAGCAATTTGACATATATGTAAATTGCATGATTACATATATGAATATCACGTGTTTAGTTCTTTAAATATACAGTAATTCGACCCAGATGTAGATATGTTTATATACACATACATGTTTTTTAGTTATTTATAATAAAAAGGATTAATCAGTTTAGTCTGGCTTGTTTTCTTTTGAATTTATCCATTTAACATTTAAGTGATGAAACTATACCCAAATTACTACTTTATTAACAAGTAACTAAGTTTATCTAGTGATGGTCATGAATTTTTACATAATTATGCATAGAATCTACAAAATATAATAAGAATGAAAAAGAAGATTAAAAGAAAGACTCGATTCAAAAAGTTTATAGATAAATTTTTTTATCTAATTTATTTTTCATGTTCCTAATAATTAACATCCAGATTTAGTAGTTGTTAACAAAATAAATACACATGGTGGAGCTACAAAGAGAACATAACAATTGAAAAAAGAAATATATATATTTGCATTGTTGACTCTATAAAAGTCAAATTTACAACAAAGAATAACTAAAAACATAAGAAAAAATGCAATCAGCTCGGATTTAATTGATTGCTTTGAAATTAGCATTACAAACTAACACATGACTTTCTAATATGTCAAAGGATAAAAAAAAAGTGCTTACTCATTGGTTTCTTTGTTAATATGTCAAAGGATAAAAAATTGATTACTCGTTGGTTTCTTTGTTGCCTTCCCTTAAATCAATATTTACATCAGAAATAGTCTTTTTCTTCACGTGATATTTTTTATTTGCACTTTGATTATCTAATTTAGTATTTAAATCTTAACTGAATGATTTTAGGAAGGTTTAATAGTGATTATCTAAATTTCTCATTCAATATAGGTAACTGATTAAAAGGGGATAAAGTTATTTTACTATTATACCCTTTTGTCTAATTAAATGCATTAAATGTCATATTAACTAATTCTTTTTTACCATGTTTAATCATAACCATTGATTAAAAGAATCAATGGTCAATATAAGTTCTGTTAGTTCTCATTTATAAGTGAGTCCTGCAAAGAACCTAACCCTATATATATATATATATATATATATATATATATATATATATATATATATATATATATATATATATATATATATATATATATATATATAAATTTAACCCTTAAAATGCCCATTATTATTAAATGGCTTGCTTCGAGAATTTTGGGGCGTTACATAATAATATTATTTACCATTCTTTTAGATTAATAAACTAAAAAAAGATCCATTTATTAATGTTATTTCTAAATAAAAAAGTTTTATAAAATAATAATTTTTCTAAAGCATAAAGCTTTTTTAAAGATACGAAATATTTTATAGTTGGTATTTTGGAAAACCTTTAATTTTTTAAAACGAAAAATAATTAAATTTGGGAGTTATAATACACGAATTAACTAAATCTAGTTATGTATATACATGTAAGAGTAAATTACAAATTATGTCCTTTATTAATATATGAAATTGCATGGTATGTCCTTTAGTTTTAATAATTACGTATGATGTCCTTTTATTAAAAGATTTGCACATATATTATCCTTTACACTAACTATCATCTAAATGTACAGTTAACTCAGTTATGTGACGTGTCACATGAGGGTATTTTTATCATTTTTTCACGTCTAATATATTAAAAATTATAAAAAATAAAAATTTTAAATGAAAAAAGAAAATTAAAAGATATCGAACCGTTAGGTTAGTCGGTGAAACCAATCACTTTTGATGTATGTTCATTCGACAATTCGTCAAAACTTTTAATGATAATAATCTCCAATAACATTACTAAAGTAGGAGTTATAAGTCACAAATCATTTAAAATGTCAGAAAATCAACAATAAACACCAAAAAAATACACGTAAATAATTTATAAACTACTCATACTAACAAATAATGAAAAATCAATAAGGAATACAAACTTGGAGATTATCTGTGGTTCTTTAAATTGCTTATATAATTGCAAAAACAAGAAAATGAATTATGAGTTACTCGTTAATCACACAGCAATATAAGCCAGAAATTCAAAGAGCAACGAAATACAAAAAGTGAGTTAGGGATTTTAAACTTACCATCGTTTTTTGTTCGAGTTCAAGGTGTTTCAATGGTGTGTGAGATGTTGTAGGTGGTGAAGATGATCGGTATTGGGCTATCAAATAGAGGGGGTGATGGATTTAATGTATTGAATGTAAGAGAAACGCGAGTCCACTGACTTACCCAACGGTTTGATATATTTTTATTTTATTTTTCATATAAAATAATTAAATTTTTATTTGTTTAATATATTGGATGTGAAAATAAAATGACAAAAATGCACCTCATGTGAAAGATACATAACTGAGTTAACTGTACATTTAACTGAAAGTTAGTGTAAAGGACAATAGGTGTGTACATATTTAAAAAAAAAAGGACACTGGATGTAATTATTAAAACTAAAGGACATACCATGTAGTTTTACGTATTAATAAAAGACACAATTTGTAATTTACTCTACATGTAAAGAAGCAAATTTACGTCACTGAAGCTCTGGATAAATACTTTCTAAACATAAAGATAAAAGGACAACTCATCTCTCATCTCATATCTAAACTATTTGAAATTTTATATTTACAAATTACTTTTTAATTGTACTAGTTATTCTCCTTGTGTTATTTATAAAATTTGGTTAGAGTTAATCTCGGTTTTGGTCCCTGTGTTTTGCAAATTGACTCCACTTGAGTACCAACGTTTATTTTGTCTCCATTTGAGTACCAAATTTTAAAAAAGTTGTGTGTTTCAGTCCTTTTGACTAACGGTGTTAACATTTTCTGTTAGATTTTTTTAAAAAGACCAAAATACCTCTAAGGGTTATAAAAATATCACCATCTCCACCACACACCACATACCACCACCACCACCACACACCACCGCCACCACACACCACCGCCACAACACACCACCGCCGACACACTCCACCGTTTCTGGTTACGATTTGTGCTTCTCAATCTTTATTATTATCTTATTTGTGATCATGTTCCCTTTTCTTCTTTAGAGAAAAGGGCTGTTGAGGCAGCAAGAGTGGATGCACCATCGCGTATGGCAGTGGCGGTGGAGGCTGTTGCTGCCCTGCCTCCTTTTGTGGTTGAGGCGGAGCAAGTGGCGGTCTTCTGGCCATTGACGGTGTTCATGGTGGTGGTGCGATCACCTTTCTTCTCTATCTCTTCAACACTCTTTTAGGTTTTCAGATCTAACTTCCATAATCATGTTTCCGTAGGCATCCATAATCAGATGTGCTCTTGTGCCCTTTTTTTCTTTATAGAGAGGGCTTGAGGCGACGAGAGTTGTTGCGTGAGACACTGGTGGAGGCGTTGGAGGCTGTTGCCGCTCTGTCTCCCTTTGTGGTTGAGGCAGGGCAGGTGGCGGTCTTCTGGCCGTTGGCTGTGTTGATGATGGTTGTGTGACCACCTCTGTTTCTCTATCTCTACGATCCCCTTTTAGGGTTTTCAGATCTACCTTTCTGTATGTGTTTTGTGTTTTGGCTATTGATTGTGGCTGCCCTCGTATCATCAATTGAGTCCGAATCAAGCGACGGAGATAAAAAGCTCGAATCTTGAGAATTCCCCAATTGATTATCAACAATTCTATCATCTGGGTGTTGCTCAAATCGATCCAATTGATCAGGGTTCTGCTCAAAATTCGCAGAAGAAGTGGAATTAGGGTTCGTTGTTGCAGTGGGCTTCCATGGCGGAAGCTCTGTGAGCTTATCAATGGCGGTTTTAGCTTTCTTAATCAGCCAATCGACAGCTTTTCCATGGTGGTGTGTGGTGGCGGTGGTGTGTGGTGGCGGTGGTGTGTGGTGGCGGTGGTGTGTGGTGGCGGTGGTGTGTGGTGGTGGTGGTGGTATGTGGTGTGTGGTGGAGATGGTGATATTTTTATAGCCCTTAGGGGTATTTTGGTCTTTTTAAAAAAAATAACAGAAAATGTTAACACCGTTAGTCAAAAGGACTGAAACAGACAACTTTTTTAAAATTTGGTACTCAAATGGAGACAAAATAAACGTTGGTACTCAAGTGGAGTCAATTTGCAAAACACAGGGACCAAAACCGAGATTTACTCATTTGGTTATTTGCTAATTATTTTGTACTTGTGTTTATATACATTCTAGTTTTGTGCTTAATTTCTCTAGTTTTGTGCTTAATTTCTCAAGTGTTCTCTATTGTGTGCGTGAAATTCTTTGAAGAGTTCTTCAAACTTTACAATAAATCTGCATATGCTTTGCCCGACTTTCTCCCCCACTCGGTTTGAAGGCAAGACTCGAACAATCTTAGGAGTTGATTAGAAACTTCCATCGACTTATCTTAACTTGTTACGAGCACTCGATAACAAGCAAACCATGATTTCAAACTAATAGTTCCAAACTATATAACCCCGCGTCATCTTTTAGTCTTACGCCAATTCAAGCTAAGCTAAGCTCGTCTCGTGTTACAGGCGAAAAGATATGCAAGTGTGAATATGAACTTAATGGTAACAAAATTATATTACATGCTAAAACACAAAACCAGCGTCACATCTAATAAACCAAAACAAACATTTACATAATATCAAATATCAGCTTTCATCACAGCAATCAAACCACAACATCATCATGCAACCTTAGTGCGCTACAGCCACCCCTACACCTCCACTGGGAACCACCGGTTCAGCTTGCAGTCCAACAGGGTTGAACACCTTAGCAATCCTATCCGTCGGCACCAGTGGAAGATACGAAGAAACCTTGTATCCTTTCTCTGCTGTTTGCTGCACCGTTTGGTTGTACTTCTCCGAACAGTAAGCTGCCGTTGGCACCACCACCTTAGCCACCTTAGGAAACAGCGGGAGCTGGTTAAGAGAATGCCAAGCCGAAACAGCATACTGCTCGGCAACCGGCTCGTACTTTGTGTACAGTCCTTTAGCGGCTGGCTCAAGCTTGGTGTATGCAATTTTTGCCAGCCCGGAGGCGGTTTCCACCACACCAGCAGCCTTGACCTCTGTTGACAGGCTCTTGGTTTTAGCTGACACATTCTTCACAAGAGGCTGCACCCGCCTATCGAATTTGTTAACCGACTCATCTACCTGAAATGAAGTTACATGTTATCAAGAATTCAAGATTCACCATGATCATATGCAAAGATGATTCATATTAACAAGAAAGAGAGAGCCGACCTTGCGATCAACAAAATTTAGGACCTCAATAGGGACATCATGGTACTTGTTATATGCAGGGCCTACTACAGTCTTTAGAGTACCCTCTATCGTCTCCACCCGCGGTTTCAATGGACCGGAGTTGTTCTTAGCATAAGCATAGGCTTTAGAAGCATAAAGAACAGCATGAAGAACGGCCATTTGTACAAATTGCAGGTACTTCAACCTCTCTTCCTCCCTCTCAACCTTCATTTAACAAATATTGAAAACCAACACCAAATCATTCCCAATTGATCACAGCAGTTCTTTTCATCAACAATACGATTTAGGTTAATTTATGCTACAGAAGCCCAATTTTCAGCTAGCAAGAGCTGATTATTTTAAACTAAAATCATTATTTCAGAATTAGGTTTAAAGCACCCTAACAATCCTCCGCAACTTTTTTTCTACTATTAACAGCAAATTTCATCTAATTACCTCAAATTTCGACCTAGATTACGAGCAACAAACAACATACTAATCATAACCCCTAATTGAACATAAAGATATGATCATTTATTCAAAAACATATGCATAAACATAAGAACAGACTAACCTCTGATTGATTAATAACAGGAGCATCGTTTTCGGCCATGATTCAGAAAAGCTTCAAATGTAAAGTGATCGTAAATTGAATCAATCGTAAATCTGAAGGTGTGAGCATCAATCAATCGATGGGTCTGTATTTATATACAACTTCCATTAAAGCGTGTGAAAACGTATACACGTGTAGAGGTCAGAAAGTATGTAGCGGCACTTTGGCCCCTATAATAATGTATGTTGCTGAAATAAACCCTACATGTTTTGAATGGTCAATTGGACGCCTTTAAATTTTCAGGTTTGAAGATTAGAAATAACCAATTAACCATAGTAGTAAAGTTCGAGTCGTCCAAATTTTATTTGGATTGTCATGAATTTTTTTTTTTACAAATTAGTCGGATCATACACTTCATTAAGAGTTTTAGATTAATTATTTTAAAAAATCTTATAAAATTTTATAAGTATTGTTTTGTAAATCTGATATACGATACGAAAACCGAATAAGGGATTTGGATACTGGTAGGAATCGATCTAAATATATGAATCTATTTGCAGAAGGGCATGGCTAAAATCCTGCCATGAGATAGATTAAGAATTAACATAGCTTAAGAGTAGAAATATATATATGTGTATGAGTTATTTTTTTTAATTATCAAATGGTTAGATGCACCTTCACCAATATTATTACGCTGTGACACTTATATTTTACTTTAATAGCAATCGAATTGTAATATGTATAATTTGATATTTTTTGTGTCAAGTTAAGTTTGTTACATACAATATGAGCTTTTTTTATTTATTACATTAAAAAAAAGGATTTCAATATGATATACATAATTACAATTGATGTTAAGCTAAAGACACCTTAATGCATCAACTTATTGTGCTTTTATTCCAGCCAATGAAGCTCCGTCTAATCTAATAAGGGGTCGGTTTGGTAGCCCGATTAAAGATAACAGACTTTTGTTGGTAAGATAAATCCCCTTATTACAAAAAGAGATCAAACGGTTATGCACTCAACCTAATAGTATGAGTCATATTAGCTATTATTTGTATTTAATCGTGCTTTTGTAAATGTGTCCGGTTCAAATACAAAGTCAATATTATGTAAAAAAGTGTGAGAAGCAATCAGGGAGTTACATATGACATATTTTTAAAAATAGAATGAGAGGTATTTTAGGAAGTGTAATTTATTAAGATGAAGGTGTGCCATATATCGACTGTTTCTGTACGATTGAGGTTTCCAACAGAATTTTCAATTTATCGTTAAAGATTCAAACAATCGAATCGTTGAAATTTTCAATTGATTAATCATTGAAGATTCAAACAATCGAATTTTCAATTTCAATCGTTGAAGATTGCTTTACATCAATTAGTTCAGCGATGTCGACGAGAGATGATCAGTTTGGTACGTATGAGGACGATTATATACTGTAATTGAAATAGTATGTTAATTTTCGCACCATAATTTTGTCGTTTTGATCATCGTTGTGTCTATACTGTATGATTTCTGTGAATTTTGTTATTGATTGACATCATCATTGTGTCATAGGTGTCATCATTGTGTCATAGGTATCATCATTGTGTCTTTTGTATCGTCATTGTGTCTTTTGTATCGTCATTGTGTCTATACTGTTAGATTACTCTGTACATTATCAATTTGTTATTGAACATATTTTATAAATATTACGTGAGTTATATGATACTATTTATACTGATTGTGTCAGGTTTAGAGGTTCATTGTGTCAAGCAAGCATGATTGTGTCAAAATCTATCTTTGTGTCATCTCTTTGTGAAGGTGCATTGTGTCATGTTTTGGGGATTCATTGTGTCATGTTTTGGGGATTCATTGTGTCATGAAAGCTGCTTATAATGTGTCTTTTGTGAAGGTTCATTGTGTCATGAAAGCTGCTTATAATGTGTCTTTTGTAAAGATTCATTGTGTCATGATTGGGGATTCATTGTGTCTTTTATGCTGTTATGTCTTTTTATGACATGCTGTTTTTATTCATATAGATGCTGAAAGTTACAAAGATGTTGGCCAACAATGTGTATCCCCAGGTTCTAGAAGAGTATCTTATATACCTTTTGCAAAGAGTTCAATTAAACCTGTTGTATGAATGGAGTTTGTTTCTATTGAGCATGCGTTTGCATTTTACCAAAGGTATGCTCTTTCTTGTGGTTTTGAAGCTAGGAAACATACAGAATATTTACAAACTGGTAAAGTACTTTTGAAGTATTTTGTTTGTTCGAAGCAAGGGTTTAAAAAGGGAAAAGTATTTGATTCTTCAAATGATGAGGATGATAAATGTAAGTGGAAGCGTAGTAAACCATCTAAGAGAGTTGGGTGTGAAGCGATTCTTAAGCTACGTTTAGTTAATAGTAAGTACTGTGTTTATTATTTCAAGGAAGAGCACAACCACTTGTTGGTTGATCATGATGATGTGCATCTTTTACCTGCTGCTAGAAAGGTTAATCATGTAAAAGAAGGTGCAATTCAAGCTTTGTCTAGTATAAATATTGGTCCCGTACAAGCTTTTCATATATTGAGAACTTTGTCTGGTGGTTATGCGGAAGTTGGTGCGACGAAAAATGATTTCAAGAATTATAAGAGGGATTTAAATAAATATATTGGTGAATATGATGCTGATATGCTTGTTCAAATTCTTATGAAGAAAAAGGATCACTTGACGAATTTTACTTGTGAATATATTGTTAAAGAAGATGGAACATTAGGTGGTTTATTTTGGGCTGATGATGTTATGAAGAATAATTACTTGATCTTTGGTGATGTTGTTGGATTTGATGCTACTTATAGATCTAACAAATATGATTCTAATCTCTTTATTGTGTCACATTTTCATTGTGTCTTTTTTTCATTGTGTTATTAGTTACATTATTCATTATGTCATGTATATCATTGTGTCATATATATCATTGTGTCATATATATCATTGTGTCATAAGATTCATTGTGTCATAAGACTCATTGTGTCATAAGACTCATTGTGTCATGGTGTTAATGTGTCATATATATCATTGTGTCATAAGATTCATTGTGTCATATATTCATTGTGTCTAATTATAGTTATTGTGTCATATATGATAGGTATGATATGGTTTTCGTACCTTTCACTGATATAGATAACCACAACAGAAATGTTACTCTTGGTGCTGCCCTTCTTGGATATGAAACTACAGATTCATATAGGTGGTTATTGCGTAACTATGTCAAAGCTTTTGGTAATCCACCTAAAGTTATTGTTAGTGATCAAGATCCTGCAATGAAGAGGGCTATACTAGATGTTTTACCAACTTCCCGGCATAGGTTATGTATGTGGCATATATGGGACAAAGTGACATCTAAGGTATCAAGTGTTTACTCATTGTGTCTTTTTCTAATTTACTCATTGTGTCTTTTTTCTTTTTTACTCATTGTGTCATTTGATATTCTGCTATTCCTTTTTCAGTCATTGTGTTTTTATATTATCTGATATTGCTTTGCGCTCATATTTGTAGGTGGGACCAGTTTTGTGTAACACTACAAATTTTAAAAAGAGATTGGCTGCTATTGTATGGGCAGAATCTATTACTCCTGTTGAATTTGAAAAAGAATGGGATGTAATTCTATCTGAGTTTGGTTTAACTACTCATCCATGGTTGTGTGAAATTTTTAATATCAGAGGAGATTGGATTCCTGCATATTATCAAAATAAGAATTTTTCTGGGCTTATGCGTACAACGTCGAGATGTGAAAGTGAAAACCACTTTTTTAATCAGTTTTGTAACCCAAGATCAACTTTATTGGAGTTTAATAGTCATTTTGAATCCGCTATGGAGGCACAGAGGTATGAGCATAGGAAGAATGATCATGACACTCGATTTGCTAATGTGGAGTTTTACAGTTCATTTGTTCTTGAAAAACAAGCTGCACAGATTTTTACGCGAACTATTTTTTTGGATCAGCAGTTGGAGATAAATAATGCAATCAATAGTTTTGCATCTGTGAGCATTGAAACAGTTGATGATTTTGCAAAGTTTGAAATCAAAGATTTTAGACAACCATGCACTGACTATTTTAAGGTATTAATTCTTTTTGTTCTTGTTTATATTGTGTAATATTTTACTAGATGTGTGTTTTACTATATCATTATGTCAGGTATAGAGGTTCATTGTGTCAACCAAGCATGATTGTATCAAAATCTATCTTTGTGTCATCTCTTTGTGAAGGTTCATTGTGTCATGATTGGAGATTCATTGTGTCATGAAAGCTGCTTATAATATGTCTTTGTGAAGGTTCATTGTGTCATGATTTGGGATTCATCGTGTCATGGTTTGGGGATTCATTGTGTCATGGTTTGGGGATTCATTGTGTCATGGTTTGGGGATTCATTGTGTCATGAAAGCTGCTTATAATGTGTCTTTTGTGAAGGATCATTGTGTCATTATTGGGGATTCATTGTGTCATGAAAGCTGCTTATAATGTGTCTTTTGTTGAGGTTCATTGTGTCACGTTAAATGTAATTGTGTATTTTGTTGTAGGTTATGTTTCGAAAGGAAGATTTGACCATATCATGCAGTTGCAATAGGTTTGAACAGTTTGGGTTGATATGTAGTCATATTTTCTATGTTCTTCGGCTTTGTGATATTAGAGAGTATCCAAAAAAGTATGTTCTTAAGAGTTGGACAAGGGATGCTGTGCCAAATACTTCTCTCAGATCTGATTTTATACTTCCTGGTTGTGACAACAACTGGCATTTTATAGAAGATATGGTTCGTCATATTAGGAGTGCCAATGATTATATTGTTAATAAATTGGTTACGAACAAAGACGAGTTGTGTTTTTATCGTGATTATTTGAATAGTTACAAGTCTAAGGCTGATGAAGTTCAAATGGTCGCCCCACCTCCAAGCAGGAGAGATAGGTTTGCAGAGTTAACTGGAGGGAGCGAACGAAATGAAGCAAAATTCCGTGTACCGGTTAAGTAAAAGACAAAAGGTAGGCCGAAAAGAATGAAGTCTGCTTGTGAGTTAGCCATCGAACAAGCAGGAAAAAAGTTACGACATTGTGGGTTTTGCAAACAACCTGGTCACATTATCCGTAATTGCAGTTTATATCTTCAAAGCATTAAAGATAAACAAGCTTCAAGCAGCTCAACAATTGATTCTATGCCTATTCAAGAATAGGATTCATTGTCATAAGATTCATTGTGTCAAATACTCATTGTGTCATTATATTCATTGTGTCATTGTGTCAAATACTCATTGTGTCATTATATTCATTGTGTTATTATATTCATTGTGTCATTATATTCATTGTGTCATCATATTCATTGTGTCATTAGACTCATTATGTCATTATACTAATTGTGTCATATTTGAATTAACAACATGTTACCAAAATAATATTGTGTAATGTAAAGCAACATATAGCAATAAATACTAACATGCCAACACAAAGCAAAATATAACAACATGCCAACATATCAAATTACTATTGTGTCAAACTACGATTGTGTCAAACTACCACTTGTGTCAAACTACCAATGTGTCAATCTACCATTGTTTCAAACAAGCATTGTGTCAACTACCATTGTGTCAACTGAGCATTATTGTGTCAAAAAACTGATGAGGTTGTTAAGTGAACATCTCAAGTTAACTTTTTGTCCATTGTATGCAAAAAAGCTCGCTTTTGTTGGGTCTTTAGCAACCTTGAGGTGTTTCTCTTTTCTTACATGATCAGTGGTTGATTTTTTCTTGCTTAATGCCTTTTCTCTTTCAGATTGTTTTTTGTCCCAAATATCAAGCACAAAATCTTTTAACAGCATGCTATCTTGCACATCTACAAAACAATGAATGAGACAACATATCATATAACTTAATAAAGAAGTAAGTTTTTAATAGAAGAATTATGGTAGACACTAACTTTCTGAATCATCTTCAGGACTATCAATGATTAAAGGGTTTAACTTGTCATTTTTGAATTTAGTGAAATACTTCTTTGCTATTCTTTCACTTTTTTTTTACGTCTTGGACCTTCACAAAGACACATTATTAGCAGTTTTCATAACACAATGAATCCCAAACTATGACACAATGAATCCCCAATCATGACACAATGAACCTTCACAAAGACATGACACAAATATAGATTTTGACACAATCATGCTCGGTTGAAACCCCCCCAATCATGACACAATGAATCCTCAATCATGACACAATGGATCCCAAATCATGACACAATGATTTCCCAAACCATAACACAATGATTTCCCAAACCATAACACAATGAACCATTATTAGCATGTTTTCATGACACAATGAATCCCAAACTATGCTCGGTTGAAACACCCCCAATCATGACACAATGAACCTTCACAAAGACATTATTAGCAGGAATCATGACACAATGAATCCCCAAAGCATGATACAATGAACCCCCAATCATGACACAATGAACCTTCATAAACACATTATAAGCAGGAATCATGACATAATGAATCCCCAAACCATGACACAATGAATCCCCAAACCATGACACAATGAACCTTCACAAAGACATTATTAGCAGGAATCATGACACAATGAATCCCCAAACCATGACACAATGAACCCCCAATCATGACACAATGAACCTTCATAAAGACATTATAAGCAGGAATCATGACACAATGAATCCCCAAACCATGACACAATGAATCCCCAATCATGACACTATGAACCCCCAATCATGACACAATGAACCTTCACAAAGACATTATTAGCAGGAATCATGACACAATGAATCCCCAAACCATGACACAATGAACCCCCAATCATGACACAATGAACCTTCACAAAGACATTATTAGCAAGAATCATGACACAATGAATCCCCAAACCATGACACAATGAATCCCCAAACCATGACACAATGAATCCCCAATCATTACACAGTGAACCTTCACAAAGACATTATTAGCAGGAATCATGACACAATGAATCCCCAAACCATGACACAATGAAAACCCAATCATGACACAATGAACCTTCACAAAGACATTATAAGCAGGAATCATGACACAATGAATCCTCAAAGCATGACACAATGAATCCCCAATCATGACATAATGAACCTTCACAAAGACATTATTAGCAGGAATCATGACACAATGAATCCCCAAACCATGACACAATGAACCTTCCCAAACCATGACACAATGAACCTTCATAGATTTTTGACACAATATTGCTCGGTTGAAATTCCACAATGAAACCCCTAGATCATGACACAATGCATAGTTATATTTGACACAATAATGCTTGATTAGGTTTTACCTGTTTGTGCTTGCTCTTCGATTGGAGTTATTCGTAGTGTTTCTGAGTTTATGCTTGTGGTTTTCGAGGTTGCTGAATGTTCAATAGACTTTGAAGACGTTTTCGACGGTACATGATCCATGCTTACGTTTGAGGTTTTCGTCGGAGATGGTTTTCGAGGTTGGCGAATTGAAAAGATGATGATTGAAGTTTTTGTCGGAGATGGTTTTCAATAGACTTTGAAGACGTTTTCGTCGGAGACGGTTTATTGTGTCAAATTATTTTTTTGCCCCTCCACCTGTTAGCAGTTTTCCACTTATTTACATGTTTGCCATCGCGTTTTTTTGAACCGTTGATCTATTTTAATTAGTTGATCCAATGGCCAGTATTACTTCTCACCCTTTTTAGGAAATGTTAGCTTTGTAGCATATCCCAACTCTTTGTAAATAACCTCTTCCGGCCTAAATCTTGTTTGGAACTTGGACACTTTTAAACATTTTTTATTTTCACCTAATCAATATTAATTATTTTTGTTTTTTGATTAAATCAACCTATTGTTATAACTTTTTCATCAATCAACTCATTGTAGTTTAGTTATTTTTTCATCTATCGTATATGTACTTAAATATATAATTAATATATATAAATTTTCTTCTTGATATATCCCAACTTTTATATATATTTTTCATACGATTTTTTTTGCCTAGTAAACATTATGATTGTTTTAAACTAATTGCTACTCTTTTTAATTCGTTGACTTAAGTTTTTGGTTAATGATACTTTAAACTTTAACATAATCAAACTTGTACATTAAAAAGTTTATTAAAATAGGCTATTAATTTTGGCAGATCATGACCATATAGTTGAGGAGGAAATTTGTTTAACATACGTAACTCATTACTTACTTTACTTTTATTCTAATTAAATAATTAACGGAAGGGAACATCATTTTCCAGTAAGATATATTTATATACTTTTGTTTATGTATTTGATTATTTAATTATTATTTTTATCTTCTTAGTTTATTTGTAAGGTTCGTTAAATTATTCTTTCGGTTAACATGCCGTTTGATTAAAAGTTTAAAGGAAAAATATTATAATACGCTAGTTATAAATAAAACTATAATGAGTTAAATAAAAAGGGCGTACCTGGTGCTGTAAAGAGCTCCCGTGTTTTCGCAGAGTACAGGGAGGGTCCGTCCCATATAATGAGTTAAATGAGAAAATATATAAAAATGATAATAAGTTGATTGTTGAAAAAATAAAATGAAAGGATTATAATAGATTTGTTAAAAGTATAAATAAATGATGTATAACACTCATTTTGATAAATATTTTTTTTCAAATCATCCATTTTAATAAATATTTTTACCATCGATAATATTTTGGAAAAAAACTCACTCAAACTTTGTCATGGTTACCCTGCATTTGTTAACTAATTTATTTAGACTAAAATTCTCAGAAATGTAGGGGTCATATGTGAGATATAGACATAATATAAGGTGTGTATTGTAAACATTGAAGTCGTTGACATCATTAAGTTTCTTTTAGTCGCCTTCTTAAGGAATATATTTCCTCACTAATCAACGGGCGTCATGGAACGTGTTGGATGGTCGCCGACTTCCCTTCCCATAGGGGGGAGTTTAGCATTTAGCTCACCGCATGAGTAGAATTAGTTTTTTTTACAGTAAATATACGATTATGTTTTGAATAATAATTGTTATTTAATTTGGATTTATATGTTTGTTTCTCAGTCAAGACCGCACATCAAATCCCACTCACGAGGAAACGTAAACTGAAGGAAAAAAAAAAAGAAAAAAAGGAAAAAAGAAAATCCTCTGATGTAACCTTGACTATTTTTACTTATAGTAAAACTTGAAAACAAGACATTTTCATTTTTAATTGTCTTGAGTGTCTATATTAACCACTTGGGCTAAATTAGTGAATAACTTATTATAAAGGTTTATCTATGGATTTTTATTAATTTTTTGTTGTCTCAGTTCTAAATAAAATTTACGGTAAATTACTTTTTTCATCATTCTGATTTGTTAAAATTAATGGCTTTCATCCAAAAGATTATAAATAATTATTTTAGTCACGTAGTTTCCAACAAGTAATGATTTCTATTTACTCCGTTCAACCCTGTTCATGGATTTCGTGAAAACCCACTCATCTGAGCCTCACATAAGAGTCATTTGAATCAGTTAAACTTGAATATAAAACAATTTTCATCTCACTTCCATGTATCGATGGACTCCTTCAATATATAATCAAACCTTCATTTGATTGGCTTTCAACCCATACTTGATCATTCAATTGAAATTAAACCTTCAATGATCCTTCAATTTATAATTAATCTGCTTAGAATCCTTCAATCGATTGGCTTCCAACCTGAACCTGCAAACTTGTGATCCCTTAAAGAATCCATCAAAAACACGCCCTTATTCAAGTGAGACTCCACCCATTGATATTTAGAATTATTGTGTCACAGATTAGTATAGTTTAATCGTGCATAATAGGATACACATACCCCCAACATTCTAGTGGTACGGGTTAGGGGATATTTCTAGCACTAAAACGAGTCGCTCGAATACAATTTTGATTATGATGCATTTTCTTATGCACCTAAACTTGTGATTAATATTATGATTGTCTATGATGGGTCATGTATCACAAACTTATGAGCTCATCAACATTATTTTAATTTATTATGGGTGTGTATTCAAATAGAAGAATAAGGATCAAGTGAGACATAGATAAAAGCTGCAACAGTTTGAATTCGGAGATCGATCACCACGTTATCCATTTATCTCATGTTTTAGACAATTTAATAAACTATGTTATTTGGGTTTAACAATTAACTAGTAATTTACTCGCCGCGCGTTGCTGCAGCGGCGAATGTACGTGTCATGATCAAGTATAAAATATAATCGACTCAACTTGTTTCCGAACTAAATTTACGTAAAACATGGAGTAACACGAATTTATACAGTCAAATGAAAATATATTTTATTTAAATCGACTATTTCAAACACATTTTACGTTAAACGTATAACAATTCAAAATGTACATAAAAATAAGCAAGTGCGGGAAAGAAGGCGACATGATAAAGTATAGATTACATTCGCTCTAGCGCATTTCCTAGCAAATTTACATCAAAACATAGAGTAACTCGAATTTATACAACGAAATAAAATTATAATATTTGACCTAACTCGTTCAAAACAAAATTTACACATTAAAATAAACACGTAATATTATATAATAAAGTTGTTTAAGATATATATAATTTGAACTACTACTACTATTATATGATAAACTAAAATAGTTGTCGCGTGTATGCGAGTTTTAATGTAACCCTAAACCAAAATCAAAATGAATGTTCAAAACTAAAAAGTTTTTTTTTTTTGTTATGTTAAAAATAAAAGGTAATAAAATAAACCTAATTATTTAACTCGCCGCGCGTTGCTGCGGCGGCAAGCGTACATGTCATGATCAAGTATAAAATATAATCGACTCAATTTGTTTCCGAACTAAATTTACGTAAAACATAGAGTAACACCAATTAGTATCATCGAATGAAACATATTTTATTTAAATCGACTATATTTAAACGCAATTTACGTTAAAATGTAAAACAACTCAAAACGTATATCAAAATAAGCAAGTGTGGGGAAGCCATAGGCGGCATGATAAAGTATAGATTACATTCGCTCTAACACATTTCCTAGCAAAATTTACATCAAAACATAGAGATTCGAATTTACACCAAAGAAATAAAATTATAATATTTGACACAACTCGTTCCAAACAAAATTTACACCTAAAAATAAACACGTAGTATTATATAATAACTTTTTTTAAAATATGGATTAATTAAGAAAGCTATTATGGATATTTGTTTCTCTACACAACACCACAAATTAAAGCACGTAGTACAATTTTGTTTAGCACAAAATCAATTTTGCTGCATCCTCTATATATAATATACAAAAACAAAAACAAAAAAAATCCTCTATGTCCACCGACATAGAGGAATAAATAGAATAGAAATATTATTTCAAACAAATTTAAATTTGATGTAATGCCACCTAGACATTTGGCTTTGATATGTAACCGCGTATATGATTAACTAGTTTTGTTTAGTACACGATTTGAAATAATAATTTGTTAATTATAAAATAATATTTTAAGATATGATATGTTTTAAATTATCTATGAATAAGTTCTATAAATAATAAAATAATTACATCAACTTAAATTTTATTTTTAAAAAAAGCTAAATATTTTATTTCAAAACAAACCGTTTTAAAAAAACCGTTATAATAAATACCAATTTTATTTATTTTTGTTTATAATTATTTTACTTTATAAAAATAAAAATTTAAAATATTTTTCATTTAAAAAAATATGTTTTAGAACAATATTATTTTGTAAAAATTTGCTGTTTTATAAATTACATTAATAAACAGAGCTATTTATTAATATTGAAAAGAATTTTAGTTTATAAAGAAATTAAATAACATTATTAGCTATTATAGTAACTATTAAATAGAAAATAGAAGCTTGAACATTTTGATTAAGAATGTAGTGTTGAAATATGCCCCCCTTACCTACTTTTATTAATAGAGTACTAGTTTAGTACTCTGAGTACTAGTTTAGTACTCTGAGCACTAGTTTAGTACTCTGAGCACTAGTTTAGTACTCTGAGCACTAGTTTAGTACTCTGAGCACTAGTTTAGTACTCTGAGCACTAGTTTAGTACTCTGAGCACTAGTTTAGTACTCTGAGCACTAGTTTAGTACTCTGAGCACTAGTTTAGTACTCTGAGCACTAGTTTAGTACTCTGAGCACTAGTTTAGTACTCTGAGCACTAGTTTAGTACTCTGAGCACTAGTTTAGTACTCTGAGCACTAGTTTAGTACTCTGAGCACTAGTTTAGTACTCTGAGCACTAGTTTAGTACTCTGAGCACTAGTTTAGTACTCTGAGCACTAGTTTAGTACTCTGAGCACTAGTTTAGTACTCTGAGCACTAGTTTAGTACTCTGAGCACTAGTTTAGTACTCTGAGCACTAGTTTAGTACTCTGAGCACTAGTTTAGTACTCTGAGCACTAGTTTAGTACTCTGAGCACTAGTTTAGTACTCTGAGCACTAGTTTAGTACTCTGAGCACTAGTTTAGTACTCTGAGCACTAGTTTAGTACTCTGAGCACTAGTTTAGTACTCTGAGTACTAGTTTAGTACTCTGAGTACTAGTTTAGTACTCTGAGTACTAGTTTAGTACTCTGAGTACTAGTTTAGTACTCTGAGTACTAGTTTAGTACTCTGAGTACTAGTTTAGTACTCTGAGTACTAGTTTAGTACTCTGAGTACTAGTTTAGTACTCTGAGTACTAGTTTAGTACTCTGAGTACTAGTTTAGTACTTTGTGTATTACACAGGTTAAATAAAAAATATTAAATAATTAATAACGAAACTTTATTAATTATAAAACAATATATTAAAATAAAATATGATTGAAATTACGTTGAGTAATAACTATAAACAATAAAACAATGATATTAATTTTTTTTATTTTATTATATGCTAAAACGCAAAGCTAAAACACAAAGCCAGTGTCATATTTAATCGACCAAAACAATCATATCTTGCTATTATAATAAATGAACATCTAAGGTGTCACATGATCTCTTTTCGTGCACAATATGTCACATGGCAACATGTGAGGTCTTCATTTTTATGATTTGTTTTTCTATTTACGCGGACCTGCCGACCCGCAGATCTATACACCCGTTTTCATATATGGATATAAACCTTATACCTAGAATGTTGTTTATGTTATTTGCTAATTTTATCGATGCAACTATAGGTCTTTTGGATGGCAATTTATAAGTGTTTTGACCGCATTTGTAAGTCCTTTTGGAAAACAATTTACAAGGTGTTTTTACTACATTTTCATTTGGATGATGATTTGTTAGATGCGTTACATATTCGCTTGTAGGTCTCGACATCCTTTAGAATTATTCACATCTCATTTATATTAATTTGAGAATGCTTTCTACATAACTGTTGAAATATATGTATTGTTTCAATTCAATATCAAATATAAAATTCTTATGAGTATAATCTAATGGTGCATGTTTTATTGTTTTATGTTGGGTTTTATGGACTTGTGGGCTCATCTTAAAAGCTGTGTTTGGATTGGAATAGAGTTGGGCCAAGCTCCACATCATGGTTTCACACAGATGGAAGATGGAGTTTTTTTATTAAAAAGGAAGTCTTCTAATTTTGTTCAAGAGGAATAGTAGAGATGTAAAGCATACAAAGAAATATAGAAGTCTATCATATTCATCATTTCACCCATCTTCAGCATCTCATCTTCTTCATCTGTTCTCTCTGTTCATCTTCTTAGTTCATCGATTTAGGTCTAGAGTTTTATGGTTATCAGTCTCAGGCTTCAAGTCTGTATCTTCTTGTAGCAGTTCATCTCGAAAGAGTTCTTGTAAGTCTGTACATATATGCTTTGGTTCTAAGTCGATTGTATTGGTTCGCTTGTTCTTCATTTCATTTTTAATCAGATTTGGAGTTCTTGGGATTTTTAGTTTACCTGATGTGTTTATAACATGGTATCAGAGCTTTAGGCTCTTATTTCGTGTTCACATCATATATGTTCTTGCGATTAGGGTTTCTAGGTCTGGGTCGATCAGTTTGTTTTTATCTAATCTGATTTATTCGAATTATGTAAACAATTTCTCTCGCTTTTCCGCTGCAAGGTATCATCGATAGGTGTAGAAACCCAATCTTGTTCGTGAGCGCATTCTTCTGGTTTCATTCGAACAGGTCTTGGGGTGAAATTCTTTCTTTCCTTTGTCAAAAACAGTTGGGCATAACCGAGTGAGGTTTTGATCGGCTAAATCAAGGTTTCTTTGTCTGTGCCAGTGGTTTAACATTTTCAATTGTGCAATCTTTGTAATCTTTTCCTCTTGAAATATGGATTTTTTTCCGTACAAAATAACCCTAGATGCATATCTGATGAGAGTCTTAAAACACAAGACTGCAAGAGTTCTTTGATTACTACTTGCTTGTTTAGAATAGTCTTATCAATAGAAGCCCTATGTCTGTTTATTCTCAGTTTCATCAGTCGTGAGACTGTTCTAAATTATGATGTTCTTAGGTGAAGATGTGAAGTCAATGGAGTTTTATTTTAAGACTAGATGAAGTAATTCATTTGTCAACATAGATTGAAGAGGTTTAACATACCCCTACTTTGCCTTCCTACATTCATAGTATTTGAGGCTTTAGTTGGTGATTGTGCGAGACATGCTCTATATTCTTTAGTTGTTGTTATCACCGGACGAAATGCAATGTGAGGTTTCTTACCCTTTTTGTTTATTTTTACTTTTCACAATTAATTTCTTAGACATATTTAGCTGGGTTAGTGTCACACCCCCACTAAAAGCGGAAACACGTGGATGTAACGAGACGGAATCGTCATAACACATTGTGAACAATAGAGATGCAATATAAATAAATGACAATAACCGTGTCATGACGACACCCGACTTAAAGGAGACTTGTGTCGTGTTTAGTCAATATTCACGACAACATAGCCATAAGCATAAACATTGTAATTGAATCACATAACCAAAAGTAATATCATTGTAATGTAATTCCCACAACCCGGGAACAAGTATCCAAAAAGAATAAAGTTGTGTAATCAGACCAACAATGTTTTAAAAGAATGTTTGTCAAGTATCGTATAGTCTCAAAATGCATCCTAGAGTCTCCACTAAGGCGGCACTCCAAAAATCTTCAATTAGCGTTATCACCTGAAAAGATATGCTCAAAATGGTCAACAAAAATTGTTGGTGAGCTTGCAGGTTTAAATAGTAAATAAATTGATGCTGCATAATAGTTTTGCGGAATACCGTGAATACAGTTATAAGTAAGCATAATCACATGACAATGAGCTTCACAACCAAACCAATGACGTACACACAGAATCTTGTCGGAATATATTCACCCAAGGGCCCGTTCCTGGCCACTGTTGGAACCAACTAGTATACCAACAAACAAGGGTGGGGGTGTCAACCCAGCAGTACTACTAATACCTATCCGTCGGTTCTAACACCAGAATTAAATGGTTGTAAAAAAGTACCACACAGCAAACTCATGTATGTATCAGATAAGTACTCACAAAACAGTAACATGTTGATTCCAAGAATGTAAGTTGTACAGTATAAAAATGGGTGAGCATACTTTTCCCCCGAGTTTGTAAATGATTGAAGTATTGAATAAGCATAAAAGGGGCCACGAAACTCACTTGTTCGGTGGTAAGTATGGATGAATGGATGATCAAGTTTCAAATGTTGTATGCAATAAAAGATCAAACACCTATTAACAGTTATTGTTAAGCATTAATGATACGTTTAATTAAAATAGTAACGTTCGGTCGGTTCGGGTTCTATCGGTTCGGTCACGCGGAACACACACAAGTAGACATAAGTATTAGGTCTTATATAGATCCAAGTACTTGGAGTCGTCGCCATTGCTGATAATATTAGTGTAAAGGTTTCATTGTTGTTAGAGAAGTACTTAGTAAACATTAGTGGTTACAAATCAGTTCTTGATAATTGTAAAAACGTTACAGTTGATTTGATTTGTGATAATATTAGTAATTCTTATAGTGTTAACGTTAATAATGTTATTAGCAATGGTAACCGTTTTGATGTCACCTTAACATCACACGAAATACACACACCACACACATAAGAAGGAAATGCATACACAAATAACTTCAGCCGCACAACAGGACCAGACGCACGACTCAATGCTCCATCCGCACGAATCAACCTCTATTCGTACGAATCAGCTTCATTTGTACGAATGAACCTTCATTCGTGCGACCCAGCCTTCAGTCGTACCACACAACACTCAATCGCATGACTCAACATCCATACACACGAATCAACCTCCATTAGCACGAATTAGCTTCATTCATACGAATGAACCTCTATTCGTGCGACTCAGCATTCAGTCATGCGATACACGCACAATCGCACACATTCATCCGCATAGACTCAATCACACACATTCATACATCCGCATGACTCAATCGCACGCACATAGTCATCCGCATGACTCAATCGCACACATACACACAGTCGCACGACTCAGTCGCACGGCCCACTCAGTCGAACGACTCGGTCGCACGACAGACTCATCCGTCTGTGCAGAAATCGCGACTGCAGAAGGTGCAGAGCAGCCTTCGGCTGCTGCGTGCACTCGATTCGCACAACCAACACTTCCAGAAATGCATTTCATACACACACAAGCAAGGAGGACACATAAAAGGACATCATACGCGGTCACACAACCTCATGTGCTTGGGTCGGCCCCGAGCACCCAAAACCACTCGAAAAACAACAGAAATAAGCAAGGAAAAGGGACGACTAAGGTTGTCTACCTGCGAGAATGGATTAGGTTCGGCTGATGCCGAAGTTTTGCCGGTGAAATCGTGAAGAAAGGGTCGGAGAGCAGGGAGGGGGCGATTGGGAGCGATCGGTGGTGGTTGGGGTTTTGGTTTGAAATGGGATAAGGCTAGTAAAAAGGGGTTTTTTTATACCCTTTTCAAGTTTGTGGGTTTGGTAACTTCAGTCCTTAGACTTTCAAGGCCTTAATTCTTTAAGTTTAGTTAATTACAATTTGGGTCCCTTAACTTGGTTAATTATATTTTAACGCTAGTATGTTAATAGTAATCACATTAATTATATTGTTGGTGTTAATGATAATAATAATAATAATAATAATAATACTATTAATGTTACTAATAACAGTTCAATTAATTATTATAACAATAATAATGATAATGATAATGGTAATTGTGATAATGGTAATAACCATAGTATTTATGCTAGTAATGATAGTAGGGGAAAGGTTTTATTAAGTGTTTTGTGTTTAGGTTTTTATGTACAGTTGGGATAAGACACATAGTTAGGGAAATAAATTTTGAAACTAATGCAACTTGGTTGAGTTACTGTTGAGTATTCAAGAAGGCTAACAAGTACTACGTTAATTGACGGACCTTTTGGTGACGGATGTCACAATATCCCCCAGTTGGGAGAATTTCATCCCGAAATTCAGCTGGAGTTAGATCCAAGAGTATCCTCTATGAATAGATATGCATACTTGAGTTTCATCTGGTCTTCCTGTTCCCATATGAATTCTGGTCCTCGTTTAGAGTTCCATCTCACGCGGACAATCGATATCATGCTGCGCCTTAATCGTTTAACCTTTTGATCCATGATCTCTATGGGTTCTTCGATAAAATGAAGCTTTTCATCAATCTTGATATCCTCGATTGGTACATGAAGAGTTTCATCCACCAAGCACTACTTGAGGTTTGATACGTGAAACGTATCGTATACATCACTGAGTTCTGGTGGCAACCTTAATCGGTATGCCACTGGACCAATTCTTTCCGTGATTTCGAATGGTCCTATGTATCTCGGGGCTAACTTCCCTTTCATTCCAAATCGTACAATCCCTTTCTAGGGAGAGACTTTAAGTAGAACACGATCTCCCACGTTGAATTCCAGAGTTTTCCGAAGGTTGTCGGCGTAGCTCTTTTGGCGATCTCTGGCTGATACGGAGTTCGTCATACGGTACACTATAACCCATATCGAGTCATGCCCGCTACTCGTTGTAGGAAGTTTGGTAATAAAATCCATGGCTATGTTTTCCCACTTCTATTCAGGAATTTCCGGTTGCTGCAGTAATCCTGATGGTTTCTGATGTTCAGCTTTAACTTTCGAGCACGTCAAGCATCGACTTACATACATAGCAATGTCTTTCTTCATGCCTGTCCACCAATACAAATCTTTGAGATCGTGGTACATCTTATCTGCGCCAGGATGAACAGAATATCGTGTCTTGTGCGCTTCATCCATGACTAGGGTACGTACACCTCCCCATTTGGGTACCCATATACGATCCATGAAATACTGTAAGCCGTCTTCATTGTAAATCATCTGTTTATTCAACCCTCGAAATTCTTCTCACGCAATGTTTTCTTCTTTCAATGCCTTACTTTATGCAATTAGTATCTGGGTTTTCAGATTCGTTTGAATAGTCAACCCCAACGCTCGTGCACGTAGTGGTTTCACGCGTTCTTTGCGGCTTAAAGCATCGGCCACCACATTCGCTTTCCTCGGATGATACCGGATTTCACAATCGTAGTCACTAAGTAACTCTCCCCAGCGTTGCTAACACATATTAAGTTCCTTATGATCCAGGATATGTTAGAGACTCTTATGATCCATGTAAATGACGCACTTAGTTCCATACAGGTAATGCCTCCATATCTTAAGTGCAAATACCACAGCGCCCAACTCCAGGTCGTGAGTCGTATAGTTCTTTTCATGCATTTTAAGCTGTCGTGAGGCGTAGACGATTACATTATCCCTTTGCATTAGCACACATCCTAGTCCTTGATGTGAAGCATCGTAGTACACCACAAAATCATTAGATCCGCCCGGAAGGGACAATATCGGTGCATTACACAACTTTTCTTTCAATGTTTGGAAGGCCTCTTCTTGTACACGTCCCCAGTCAAATTTCTTGTCCTTCTGAGTCAACAGTGTTAATGGTTGAGCGATCTTTGAAAAATTCGCGATGAAACGTCGATAGTATCCGGCAAATCCTAAGAATTGCCGTATTTCTGAAGGTGTCTGGGGTGCATCCCATTTCTTCACCGCTTTAATCTTTCCGGGATCTACGTGAATCCCATTTTCATTCACCATGTGTCCCAAAAATTTCACTTCTCATAGCCAAAACTCGCACTTTGAGAACTTGGCAAAAAGTTTCTCTTCCCGCAACAGTTCTATTATTGCCCGAAGGTGTTCTTCATGGTCCTCTTTCGATCGGGAGTAGATAAGTATATCGTCTATGAATACAATCACGAACTTATCCAAGTAAGGTTTACATACCCGATTCATCTGGTCTATAAACATAGCTGGTGCGTTAGTCAGTCCGAACGGCACGACTAAGAACTCATAGTGCCCATAATGAGTCCTAAATGCTGTTTTCGGTATGTCATCTTCGAAAACCCTTAGTTGATGGTATCCCGAACGAAGGTCGATCTTGGAGAAATACGAGGCTCCTTGCAACTGATCGAACAAATCATTGATTCTGGGAAGAGGATATCGATTCTTCACGGTCAATTTGTTCAGCTCGCGATAATCGATGCATATACGGAACGACCCATCTTTCTTTTTGACAAATAATACCGGTGTTCCCCATGGTGAGTGACTCGACCGATTAAAACTCTTCTCCAGTAGCTCCTGTAATTGGTTAGATAACTCTTGCATTTCTGATGGTGCTAACCGATACGGCACCTTTGATACCGTTGTCGCTCTAGAAACCAACTCTATACGAAATTCCACTTTGCGTGGAGGAGGCAAACCCGACAACTCGTCAGGGAATACATCCGGATAATCTCATACTACAGGAATATCTACCAACTTTCTTTCCTCTTCCTTCTTTTCTACCACATGAGCCAGAAATGCGTAGTATTGCTTTTGTAAACTTTGGTGCGCTTTCATGCAGGAGATAAGCTTTAGTTTTCTTCTCGGTTGTTCTCCTTGAATCCTGAGTACCTTCCCGTCTGGCATGGGGATTCGTACTACTTTTTCCCGACAGACAATCTTAGCTCCGCGTTTCGACAACCAATCCATTCCCACAATCATGTTGAAACTTCCTAACTCAAAAGGTATCAAGTCTATATCAAATGCATGGTTCTCCAATATCATCGTGAACTTTCTAATAATCTCATCAGCCTGTACAATTCTACCGTTGGCCATTTCTATGGAGTAGCTAGTTTCTAGCCTACTAGGGTTCAAGTCAAGCATGTGAGCAAATTCAGAGGATATAAAACTATTGTCTGCTTCAGTATCAAACAATATAGATGCAAAGTGGTGATTGAGCAAGTACGTACCCGTAAAGACATTCAGGTCCTGACGGTCGTCATTTGCTCCGATGACGAACGCACGTCCTCTGGCAGCATTTCCTTGATTTCCCTGACCTTGATTACCGGCTATGGCCATCACTTGTGGTTGGTTATTTCCTTACTGACCCTACGCCCGATTCAGTCTGGGGCACATGTTCTGGCAGTGATCAGGGCTTCCACACTCATAGCAAACCCTAGCATTCCTTGCGGGGTTAACCGCATTAACCGGCGCAACCAGATTCGACGTCACTCTGTAGTCTCGCGCCAAGTGCCCCGGGCATCTGCAGTTTGCACAAACCCAACACGGCATTGCTTAGGGGTGATGAAAGTTGCACCTGTTACACTTAGGGTGCGGCCCGACATGTTCCTTCCTACCCTGAGCCACTGCCACAAAATTTCTGGTCGTCTTAGCCCGTTTGTTAAATTTCCCTGTACTCGACCTGCTCGCTTCTCCAACATCCTTCCTCTTCTCAGCTCATTTCCCCGGAACCTCAGTTCTCACCATCTCATCTGTTAAAGTACCAGCCTTTAGAACTGCACTCTAAATAGTAGGAGGGGTTGCTGCTGTTACCGTTTCCCGGATTTAAGGCACAAGTCCCCAGATGTATCTTTCGATCCTCTTGGATTCCGGAGTGACCAGATGAGGGACCAGTCTTGCCAATTAGTGGAAACGATCAGGGTAAGTTGCGTGCCCAGCTCCTACCATAGCATGATTCCAGAACTCCTGTTCCAACTTCTGCATCTCGTTGACTGGACAGTATTCTTCGGTGATTAATGCTTTAAACTCATCCCAAGTCATCTGCATTGCTGATTCTTTTCCCCTCACTTGAATCTGTGTGTTCCACCAAGTTAGTGCCTTGCCCTGTAGTGAACACGTGGCATACTTAAACTTTTGGTTGTCTAGGCATTCACTTATATCAATTTCTGCCTGCATCTTCTCAAGCCACCTAGTTAGGGCTATCGCCCCACCTTTCCCATCAAATTCTTTTGGTTTGCAGGCCACAAACTCCTTGTATGAACATCCTCGTCTTGTATTAACAATCCCAGTTTCGTTGCCAGTAGTACCACCATTCTCAGTTCCTTCTCCTGTTCCTTGGTTATGCTCATTGTCATTATCATTATCCCCGTGGAGGTTATGATTCAGAAGAGTGTCGCTCACTTGGGTCACTGTTGTTGGAATCAGTGCGACTAGCTGCTGAGCGATCATGGCAGCTATATCGGGGTTTCCAGTCCCCTGATTGTTGCCGGCGGGACCACCACCTATTCCTGGTGTCCTACCTCTACCTCTGCCCCTTGGGGTCTCACCTTCGCGACTCATACTGCGGGTGACTCTTCGAGGCGGGATTTTCTAATCATAAAAGAAGTAAACACGTAAACTTTAGTCACTTCACGATACACATATAACTCCACTCATCAAGTTCCAACATTTCATACTTCCAGTTAATCAAGATCATCACGTAGCCCAGTTCAAGCACAGTCTTAGTATACCGGTGATGCTTATATATAGGGTTCTCCGCAACGTTCCCACCACATCCGTGATATACCAAGAACGATGCTTAAACCAGTTACATGACAACCGATTTTCTCTAACATCATCCCAATGAACAACGTAATCCATGTGTAGGGAGTATCATCACTCTTCTACAACTCTTTGAAATCCACATTCATTTTAAGTATTTAGTCATTCCCATAGTTACTGAAAGGCTAGACGGAGCAATGCTTCATAGAGAATAAGACTAATATCATAATTGGAATCCCATGAAGGCTCCAAGTAGAACAGGACTTAAGTAATAGTAGAGGTTATAAATGTTTTATCATCATTTACAAAGTCTTGCTAGAATTATGATTCTACTGTCCTAAGGTATAGAATGGAAGACTTGTACTAACTATGATCATTACCTCATGATAAGATTCACCAGGCTTCACATGCACTGCAAATTGCAATTACGTGTGCACCCGTAATGGTAATTTGCCTTGCATGGTCCCCCTCAGCTTCACCTACCCAAGTTAACATCACAGTATTGACACCATTCATCATGCAAAGATCATGTAAGTTCTCATGTTCATGAACCAATAGTATTCCAATAGTAGTCCGCCATAACAATTAGAATCCAAGCACATAATCTCAATTAGTCTAACAAAAGTTGCCTATCCCTTCTTCTTTCGGGACCTCAGGCATAATTGTCTCAGGGTCGGACTCAATATCCGAGATCAAAGCTTCACATGATCTATCAAGATCCCTTTAGGTTGGGTATCCAAACCTAATAGTATAATGCGGCGCGCATGGGAACTGAAGATTCCATTCGAAGACGTCCCGTGAGGAAAGAGTAAGAGTAATGGTGCTTTCCTCAGAATGATCAGATAACAAGACATAGAGATAAAGAACAAGTATAGAGGAACATACATGCAATATCAAATGCACGTCAATCCTAGCATGCATTCTACATGAAGGTTCCTAGGTTATAGTCTAGGTCAAGTGATTTGCCTAATTCTCTATAACCAATGGCTCTGATACCAGTCTGTCACACCCCCGCTAAAAGCGGAAACACGGGGATGTAACGAGACGGGATCGTCATAACACATTGTGAACAATAGAGATGCAATATAAATAGATGATGATAAGCGTGTCATAACGACACCTGACACAAAGGAGACTTGTGTTGTGTTTAGTCAATATTCATGACAACATAGCCATAAGCATAAACATTGTAATTGAATCACATAACCAAAAGTAATATCATTGTAATGTAATTCTCAAATCCAAAACGAATAAAGTTGTGTTGAAGATCAAGAATAGGTTGGACTCACCTTAGATTAGTATTTGTTTATCTTACTTTATAATAGGATTTATGTTAGTTTCCTTTTGTAAGTTGTTTAGTTTAATTTGTACATATAGCAGTCTAGCGAAACTATTAGCGAAACTATAGTTTCGCTCACAGTAAGCTGCAAGTTCTCCCGGCAAAACTAACAGTTTCTGCCGGGCGAAACTATAGTTTCGCCAGCACAGTTTCGCCACCAGCGAAACTGTCTGCGAAACTGAGAATGCTATATATAGATTTCATTTTGTTCATTGTTAGCTATCCTTGCAAAAACCCTAATCGAATATTTGTGTTGCAAGAGGCTATTGTAAGCTGGAGTTTATTGAATATATTGAGCTTATTTCATTTCTTTGTGTATTGGTGCTTATTGGTTCATCTTTGAATACTTTTTGGTCTTCTTGAGTTCATCAAATCTTCTTGTGAGTTGTTTGTGATTGGTATTGAACGATTCAAACTATTTTCTGCACTAAAAAACTGATCAATGGACCAACAATATGGTATCAGAGCCATAGTGCTCTTAATTGTTTGAGGTTTTTGGTCATTTTTGTTCAATACCAAGTAGTCTTCATTTCTATATCTAAACAGAGTGTTTTTATCATGGAAACTGATTGAATCTTGCTTGTTTCTGTTTGGGGAAGTCTCGTGAATCATTCCATTTCAAATTCATTGACATTTGGGTGATTTCAGATCGTTTTTAGGTTTAAAGGGTTTTCTGGTTCATCCAGCGAAACTGCTGTGTTCTTCCAGCGAAACTACTGAATCTTCCAGCGAAACTATTACTTTCACTACAACTACTTTCTTGCGAAACTAGATATTCTTGAACGAAAGTTCCTCAGTTTGAGCCTGACTTACTAGCGAAATTGCTGATGAAAGTATTTTGAATGAAAGTTCAAGCTTGTTTCCTGCGAAATTCACAGCGAAACTAAGCAATTCACTGCTTCTGGCTAGCGAAAGTGCTGCCGAAATTGTCAGCGAAAGTAGTCCCCTTCTTGTGAAACTAAGCAATTTACTTTCGCCCTCCAGTGAAACTAAGCACTTTCGCCCGGGCGAAACTGCAACTCAGCGAAACTATTCCAGCGAATTTACAGAAAGTCAGCGAAACTATTCCACTTGAAAAATGATGACTTCAACAAATATCACCATGACTAATTTGGAAAGTATTCAACCTAACAGGCCACCGAGGCTTGTAAATGGTGAGAATTTTGAGGACTAGAAAAGATGTTTGAGGGCTTTCTTCTTCTACATAGATCACAGTCAGTGGGAATCAATTGTAAATGGACCTCACAAACCGACAACTACTGTTGGTGCTATCACCTCTCCAAACAATGACCCAAGTACTTATACTGAGACTGACATTAAGTTACTTGACCGGGACAAGAAAGCTCTTGGAGCACTGACTCTTTGTTTGCATCAGGACATTTACAATAGATTCGCCGAACGCACAACTGCTAAGAATCTGTATGATGCATTGTGTGAGTTTTATGATGGTAATGAAGATTTGAAGAAGGACAAGAAAGCTCAAGCTGAGAAGGAGTTTAATTCATTTGTGGGATACAGGCATGAGAACCTCACTGATATAACAAACTGTTTCTTATCAGTTTCAAGCACTCTTAAGAAGTACGATGAGCAGTTGGGAAACCATGAGCAAGTTACTAAGCTACTTGATTCACTTCCTCCAGAGTGGAGTATCCAAATCAAGTTGCTCAAGAAAGAGAGGAACTTTGCTGATTACAAGCTCATGGATGTAATCAACAAACTTAAGTCATTTGATCTTGATCTCAAAAGAAGAGAATATAACCAGGGAATGATGCCGGGGATAATTCAACCTCAGAACGCTGCATTAATTTCATCCGCTGCAAACTCTCAGTATTATGGTGTAGCCTGTGGAGGTTATGGAGGATCAGCTGGTCATGTCAGTTCAGATAAGTCGGTTGGTGGAACATCACACGTGGGTTCGAGCTCAAAGGCATTAGTCAATACTCAAATCTCATCTAACACTATGTCGTTGTTCGGGTTGTTTGTTCAAAGCTATGAAGCTCTGGTTGCAGGTGAATTGAAAGGTAAAGGTATGACTATTGAAGACATGTATCAGGTGGATCCTGATGATCTTGAGGAGACAGACATTCAGTGGCAAATGGCAATGCTCACTCTTCGTGCTAGAAGGTTTATGGAGAGAACCGACAGAAGAAATTTTGGGAATCAAGGTCAGAACAACAAGCTTGGATATGATAAATCTAAGCTCAGATGTTTCAACTGCAAACATCTAGGTCACTTCAAGAGAGAACGTCCTTCTCCAGTTATTTCAGAACCAGTCAATTCTCATAACTCTATGGTCATTCCAATCGCAGAAAAGGTTGAAGAGGTCAAGCCAAAGAAAGAAACTGCTCTACTCACAAACTTTGACTGGAGTGCTGAAATTGAAGAATCAAAGGAAGAAATTAACCAGGCTTTAATTGCAGAGGTAGTAGAGGTGCCTGATATTGATAGTGACTACATTGATTGTTTTGATCCTTTTAGAGAATTCAGAGATGAAGCTTGTGATGATATTATTAATGGTGACTCAAGTGGAGAGGCTTGTGTTGATATAATTCAAGAGAATGATGACGATGCTGCTGATAACAAAGCCGGTGAAGACAAAAAGGTAAAGGAAAGTGAAGCTGAAGTTCAAGAGGGAGTTAATTTGGTTCAGGAGGACGTTGTTCATGAAGGTCTGGTTTGCAAAACTATGGATGTCAATGATAAAGTTGAGGAGGTGCTAGGAAAAGTTGATGAGGAGCAGGTTGATGCTGTGGAAATTGGGAGAGCTGCTGATGATTCAAAGACTGCAGATGCTGAAGTTAATCAATCAGGGAAATCAGAACCAAACATGGAAGAAATGATTCAAGCAGCCAAGCAAGTAGCTGTGGAGGAATACAAAAGAACCATTCCTGCATGCGAATGTGATCGTGCTCTCGCGGCTGAAAAACTGGTAATGGGTCTTTCTTATGATATTGTAGAAGATATGTGTTCCTCTGCTTGTAAAATACGTTTAATTGGCATATACAAAGCTAATAGATTATTAATGAATAATGAAAATGAATTAAAAAGGCTAAACAAGGAACTTAAGGTGAATGAATCAAAATATTTTGTTAAATTAAGAGAAGCTTTAAGAGAAAATGAACATTTGAAAAGAACTCTTTTGGAAAAGAACTGTGAAGTCAATTACTTGATTGAACAAATTACACTTGCTGAGTTTGAAACAAGAAAGCTTAAAAATAAGTTGGAAAAATGGACTCTTTCGGGTATGAAACAGGAGGAATTATGCAAAAGACAAAGGGGGGCTAAAATCAAGACCGGGTTGGGTCATGAGGATAATGTATGTGTCTATCCTCCACCTAGTACTTTCTGTTATTCTCCTACACCCACTCCTCATCCTTCTAATGAGTTGATACAAGAGATTATACAGAATGATACTAACAGTCTCTTTGCAGGTTTAGTTGGAGTAAGCCATAAGGAGGTGCGAGAGGAATATGATTATGGTGGCAGTAGTGTCTTGGCAGCTCTAGTAACTCTAGTTTAAATTCCAAGAAGTCTTTTGTAGACAATAGTTTAAGTAGATTTGTCATGTCAAGTACTGTTTTAAATTCAGACAATAGTTCATGTAATAGTAATTCAGGATGTTCTGTTTCTGACTGTGATGATTCAAGTGATGATATTGCTAATGATGCTTGTGTGGATGATAAACCTCAACTTTCAGGTCATGTCTCTGAAAGTCAAACAAAAACAAACTGCTTTAACAAATTCTTTTCTCATCCAATTCTATCTTTTACACCGATAAGGATTTCAAAACCAAAAGATAAAGAAATGTCTTCTTCCACTGAGAATAACAAGGATAAAATTGAACAAAAATCAGTTAAAGTGGAAGTCATCACAGGGAAGTCAAAAGAGCCATATGACTCGTACAGTGATTCAGATTTGAAATTGTCTGAATGTGATGAAGAAATATCTATTGATAGAATTCCTTCATCAAATTGTTCCAAAACAAGGTTGAGATCTCATTGTTTTAGATGTGGAAAGGATGATCACTTAATAAAGCAATGTCCTGAATCAGGTGATAATAGTATGCAGACTAAACTTTTTGGAACTAGATTGACAGATTTTGTGAATGGTTTCTTTTGAAGAAGATATGTTAATCCAAGACCTAAGTACACTAAGAATTGGGTCCCAATTTCCAAAGTCTAACCATTTTTTTTCAAATGTTAGGAATCATCCAGAGCCGCTGTAAATAGTGTTTGGCATGTAGATAGTGGATGTTCCAGACATATGACTGGATTGAAGAATCTGTTGTTAAATTACATAATTATTAATGGAGGATATGTGGCCTTTGCTGGAGACAAGAAGGGTGGAAAGATGATTGGCCAAGGAGATGTCTCAAATGGATCACTAACCTTAGAGAAAGTTAACTATGTTCCTGAGTTGGCATTCAATCTTCTTAGTGTATCACAAATCTGTGATAAGGATATTCCAGTGCTATTTCTTGTAAACGAATGCCTATTCATGAAACCCGAGTTTTCTATCCCTGAGGAGTTGGTGATAATGCGAGCTCCAAGGCGAAATGATACATATTTGCTGAATATGGGATCAAATGAATCATCTTCTACCGTGACTTGTTTTCTGTCTAAAGCTTCATCTCATGAATCTTTTCAGTGGCATAGACGTTTAGGACATATTAACTTTAAAATTTTAAATAAGTTGGTTAAGAACACTTTAATAAGAGGACTACCACTAAAAGATTATTCAGTGGTAGAGAAGTGCATGGCTTGTGCTAAAGGAAAGCAACACAAAAAGCCACACAAAATTAAAATTCAAAACTCAATTTCTCATCCCCTTGAATTGTTACACACTGACTTATTTGGCCGAATAAGTATAAAGTAAATTGCTAAGAAATCTTATTGTTTGGTTGTCACAGATGATTATTCAAGATACTCATGGGTGAGATTTCTTGCACACAAAAATGAAACAGCTGAAGAGTTAATGAAGTTGATTCCATTGATTGAGGTTCTGGGGAAGAGGAAGGTTCAAGCCATCAGAAGTGATAACGGAACTGAGTTCCGAAATCATATCTTCAATTCTTTCTGTGAGCAAAGAGGTATTCTCAGACAGTTCAGCGCTGCAAGGACACCACAACAGAATGGTGTCGCCGAAAGGAAAAATAGAACTCTCGTGGAAGCAGCCAGGACTATGCTGATTGAGTCAAAGCTTCCAATTATCTTCTGGGCAGAAGCAGTAAATTATGCAGCTTATGTTCTAAATCGAGTACTAATCGTCAAAGACAAGATGAAGACATCATATCAGCTGTTTCACAGTATCAAACCCTTGATTGATTTTATGCGCCCATTTGGATGCTCTTGTACTCTGCTGAATACTCAAGATCAGAAGACGAAGTTTGGAGCAGTTTCTGATGAATGCTTCTTTGTGGGATGCTCAGAGACACAAAAAGCTTATCGTGTGTACAATAAACGGACGCGGATTGTGCAAGAATCATATTATGTTGATTGGCAGGAATCAAACTCCACAAGCATTGGCAGTGAACTAGCATGGTTTTTCGATTCTACCACCGTCTTCAAATCATTCAATCTCCCAAATCCTGATGATGATGACATCACTCCTCACACATCTTTTAATCCAATTCCACCACAATCACAGCCAAATATCACTTCATTACCTCACATATCATTTGATATTCCATCCTCTCCACCACCACCACCTAATCCCTCATCTTCATCCAACCCAATCTCTCCATCAGATGTACCATCCTCATCAAATTTCAATCCAATTCCCATTACCAACCCAATTCCACTTTCTGATTCCATCTCCCAGACAAGCTCATCCATTCCATCTCAACAATCCAATCCCACATCTACACCCCAATCCAATCCCTCAACGCTTAACACAAACTTTAAGACCTTGAAAGACCATCCACATGATTACATCATTGGATCAATTACTGATGGTGTGGGGACTCGAAGTCAAAGTGGGTTGATTAATGAGTGTCTCTATTCTGCTTTCTTATCTCAAATTGTTCCAAAGAATTATAAACAGGCACTTGAAGATCCAAGTTGGGTCGAGTCTATGCAAATGGAGTTGCAACAATTCAGAAAGCTGAAGGTTTGGGAATTAGTTGACCTTCCTCCAAACAAATGTCCCATTGGTACCAAATAGGTGTTTCGGAACAAGCCGGACGATCGTGGTATAATTATTAGAAACAAGGCACGCTTAGTTGTTCAAGGTTTTGCTCAAGAGGAAGGAATATACTATACTGAAGTGTTCGCTCCAGTTGCACGCATTGAAGCCATCAGAATCTTTCTGGCACACGCAGCCCACAAGAACTTCAAAGTTTTTCAGATGAATGTTAAATGTGCCTTTCTATATAGAGACATTGATGAGGAGATCTATGTATGTCAACCACCGGGTTTTGAGGATCCAGAGCATCCAGCCAAAGTGTACAAGTTAGACAAATCATTGTATGGGTTGCATCAAGCACCACGTATCTGGTATAAAACCCTAACACAGCATCTGCTCAGCAAAGGTTTCTCTCACGGGACTATAGATATGACATTGTTCAAGAAAGAGGTTGATGGTGAAATGCTAATAGTTCAGGTGTATATTGATGATATTATCTTTGGATCATCAAATGAGAAGCTGTGTAGAAAATTTGAAGAAGTGATGAAAGATCGATTCGAAATGAGCATGATGGGGGAGATGTGCTTCTTCTTAGGCTTACAGGTGGAACAGAAATTTGAAGGCATTCTTATTCACCAAGAGAAGTACATCAAAGAAATCCTTATGAAGTTCCAAATGGACAACTCATCCACAGAACTGACCCCCTTCACTACTCAAACATGCTTGACGCCTGATGAAAATGGGAAGTTCGTGGATCCTCATCATTACCGCTCGATGATCGGATCTATCATGTATCTTACCGTCAGTCGTCCAGACATTACATTCGTAGTGTGCTACTGTGCTCGTTTCCAGGCTAACCCTAAGGAATCTCATGAAAAAGCTGTTAAACGCATTTTTCGTTACCTTAAGGGTTCCTCCCGCTTGGGTCTTTGGTACCCAAAAGGTGGGAACTTTGATTTACATGCTTTTTCTGATAGTGATCATGGTGGTTGTAGGATTAACAGAAAATCAGTCACTGGTGGATGTCAATATCTGGGTGATTGTCTTTTTTCATGGCAAAGCAAGAAGAAAACAACAGTCTCCTTATCCACAGGGGAAGCTGAATACATCGCTGCATCAAGCTGCTGCTGCCAAGTGCTCTGGATCTAACATCAGATGATGGATTATGTCATCAAATTTCTTCATACGCCATTGTTTTGTGATAATGAAGCTGCAGTTGGAATTGCCAAGAATCCTATTCATCATACTCGAACCAAGCACATCGAAACAAGAATTCATGCCATCCGTGACGCCCAGGAAAAGGGGTTCATTGATATCATTCCTATTGAAACAAGAAAACAAAAGGCTGATCTTTTCACAAAAACTTTTGATAAACCATGTTTTTATGAACTGATCTCCATGTTGGGATTGATATCTTTCTGACAAATCTTTTCCTGAAAATAAAATCTGTTTAACCTGTATATATGTACATATTTTCTTTCTGGTCTTGTTTTGTTATCTGCCTTGAGAATTCTTATGTCCCATATCTCTTTACTCTTTTTTTCTTTTTCGTTTACTTTATTTGTTAAGAAATCATGAAAAACAGAAATTTTCTATTAGATTAGCTAATAAATGAAAATTTTAGGGGAGATTAATGATAATAATAAGTTTTTAAATTTCTATTCTCTCAGGAATTCAGGAAAATAAAGTAAAGAAAGAGGGGAACATCTTATGCTGGGATATGCATGGTAGACTCAACCCAAAAACAAAGTAAACAAGTGATCATACAGCCAAATTAAAGATCATAACTCAGTAATGAGGATTATCCTTATGATATTTGGTTTGCACAAAGATACAAGTCTTGTCTAAAACTTGGTTGAGAGTTGCTAATTGCTATCTGGTACCTGTACTGAGTTTACTTTTGGGATTGGGTTATCGATGTGAAACTTATGGTGTTTCCCACTGGGATGGTGACTCGGTGATAATGCCCTCTAGGTCAAACATTAAATAATCTCAATAGCCCATTATAGCTGTCTTGCACCGTACTGAGTTTACTTTTAGGATTAGGTTATCGATGTGAAGCTTATGGTGTTTCCCACTAGGATGGTGACTCGGTGGTAATGCCCTCTAAGTCAAACGTTAAATAATCTCAATAGCCTATTATTGTATATACATGCATACACTAGATAGGAAAAGATGTGTGTTTATCTCCTCTGCTATGCGAAAGCATTGACCTGGAGTGATGATCTTCTCTGCTATGCGGTGGCATTGACCTGGAGCTCTCATCAACACGCCTAGATGATCTTCTCTGCTATACTAAAGTATTGACCTGAAGCTCTCATCAATTAGTTGTAGGTCTAGTCTGTGTCTCATGTGTATACATTGCATATATGTGTGTTTGCATCTATACATTATAGTGTCCCATATGTATATTATGCTAGTCATTATGATTGCATTTAAAGTAGATTCAGTATAGTGATCAGGCAAAATCAATTATTATGCTCAATAAACCTTGATGACGAGACTAGTTCTTTATCAAATATCAGTGGGGACCAAGTTGCTGAGTTTCTAAAACAATTCAAAACATGATAAACAGTTGCAGATCACGAGTTGAAAAGAACAGTGAATGGGTTTAAGCGGACAAACATATCAGCAATCTCGCTAAGTCATGTCCCTCTGAAAAAAAAATTTCGAGAAAAAGATGATATTATATCCTTTTACCATTTATTTTAAGTTTTTATTATTTTATTTTTATTATTTTATTTTATTTTATTTTATTTTTACTTTTTATTTTATTTTTAATTTTATTTTTATTTCATTTTTCATGAGTTTTGATATCGTGGGGCAATAAAGTATTCAAAAGGCAATTCTTTTTCTTTGTTATTTATTATTATTATTATTATTATTTTATTTTTATTTTATATTATTTTTATTTTTATTTATTTTATTTATTTTAATTTAATTAGAGTTTCTGCGAAACTACAGTTTCGCTAAGCGAAATTGCAGTTTCGTTTAGGAAAACAACAGATTCACCAACACTCCTGTACTGTGATCTTTTGACGAATCTATAGTTTCGCCTTGCGGAAACTATAGTTTCGCCTTGCCGAAAATATAGTTTCTCTTTGCCGAAACTATGGTTTTATTCCCTTGCGAAACTTCGATGTACATAGACACCTTTTTGAACCAAGTCACTCACTTTCGCAATCACTTTCGCAAAAAGCTCTCTTCGACGAAATTGGTGTTTTTAGGGTTTTAGAGCTTTATTTCGGTTTTTCATCTCAAATCACTAAATCTCCATTATTTTGTCACGATTCCTTCTGATTTGGATTCTAAAGTGAGTTTCGAACTCAAGAAAGTAGTTTTCATAGGCCGATTTTAACTGATATTGACTGGATTGGACTGTGACTGTTGGGTAGTCTCGCAGTTCTTCCTGCGAAACTACCCATCTTCTAGCGAAACTGAATGAAAGTTCCTTCAATTTAGTGAAACTGTGTGGTTATGCTGCCCGAGCAAACTTAACAGTTTCGCCAACAAAATTCAGTTTTTCCCGGAGAAACTGTTGTTTTGCCCAGTCGAATCTATCTTTATGAACTACCGAAACTATAGTTTTGTTATTGCGAAACTATAATTTCGTCCCAGCGAAACTATAGTTTCGTCTCTGCGAAACTGTATCTTGTATTTAAAAATATATATATATATACATATATATTTATATATATATATATATGTATATATCTGTATTTTCCGTATTTTACAATCATTTGTTTATTTCATTATTTCTGTAAAAAATTTTAAATTTCAATTTTTTTTTCTAACTTAGTCTGTTTGTCTCTCAGCTCATAATGGCAAATCTCAAGTTTGACGTGCGGAACAACATCACAGCCATTCTTGATGATGCTCACCCTAAAGCAGCTGGATTTAGAGACTGCATCAGATGGCTGCAGAGATCCCCGATAGCATATGCAATCTCATACTCCACTACTATCTATGATCTACACATACGAGATTTTTGGCGAACTGCAGAGTACAATACAAGGGGAGACTCTGAGAGTATTATCGCTAAAGTTTTGGATCATCAGGTAACTATTACAGAAGAGGTCATCTCGAGGGTGCTGAGATTGGATGAAGATACAGGAGGTGATATCGATCTGACTGATCAAGAGGTGTATGACGCCTTCTTGTCCATGGGTTACAAGTGCCCTCCTTTCGGGACCAGAAAGGAGATCAAGAAATCCTTTCAGTCCAAGGAGTGCAGATATATAGCCCATGTCTTCATCATGTGCTTAGATCACCGAAAAGGTGGATCCGATGGGCTAAATTTAGACTGGGCAAAGGCAATGGTTATTTGCTGCAGAGGCGAGAAGGCTAACATAGCCAATCTGATTTTTAGCTGCATGGCAGAAAATGTTATGGCCTTGAAAAAGGATAAATGACTGTTTTATCCTAGATTCATCCAAATGATCATAAACGATCAAATCCCCAACATTCAAAGACATGGAGAAGTCAAGAATCTGGGGTCAATGAATACTAGAATCTTTGCTGACTATTGTGTCATCAGGCACGACTTTAGTGGACGGATCACGCACTTATAGGAAAACATGTATACTCCAGACCGATGGGCTTACATCAGGAGGGTGATAGAATCTGAGGCCAAACATACAGAAGAGACTAGACAAAGTTAGTCGGAGGCGGTGAAGAAGAGAAAGAGGTATGCTAAGGAGAAAGATTATAGCTTTGAGGATGAAGTGACTGTGATGGCGACTGAAGCCAGGGTGGAAAAAGAAAGGAGGTCCAAGAAGAAGGCTGATACTGGGGAGCATGAGAGGAGGACGAAACAGAAGCATCAAACATTCTCTGAGCCCCCACAAACTGAGAGACAAACCAGTCTAGACGAGGATGTAATCAGAAACCTCAACACCTCTCTCTCTAACAAACTAAGCATGATGAAGACTAAGCTGATGAATCAGGAGATGAGGGAGAAACAAAAAGATGAAGTGTTGGAGGGTATAAAGAGGATGTTGGTAGATCAAAATGATCTAATCAAGAGATTATTGAAGGAGGTAAATGATTTAAAAGCTGTTGCCGGCCTGCCCAATCAGCTAACTCCACATGAGTTAGATGATCTGACTGATACTGCTAAATACCCATTTCTGAACGTGGGTACTTCATCCAGGGTAGGAGAGGGCACCTCAGGAGCAGCTACGAAGATGCTGGAGGATCTGCAAGGAGAGCTGAAGAACCCACAGCTGAGAATATTGAGGAAGCTGATGCTGTATTCGAGGCTGAATTTGTTAATTTATGGATAAATCTTAGGGATGTTACTGGGGAAGAGCAAATGGGAAAACAAGCTGAAACTACTAAGCAACCCATTGAGAAAGGTCTGGTGGATGAGGAGGTAGAAGAGGAGTAGTTGGTTGACTATGATTCAGAGCCTGAATATTATAAAGTGGATGAAAGGCCTTTAACTTATGTGATCCAGAAGGGTGAGGATGAAAATGATATTATTGAGATGGAGAAGAGTGATTGGTTTGTGAGGGAGAATGAACCTGAAGAATTGACCCCTCTGGAGAAGAGTGATTGGTTTGTGAGGGAGAATGAACCTGAAGAATTGACCCCTCTATTTCAAAATATGGAGGGATTGAAAAAGAAAGAGGCGGATAAGAGGATTGTGAGTTGGAAGTATAACCCCGACCTCAGGATATTTATGATAAAGAGGAGATGGGGTGGAATTACTTACTTACACAAAAGGAAGGCATTCAAGACCTTGCCTAGGTGGGACTTGAGAAGGTTGGCCTCGTTGCCTCTACTTGAAGCCCATTTGAGTGAACGAGCCAAGTTTCTAGAAAAAGAAATCCAAAATGGGCTCAACGACAACTTTGAGGCTTTTGGATATATGAAAGCTGAGAGAAAGAGATAAAAGAAAGATAAAGACTGGGTTACTAGAAAGGGAAAGATTGTGTTAAGTGTGAAGCCGCCAAAGACGGTTCACAGAGTGAGACTGGCAGATCCCTCCCCCTCTCGTCTATAAGGGTTTGAGAAGTGGTTCTATAACAATCAGACGGGGGAGGCTGTGATTAGAGTAAAGGGTGGCATCAAATATCGAATCTTTGACCCGATGGAGCTGTTCGGATTTTCTGATGAAGACCTGCTCGTTCTATGTGAGAACCATATAAAAGCAGGAGCTGGAGAGGAGACAAGAAAGGAAGCAAGCCTGTTCATGATTGTGGCGAACAAGGTTAGAGGAGTGAGAGCTGAGGTGAAAGAGCTGGCAGAGAAGGTTAGAACGGAAGATGACTTAAACATGGATATCCGGGATTTAACAAAACAGTTTGCACAAGCTAGTGCTCAACCTGAAGGAGCTAATGAAGCAGGAGGCAACCAAGGAGGATCAAGTGCTGAAGCTCATCAAGGTAAAGCTGCAGGAGCTGAAGAAGAAACATCAGGAGTAGGTGCAGGGGATGCTGGAGCTGATTAGAGAAATCAAAAGGAGCAAAGTCGGTGAGGTCCAACCTAGGGGGAGTATTGAAGATCAAGAACAGGTTGGACTCACCTTAGATTAGTATTTGTTTATCTTACTTTGTAATAGGATTTATGTTAGTTTCCTTTTGTAAGTTGTTTAGTTTAATTTGTACATATAGCAGTCCAGCGAAACTGTTAGCGAAACTATAGTTTCGCTCACAGTAAGCTGCAAGTTCTCCCAGCGCAACTAACAGTTTCTGACGGGCGAAACTACAGTTTCGCCAGCACAGTGTCGCCACCAGCGAAACTGTCTGCGAAACTGAGACTGCTATATATAGTTTTCATTTTGTTCATTGTTAGCTATCCTTGCAAAAACCCTAATCGAATATTTGTGTTGCAAGAGGCTATTGTAAGCTGGAGTTTATTGAATATATTGAGCTTATTTCATTTCTTTGTGTATTGGTGCTTATTGGTTCATCTTTGAATATTTTTTGGTCTTCTTGAGTTCATCAAATCTTCTTGTGAGTTGTTTGTGATTGGTATTGAACGATTCAAACTATTTTCTGCACTAAAAAACTGATCAATGGACCAACATGTGTAATCAGACCAACAATATTTCAAAAGAATGTTTATCAAGTATTGTATAGTCTCAAAATGCATCCTAGGGTCTCCACTAAGGCAGCACTCCTAGAATCTTCAATTAGCGTTATCACCTGAAAAGATATGCTCAAAATGGTCAACAAAAATTGTTGGTGAGCTCGCAGGTTTAAATAGTAAATAAATTGATGTTGCATAATAGTTTTGCGGAATACCATGAATACAGTTATAAGTAAGCATAATCACATGTCAATGAGCTTCAAAACCAAACCAATGACGTACACACAGAATCTTGTCGGAATATATTCACCCAAGGGCCCGTTCCTGGCCACTGTTGGAACCAACTAGTATACCAAAAAACAAGGGTGGGGGTGTCAACCCAGCAGTACTACTAATACCTATCCGTCGGTTCCAACACCGGAATTAAATGGTTGTAAAGAAAGTACCACACAGCGAACTCATGTATGTATCAGATAAGTACTCATAAAACAGTAACACGTTGATTCCAAGAATGTAAGTTGTACAGCATAAAAATGGGTGAGCATACTTTCTTCCCAAGTTTGTAAATGATTGAAGTATTGAATAAGCATAAAAGGGGCCACGAAACTTACTAGTTCGGTGGTAAGTATGGATGATCAGGTTCCAAATGTTGTATGCAATAAAAGGTCAAACACCTATTAACAATTATCGTTAAACATTAATGATACATTTAATGAAAATAGTAACGTTCGGTCGGTTCGGGTTGTATAGGTTCGGTCACGCGGAACACACACAAGCAGACATAAGTATTAGGTCTTATATAGATCCAAGTACTTGGAATCATCGCCATTTCCGATGATATTAGTGTAAAGGTTTCATTGTTGTTAGAGAAGTACTTAGTAAACATTAGTGGTTACAAATCAGTTCTTAATAATTGTAAAAACGTTACAGTTGATTTGATTTGTGATAATATTAGTAATTCTTATAGTGTTAACGTTAATAATGTTATTAGCAATGGTAACCGTGTCGATGTCACCTTAACATCACACGACATACACACACCACACACACAAGAAAGAAATGCACACACAAATAAATTCAGTCGCACGACAGGACCAGACGCACGACTCAACGCTCCATCCGCGCGAATCAACCTCCATTCGTACGAATCAGCTTCATTCGTACGAATGAACCTTCATTCGTGCGACTCAGCCTTTAGTCGTACCACACAGCACTCAATCGCACGACTCAACATCCATACGCACGAATCAACCTTCATTCGCACGAATCAGCTTCATTCGTACGAATGTACCTCTATTCGTGCGGCTCAGCATTCAGTCGTGCGATACACACACAATCGCACACATTCATCCGCATAGACTCAATCGCACGCATTCATTCATCCGCATGTCTCAATCGCACGCATTCATTCATCCGCATGACTCAATCGCACGCATACATTCATCTGCATGACTCAATCGCACGACTCAGTCGCACGACCCACCCAGTCACACGACCCTCAGTCGCACGACAGACTCAGCCGTCTGTGCAGAAATAGCGACTGCAGAGGGTGCAGTGCGTGCACTCGATTCGCACCACCAACACTTCCAGAAACACATTTCGCACACACACAAGCAAGGAGGACACACAAAAGGACATCATACGCGGTCACACAACCTCATGTGCTCGGGTCGGCCCCGAGCACCCGAAACCACTCGAAAAACAGCCGAAATAAGCAAGGAAAAGGGACGACTAAGGTAGTCTACCTGCGAGAATGGAGTAGGTTCGGCTGATGCCGAAGTTTTGCTGGTGAAATCGCGAAGAAAGGGTCGGAGAGCAGGGAGGGGGCGATTGGGAGCGATCAGTGGCGGTTGGGGTTTTGATTTGAAATGGATAAGGCTGGTAAAAAGGAGGTTTTTATACCCTTTTCAAGTTTGTGAGTTTGGCAACATCAGTCCCTGGACTTCCAAGGCCTTAATTCTTTAAGTTTAGTTAATTACAATTTGGGTCCCTTAACTTGGTTAATTATATTTTAACGCTAGTATGTTAATAGTAATCACATTAATTATATTGTTGGTGTTAATGATAATAATAATAATACTAGTAATGTTACTAATGACAGTTTTAATAATAATTATAATAATAATAATGATAATGATAATGGTAATTGTGATAATGGTAATAACCATAGTATTTATGCTAGTAATGGTAATAGGAGAAATGTTTTATTAAGTGTTTAACGTTTAAGTTTTTATGTACACTTGAAATAATACTCATAGTTAGGAAAACAAAATTTGAAACTAATGTGAGTTACTGTTGAGTATTCAAGAAGGCTAACAATTACTACGTTAATTGACGGACCTTTTGGTGACGGATGTCACAGTTAGGTGGACCAGCAAAATTTTATTGTTATTAATATATAAGACGTAAATTATATTGTTGGTGTTTTTTTCTACATAGACACCTAGTTTGGTGTGTTATTAATATATAAGACGTAAATTGAAGATGCCATTTTGTTTTCAAAAACAAATTTTAGTATGAAATCATGAATCAACATTCTTCAACTCTTCCCATCTATAAATGACTGTTTTTATTTTTCAACTCGTGTATTATATAAGTTTTTAACCTAATAACTAGTACACAGTATCAAACTTCAGCTTGCATCACAATTATCAAACCACATCATCATTCAACCTAAAATGTGCCACAACCATCCCTTCACCTTCACTGGGAAGACAAAATTATAGTACATGCAAAAACACAAAAACAGTTTCATATCTAATAAACCAAAACACACATTTACATAATATCAAATATCAGCTTTTTCATGACAGCAATAAAACCACATCATTACATCAACATGCAACCTTAATGTGCCACAGCCACCCCTTCACCTCCACTTGAAACCAGTGGTTCAGCTTGCGGTCCAGCAGGGTTGAACACCTTAGCAATCCTATCCGTCGGCACCAATGGAAGATATGAAGAAACCTTGTATCCTTTCTCTGCGGTTTGCTGCACCGTTTGGTTGTACTTCTCTGAACAGTAAGCTGCTGTTGGCACCACCACCTTAGCCACCTTAGGAAACAGTGGGAGCTGGTTAAGAGACTGCCAAGCCGAAACAGCATACTGCTCAGCAACCGGCTCGTACTTCGTGTACAGTTCTTTAGCAGCTGGCTCAAGCTTGGTGTATGCAGTTTTTGCCAGCCCGGAGGCGGCTTCCACCACACCAGCAGCCTTGACCTCTGTTGACAGGCTCTTGGTTTTAGCTGACACATTTTTAACAAGAGGCTGCACCCGCCTATCGAACTTGTTAACCGACTCATCTACCTGAAATCAAGTTACATGTTATCAAGATATACCATAATATTATGCAAAGATGATTCATTTTAGTAAGGAAAAAAGATCTGACCTTGCGATCAACAAACTTTAGAACCTCAATAGGGACATCATGGTACTTGTTATATGCAGGGCCTACTACAGTCTTTAGAGTACCCTCTATCGTCTCCACCCGCGGTTTCAGTGGACCGGAGTTGTTCTTAGCATAAGCATAGGCTTTAGAAGCATAAAGAACAGCATGAAGAACAGCCATTTGTACAAATTGCAGGTACTTCAACCTCTCTTCTTCCCTCTCAACCTTTTTCAACAAATATTATAAATCAATACCAAATCATTTCCTAATTGATCAATACTGTTCTCTTCATCAATATGATACTACAGACGCCCAATTTTCAGCAAAAAAGAGCTTAATACTCTAAAAATAAAATCATCGTTTCAGATTAAGGTTTATTGGAGTTTGAAGAACCCTAACTTTTTCAACTATTAACAATATATTTCAACTAATTACTTAAGTTTTCGCTACAAGCAACAAACAAGAAATTAATCAAAAATCCTAATTGAACAAAAGATATGATCATTTATTCAAAAAACATACACACTACAGGCCCAATTTTCAGCAAGAAAGAGCTTACTTTTATTTTTTATAATATAAAATCATCATTTCAGATTTAGGTTTATTCGATCTTGAAGAACCCTAACAATCTCCCGTAACCTTTTCAATTATTAACAGCAAATTTCATCTAATCACCTAAGTCTTCGCCCGAGGTTACGAGCAACAAACAAGAATCAAATCAAAAACCTTAATCGAACATAAAGATTTGATCATTAATCCAAAAAGCATATATACAAATTAAGACTAACCACAATTAATCATAAGAATAGACGAACCTCTGATTGATTAGTGACAGGAACATCGTTTTGTGCCATGATCGAGATGTATGATTCAGAAAGAGCTCTATATAAATCGTCTATCGAAAAGTGATTGTTGATTGAATCTGAAGGTGTGTGTATCGATCAATCGATGGGTGATTATTTATATAGACTTTTGGTTGAACGATCATCGAAGGTTATCGAACTTTCGAATCAAGCGTGTGAAAACGTGTGAAAGTCTATAGGTATTGACTGCAACTTGAACCGAAATAGCATGTTTCAGTTTGGTCCCTTTATAAATCGATGTTGCTGAAATGACTCCTGTACATCTTAAACTGTCAGTTGAGTCCCTTTAAGTTTAACTAGTGACCATAGTTTATATCGGCAAAGATCGAGTCATCTATTCTAATTATAATATATATTAAAAACTTATGTCGGTGGCTACGGTGCCACCGACCTCCACACATCACAACAAAACCCTAATCCCCAACCCAAACCACCACCAATTACAAGCGAAGCAGAATGGACAAGCGAAGCAGAATGGAATACAAGGAGCTCGAGAAGCTTTTAGCCACCGACTCCACACCTCACAACAAAACCCTAATCCCCAACCCAAACCACCACCAATTACAAGCGAAGCAGAATGGACAAGCGAAGCAGAATGGAATTGAAGGAGCTCGAGAAGCTTTCGGGTCACAAGCTGATGGATCGGATCTTCCGATTGCGAGACGAGCTTCGCTTCATCGGTTTTTGGCGAAGAGGAAAGACAGAGCGACTAAGATGATGAAGCGATTACAGGAGCTCCAGAAAGAGGAGCTCGAGCAGAATCGAATTCGTGTTTTTAGGTTTCCGGTCGAAGCTGCGGGGGTTCGCCTGGACGGCGCCGCCGGGGTTTAGGGCTCGGCGGTTGTGGCCGGCGTTCACCGCCCTGTCGGCGTTCTCTGTTGGCCGTCGAATGTGGTCGAACTTCCGCGAGAAAGAGAGGAAGGATGAGCAATCGCCGCCGCGTGCGGTGGTCGGAGGGGAGTCGGTGCCGGCGGTTCAGTATGTTGATGGAAGTTACTTTAAGAATAGGTTAGTGTAGTTTCTTATTCTTTGGTTGATGTGAAGTTTGCTTAGGGTTTTGCTTTTGGAGTTTTTGTTTGCTTTACATGTTATTTGAAGGTTACATTTTGGTGTGGAAATGTTATTAGCACTTGTTAAGTTTTTTTAACTTAGTTTAGGTTTATCATTGGACATGATAGTTTTGATTGTGATTAATGTTACTGATTAGATAATTTTTCTTTAGTGATTTTTACACCAAGCGAAGCTTTCGGGTCACAAGCTGATGGAACGGATCTTCCGATTGCGAGACGAGCTTCGCTTCATCGCTCAACTTCGATTTCTCCAAGCGAATCTTTCGGGTCGAAATTGATTAAAGCGATTTTAGATCCGAAGAAAAACTGGTTCGCTGCAGTGCACAAGAAAACCATAGAAACTCGCCTTCGTAAATATGGTCAGAATTTCTGAATTTGTAGTCGATTTATTCTAGGGATTTGTAAATTTTCTGATGTGTTGGGGATTTTAGTGGATTCGCTGATGTTTTGATGTGGTTATATGGGTTAATGATGGTAATTAGGCTTGCGATATGATGATTTGTACGATCCGATGGAGTGGCTAGGCTCCCTCGTGAGATTGTTGATGCTAGAAACCAGCGTCTCTTGCGTGCTATGGATCTCTCTATGAAACACGAATACCTGACTAAAGATCTTCAGCTTCATTTTTTGTTTGTATTTTGTTGATTTGTATGTGTGCCATTGAGTTTGATTTGCTTTTGATTGTGTTTTGATTGTTAGTTGCTTATTTTGTGTATATATGTGTTGTGAACCCTCTAATAACTTGGTTAGATAAGCTTGACATAATTGCTCAAACACTTGCGTTTATAATTGTTGTTTAAAGTTAAGAAAATACTTTGTGAATGCGATGTATTTTGTTGTTGTTACAGGCGCAGCAGACCCCGTTCAGGAGTTATCTGAGTGACATGCTAGCCCTGGTAAGTGCATAAGCTTTTAGTTGTTTAATTTGGGTGTAAATATGAACTGCTTATTTCTTATGCTACTTGTATATAACTTTAGCGCTTATGAAGTACTAATAAAACTAAGGCACGTTTCCTAAGTATATATAGAGTTTCTAAACAAGAACCCATAGTCTAATACAAATAGGATTCTTATTCTTTATCTTAAGTAAACCTATCTCTAACATAACTTTTGGGCTTATGAAGTAATAATAAAAGTACTGCATGTCTACTGTTAATAATTAACTGATGCAACTATTTGGGTCTTAGCATAAGCCAACAACATTTAAAAAGCCAGAATCAACTCTCCATCTTACCCTGCAGTACATTTATGGTTTTGGTTCCCAATGTTATGCATGTCTATGTTTGTCTTCTTTTCTCTCTGTTTCTACTAACCATCAATTGTAACACCTTTGTCATCTTATGAGTTGTTGTTTGGTATGAATATTGCTAGATATCGAAAACATCCAATGTTGATTTGTATATGCTGTGGAACTATATATCTTTATGTATATTGAGAGCAATTGCACAAGAATAAATCGAAAGGGATAAGCAGTATTGATGAAAGATGTGTCTATTCTCATGAATATAATGGATCTAAACTGATTTAGAGGATTAACGAATTGGATAAAAGAATAGATGATATGAAGAAAAAAATCATAGAAGACCTAAAGATTGAAAGAGATGGACAAAAAGAAGTAAAAAATTCCTAGAAGACAAAAGATATTTACTGGAGGACTTAGAAGTATAGAAGACCTTTTGAACATCAAAAGTGTATCTAGGAGTAAAGCAATAGTATATCTTGTGGCTAATAATTGCGAACAGTAGATAGGTAGAAGTAGAAGTAAAACAATAATACATCTTTTTAGAATGATTCTTGATCTTCATGATGATTTTTTGAAGACTAGAAGTTTCTTACAGCATGGAATGCGTATGGTGTTATACCTAAACATGGGGATATGCCTTTCTAGATTCTCTAATAATATTGTAGAACAAGAATTTTAAGTATACTAGGTTGATGATCCTGTCGGTAAAAGTGAGGATTGAAGTTCATAAGAAATAAGCTACCAAAAGTGAGGATTGAAGTTCATAAGAAATAAGCTATCAAGTTTTGGAAGAATAATATGCCTGAAGAGTGGACTCCATATTTTTTAAGGGTTTGAAATATCCTTTTAAAGATATTGAAAGATGTAATGAAACCCATACAGTATAGTTAATGAAGAAGTTAAATTATGATGAAATTAGTAGCAAGTAATACATCTTTCCTTTTGAACAAGTCTTGCAAAGGTGGATTGTGTTGTACATCTAACTATCTAAGAGCAACATAAGAGGAACTAGCCCAGGTTTATTAAACGGGCAACGCGCGCGGTAAAATATCTAGTTTTGTTTATTCAGATACACGTGGAACAAACTTTGTACTTGAATGGTTAAAAATTTTTTAAAATAAATTATAGGGAAAACTTTACAAAAATGTAACCAACTATTATAAGTGTTTCAATTAAGTCACTCAAACTTTTTTTTTTCTGATATGGTCCACTCAACTTGCAAGAAATATGCTAATCCTATATATTTTACCTCTTTAACAGGTTAAAATGTTTTTCTTGTTGGCATGAAATTAAAAATAACTAATTAACAAAGTTTATCTTCCAAAAAAAGACTTTGATCGAGTTTTCAAAAAAAATGAATTTAAAAAAATTATGGTCTTTCAAGAGAAATCACTTGAAAAATAGCAGGTTTCAAAAGAAATTCAAATCAAACTTTTTCCAAAACAAACTTGAACATCAAGTTAGGAGAATTCTAACTGTTGTTAATTTTTTTTCAATTCATCGGATTTATAAGCCAAACAAATTCAACAAATAAATATCCAAAACTCACATTCAGAAATTATTTATGAATTTTAGATATTTATTAATTGAATTAGTTAGTTTATAAGTTGGATGAATTGAATGAATTTAAACTTTTTTAAAACAACTATTCAAAAAAAATTTCTTGTTTTTAAAGTTTGTTTTTGGAAAAGTTTGCATTTAACTTTTTTTTTCTGGAACCTTCTATTGTTCGAGATGGATGATTTGTTTTGAAAAATCATATTTTTTTAAAATAAACATTCGTCCTTTTGTTTTGAAAAACTTGAGCGATCTTTTTTTAGAAAAACTTTGTTTTGATTAATAAATATTAATTTTAAATCAAGACTATTGGAAAAAGACTAAGGAAACTGAAAAACACTTTAACATGTTAAACAGGTAACTATAAAACATTAACACATTTCTTACAGTTGAGTGACAAAATCAGGACAAAAAAAGGTTGAGTGACTTAATTAGAACAAATGTGAAAGTTGGTTATATTTCTATGAAATTTTCCCTAAATTATAATCTCACTAAGAATTTAAAAAATACATGACTTTAAATGTTTTTATGTAATTCTTAAATACATTACTTAAATACAAAAATATTTATGAAAAACTTACAAAGGTTAATGATATTTGTTTGATAAAGTAATTTAATATCCGATTATTATTTATTAAATATATATTTAGTTTCAAAATAAAGCTATGCATAATTCATAAGTTTTCCCCTCGTATATAATATAACTCTTTATTGTCAAGTTGAGTTTCTTACACAAAATATAGCTATTTTCAAGTTTATTACTTGAATGCAGATAACTGAATAATATGACCTATATTAGTCATAATTTGTATTTTGTAAATAATTTGTATTAAGAAAACTCATATTACTTCAAATGAAATTCATACACTGATAAATTGTTATAGAAATTTTCGATGTTGGGTGATGAAAATAGAAATAGAAATAGAAAGTAGAAAAAAGAAAAAGATTTTGGTTGTTTATCACATAAGCCATGGTCCATGTCTAGGGTTGTTCACGAGCCGAGCCGAACCGAGCGGACCTTTGCTCATGCTTGGCTCGTTTTCAAATCGAACCGAGCTGATTGGCTCGTTTACAACCGAGCGGAAAATCGAACGAGCATTTTCGAGCTTTAAATTTTCGAGCGAGCGTTGAGCGAGCGCAAACGAGCGGCGAACAATTTATACAATCCAACTATCTTGTGTGTTATACAATTTATATTGTAGCGCATAAAATTTAACGACTTAAAATCATCCACAGTTCATTAGATAATATTTTCATGGATAACAATACGTTGTGACTGACGATTAATCTAAGGCTATAGCCGAAAAGCGGAGAGCATGTTGAAGATAATGATAACGGTAAGAGCGGGAGATGATCGAAAAAATATCTTTTAACGGTATAGGATTTCACTTTTATGTTTAATGTAGAAATCTTTACTAGGTTGATTGATCAAGTATGCATAAATATAATAATATAGGTTGATTGATCAAATATGCATAAATATAATTATATACTTTTATATAATGGGTAAAATTACTAGAGTGCTACTTATAAACTATATACATATATTAATTCGATCCGAACCGAACCGAGCGGACCTTTGCTCGTGCTTGGCTCGTTTATAAATCGATCCGAGCCGATCGGCTCATTTACAACCGAGCAAAAATTCGAACGAATATTTTTTGAGCAAATTCCGAACGAACGTCGAGCGATTTGAACAACCCTAGCCATGTAAGATAAATATACATACCCAAACCCCGTGGTGTGTTCCTTGAGTAGTTTGTTTAGTTAAAAATGCAATCAAGGACATGTAGGGGGTGACGTGCAACATATAAAGATAATATAAGGTGAGTATTGTGAATGATGAAGTTGTTGACATCGTTAAGTTTTGTTCTTGATAATGGCTAAAGCTACTTCCAGATTAAACAACGCGCTCGCTACGGAACGTGTTTAAATAGTCGCCGACTTTTCTTTGTAATACGGGGGGTTTAGGCCACAGATTGTCCCCGACATACCATAGGCTGAGATGGGATACTGCTCCAAACAAGTCAACCCGAGCCCGATCCCGAACCCCGATGGGTTTGAGCTTGACTCTTTTATAAACGAGTCGAGTCCAGTCAGTTCGTAACCCAACTTATTTATTTCTTAAAAAGGAATTTTATAATATATATATATGTATATATATGTATATATATATATGTATATATATATACATATATATATATATGTATATATATATATGTATATATATATATATGTATATATATGTATATATATGTATATATATGTATACATATATATATATATGTATATATATGTATATACTATATATATATACATATATATATATATATGTATATATATATATACATATATATATATATACATATATATATATACACATATACATTCAAATTATAAAATGATTCCTGTTTTTATCCTTTCTTTTTTTTATCAAATATATTTTTTATTTTAGAGCGAACAGTAATCTTATAAAACTTTTACTTCCATTTTAACTAATTAGATTTCGTAATAGCGCAGTTTTAAATATATATATATATAGGGGGAGGTTCCACTAAAAAATATATTTTGCCCTAAGAAGGCTAAGAAGAAATGAGGTGGTGACATGTGACAAAACTAGAAAATAGGATTAAAGAGTATTTTGGTCTATTAATAATTTTGTGCTGTTTTATGAAATCCAGCACAACCCTGTGCTGTTTTATGAAATCCAGCACAACCCTGTGCTGTTTTATGAAATCCAGCACAATCCTGTGCTGTTTTATGAAATCCAGCACAACCCTGTGCTGTTTTATGAAATCCAGCACAACCCTGTGCTGTTTTATGAAATCCAGCACAACCCTGTGCTGTTTTATGAAATACATCACAACCCTGTGCTGTTTTATGAAATACAGCACAACCCTGTGCTGTTTTATGAAATACAGCACAACCCTGTGCTGTTTTATGAAATACAGCACAACCCTGTGCTGTTTTATGAAATACAGCACAACCCTGTGCTGTTTTATAAAATACAGCACAAAAACGTTAAAATGCAGCACAATTTCACATAATTTGTTTTTTTTTATAAAAAATATATCAATACTATACTCAATTTAAAGAGAAACAAATGCTTAATTTTATGGTGCAATTTTTTTTAAAAAAAATAAACTAGTATGAAAAAGTTATAAACGTTTAAAAAAATTGGGGGAAACTCAAAAAAGTCAACAAAAGTGGTTACATACCCAAAATACCCTTCCATCTTTTTTTTTATAACATTATCTTCTTAGACATTGATTAAGAAATAGAAGGCTAAAATCATTTCTTACCCTTCTTAGGCAAAATTTATTTTTTAGTAGAACCTCTCCCTATATATATATATGAAGTTTACTATACAAAGTGTTTTTTTGTACGAATTGTACGGAGTTTAGGGTGAAATTATCACACAAGAACAAGTAATAAGCACGCAAGAACAAATAATAATTACGCAATGCGAACTATATTCATGTGGCATTATCAATCAGAGATAAAGTTATCACGCAATAATACCTTCTTGCGTAATAATTTTACATTTACGTGATAATTTCACATTTGCGTGATAATTCTATCTCTGTATAATTCATTCTTACAATTACGTTATAATTTCATCTGTAATGTTCACTCTTAAGTGATAACTTCGTACGTTTCGTACGAAAAAAAACATTTTGTACTATAACCTCTCTCTCTATATATATATAGGGTATGATTATTATGAGAACCTTTTTTTAAACCCTAAAACCCAATTCTAACAATAGATCAATACAAGATTTTTCAAATGTTTTTTTAATACAAAAAGCAAAAGAGCCATTTAACAAATCAACCAAATTTCAGATTTAACAAGAGATGACAAGTGTCATCCCTATGTCCTCCTATTTTTTCTTCTTTCTATTTAAAAAATTCACCTCTTTTTATTAAACATTCAAAACCTTTTTTATGAATTGTATTTTTTTATAAAAATTGCATCATTAAACTCGTCATATTTTTCTCTTTTATTCTATTATAATATTGGGAAAAAAAAGTTTCACCCGTACGTAATTATATCAGGTTGCAATGTTATACTAATGTAACTTTTAGCAAAGCTACAATGAAAACATCAATTACATTGATAAATTCTGATATTACACTACTCCAACTAATAGTAACAACATAATTACAACAATCAAACGACATTACACCAATGTAAACCATATAAACTAATGTAAAACAAACGACATCAAACCTGCAGGATCGATTATGGGTCACTCAACAGATGGTTTTTCTCTCAAACTCACCCTGAACAACACTCAGCAAGAGTCTAAGAAGAGTTGATCACAATATAACAAGTAACAAGCACTAAGTAAATAAACACAGAATGTAAATTTTCAAGGTACTTTTATATATTGCTTCTCAACTCAAAGGATTACAAGACTCTTGGACTCAAATCACTTATATAAAGAGTTACAAGGAGAAGATATATATAATACTACCTACAGCCGGATATACTTTGATACCAGCTGGACACCTCTAACCTTACATCTATACTACAAGACTCTAGGTGAGGTCTTTCAGACATTTTGCCTGAGAGTTGGTAGTCAGGACATGTCCCTGACTTACCTTTTGTCACCAACTAAAGTTGGTAACATGTACTATCATAAAAAGGTGAACAGTAGAATAAAGTATGGTCAACAACATGGCTCTTTAGGAAGATCCCATGTTGTATTAGAGGTCTGCAGCGGACTGTCAGGGACCATACTTTTATCTGCTGGTCATAGCAATGTCTTCCGAAGGATAAAATGTTTCGGAAGAATAACTTCTTCCGAAGCCACTTATACTTCGAAAGACTACTTCTTCCGAGGCTTGGAGTCTTCTTTGTCTTCGGAAGCAGACTTTGTCTTCAGCTCTTTCATCAGACTTTGCCTTCGGAAGCTGAGACTTTGTCTTCGGAAGCTGAGACTTTGTCTTCGGAAGCTGAGACTTTGTCTTCGAAAGCTGAGACTCTCTTCAGCTCTTTCATCAGACTTTGTCTTCGGAAGCTCAGACTTTGTCTTCGGAAGCTTTCAAACTTTTTCTTCGGAAGATAGTCTTCAGCTGTTGTTCTTCAGACTCTCGGAAGATCTCTTGCTTGGCTTCGGAAGCCTTTCAATGTAGCACCAAAAAAATGACTATGAAGTGGTTTTGGATGCACCTGCCTCATCATGATCCAACAAACTCCCCCTAGGCTGATGCTACCAAAACTTTACTTTCCTCTTCTTCTCAAAGCTCTCAGCACCATTGACAGTAAGTGTTTATCAGTGTCTTCATTCTTTCCTGATGTAGTGCTGAGAATCTTGTACAAATCCTTGGTAGACAAAACCTCTACTCTGTCACCTTGGATTATATGTACCCTTTATTGTGGCCTCTGAAAAGAGTTAGTTGATGGGAACTATAGTCATATTCCCATCTAACTATTGGTTCCAATTCAGGACCTTCCACCATCTGTAGAAAGGCTGTGCCTTTGGTGGTTGGTCTTTCCTTGTCTTCCGCTCTTTTCAACTTCAACTCTTCTTCAATATTGGCTCTTCTACTTAGTTCAGTCAAGTGGAGACCGCTGATGTGATTTCTGATGTGTGCAGCAGTCTTAGAGTTGGAGGGATTGGAGAATGGCTTCTCTGCAAGCTCAGCAAGGTCAAATCTGCTGAGATGCAGTAGAGAAGTGGCATTAAGCCTGTTGGTTTCTCCATTCTCCCTTTCCACAACAAAGTTGTGAGAAGGTTCATCAAACGTCCACTGGATTATAGCTTTCCTAGGACCAGGAGATTGACTAGAAATCATGTCCTCTTTTCTTGTATCCAGTAGAGTCACCAGTCTCCTTCTTAGTCTCTTCTCCTCAGCATTGAGGGTATCGGAGTTGAGACCAAGAAGTCATGCAGCCTGGACCAAGGTGTCTCTAGGCAACTCAAGAAATTGTCCTAGGGTGAGCGAGCTTGAAGAGTTATCAACATAGGTGATGTTGATAAGGTCTCCCTCACAGGAGATGCTGCTCAAAGTGGTGCAGTTGATGTGCCTTGTCTTGAACTCCTTTATTTCCTCAAAGGAGAGATGTTGAGGAGGCTGAGGGGATGGTCTTGGTTTTTGTTAGGCATGCTTAGGTTTAGTGGTTTTGGGTTGTGTTTTAGGTTTTAGGATGGGTAGTTTGGGTGGTTGAGGTGATATGGTAGGTTTGGGTAGAGTTGTGGGTTCAGGGGTGAAGGTTTCATCAGTGGGTTCGGTTTTAATGGGAAATGGGATTGGTTCTTTTGGTGTGGGTTGTGGTTTAGTGGTTGGCTGTGGTTGAGTGGCTGGGGTGAACACCATTCCCTGTACCCTCCTGTACATCTCCTTCCTTTTCCCCAAACGGATGTCAGCTTTAATTTCACTGACTATCCACTGGAGTGTCCTTTCGAACATAGGTCCCACCTGCCTACCAGAGAAGCCATGAGCCCGGAGATAGTCTTTCATCCAGGCTTTGTCGTTGGACTTCTTGGTGGCAGTGACCCCCTTCTCTTCCTCCCTCTGCTTCCTCTTCCTCATCTTCTCCCTGGCAGCTTTCTTCCTTTCCTTCTCCATTTGATCCTGCTCTTTGTTGTGGAGCAGCAGGATCATGTCATCATCATGTGGAGACAGTTCAGGAAGACTGAAGCCTCTTGAGAGTAGGAATTTGATCCTATCCTCTCTCAGCTTCAGGGCTGCTTCTCTTTGCTCTTCTTCTTCCCTCTCCAAGGCCAACCTGGCTTCTTCTTCTTGCCTTAGCCGGGTTGACCTCTCCAAAGACACCAACTCCTCTAGTGGTAGCAGGAGTACTTCCTCATTGGCAGCTCCTAGGTTGATGAGCTGGTCAATGAGTGCTGTTCTTCTCTTGGTGTTGATCTCTTCCTGATTGACTGCAGCTGCCTTAGAGCTAGCAGTTAGCAGTTTCTCAGTAGGAAACCTACCTTTCTTCTTGAGCATCTCAATCCTCTCCTCCTCCTGAAGCTCTTCCGCAGTCAATTTCCTTTTGCCTTTGTCTTTGACAGAGCTTGACTGTGGTGGTTCTTGGATAGAGGGTTCAGATTGAGAGAGAAGTTCAGCTGGTGTTTGGGTTGGAGGAATATCAGAAATGTCCTCCCTGCTCACCTCAGATGCTATTTCAGCAATAACATCTGTGATGGTCAGTTCCTGGGACATCTGGAATAAGCCTTCCGCAGCTTCTATTTCGGCCTCGGAAGACTTTTCTTGTTCTTCCGAGGCTTCAATGTCAGCTTCGGAAACTTCAGCCTGAGCTTCGGAAGATGAGACTGCTGCAAGTTCTGTCCCATCTGCTTTAGTTGCTGGGCCATCAGTCCCCATTTCCCATTCGAAGAAGTCATTGAGACCTGAACAGGTACATGCCTAACAGACCTCTCCGTCTGTTTCTCAGCTAGTTGAGCCTTGAGATTGTTAATCTCAAGTTGCTGAGTGGCAGTCCTTGATTCTAAGATCCTCACATGTGATTCCATGTTGGAGACCTTAGAAAGCAAGTACTGAAGTGTTAGTTGCATACTTCCCTCATCTTCATGAGAAGAATCACGGGGAGATGAGATAACATACCTAGTATGCTCTGTCTCACCACCAGATGTGGCTTCTTGGCACCCTGGATACCTTTGCTCAAAGTCATCTCTTTCAGAGATGTCAACGGGCAAAGTTGTCGTAGACTCAGTCCTAATGATGTTACCACTGTCCTGAGAGCTCAATGAGAGACTCTGAGTAGTGGCTGCTGAGCCTACATGAGTCCCCTCCACATCAGTGGGACTCACCTCAGTAATTGGCTGCTGATGGGGCTCTGTTAATCTTTCAGAGGGTGTTGTAGATCAACTTCATGGCCATGGAGAGATGTAATCTCTTCATTAGTACGGAGTAAAAGGTCAGTGAAAGATAAGGAGGTTAAACCTACTGACCCGGGACCTAGATCAATGTCTACAGGCATTGAGCCTATGTTGGGGCTGTCCCTAGAAGGCTGCACAGGGGAGTGTAAAGACTCACCCTGTGGGCTTAAGTCTTGGGGTTCGGGCTCTTGGGTTTGAGACTAAGGAGGCTCAAAACCCATATTGAGGTCAAATATAAAGGATGGTGTGACCTCGGACTGAGTGGGAGCCCATGATTCCACTCTAGCCCTTTTGGTTTGAACTGTGGGAGCTTGTTCAATCAGAGTAGATTGAAAAAGGGTTCGTTTGGGGCGTCTCTTGTTTGGGGCATCTCTGGTAAGTGATTCTGATGGGTAAAGAAGGTTTTGTTGGCATTGTGGTGGAGGTTGCTGGTGTGGGTTCATCACCTGTGGGGATAACAGAGATGTCACCAGGAGCTATGCGCTCAGTCATCTCTGGAGGTAATGGAGTGTACCGTCCAGTGAAGTTGATGGAAACCTTCTTCAATGTTTTGAAGATGGTAGGTCTTACTTGTGGAACAGTAAGAGCAGCTGCACAAACAAGCTTGCTCGGTTCTAGCTCACAGTTGATTATGTGTTGAATAATCTGGGATACATGAAGAATGTATCCCTGCTCAGATTGCCGATAAGGTTGGTCAACACAAATCGTGAGTAGTTGAAGCGTAGACCTTTCACCAACCCATGAACTAGGCATCCTAGGTCATATGGGATTTGATCCCAAGCCCCTGATTTATTGGAGATGCAGTGCAGGATAATATGCAGCAGGAACTTCCAATGGTAAGAGAAGTTAAACTTGTAGACGGTAGACCTGCTCACATCCCCTCCATATCCCATGAGGATATAGGTGCCTTCCAAGTCTTCTTTGGGGAACTCAGTAGGAGCCCCATCATCGTGAAGCTCGAGATGCTCCCTGATGAGTTGTTCTGTGATGACCAACTCTTGGCCACAAATGCGGGTTCTCAGTACTCGAACCCCATTCAGAACTGCAGTTTGACCGTTACTCCAGAATTCGGACATATGGTTGGAGTATACGGTGGGGTTAACTGTTAGTGTAGTGAGGTATGTGGATTCGGTAAGAAAGGTGATGATTTGGGGGAAGTCGGCATCTCTTGACGAATCAAGTAATGCGACTTGGTTGTGCTGAGGCTTTAGCGCTATTGAAGAGAAGGTAAGCTTGAATTTGGGTGAAATTGCAGGTTTGACAGTGAAGGGAATAGTTAGGGCAGTAAATTGGTAAAAAAAGATGAATTTGATTAGTCTGGATTATTTAAAGGGACGAATTGTGGTAGTGGCAGTAATAGGGTAACTGTTTGGGGTTACTGTGGGTGGTATGGTGGTTTACGGTGGAGAAATGATAGTGGCGGCAAAGGATAATTTTAAATAATCTGACCATCATGAACAAAATCTTTACTTTTTACAGAGTGGGCCCAAAAAGATATCCGTTACAGAGTAAAACCTTTACTTCCGAATGTAAAACATTTCCAAAGGTAATTTGTCTTCCGAAGGCAATTTCTCTTCCGAAGCAAGGCATTGCTTCCGAAGGGAGAATTGTCTTTCCGAATGGAGAGTTATATAGGCTTCGGAAGTAGATCTAATGTAAAATCAATTGCTTCTTCCGAGACCAAAAACTCTTCCGAGAAGAAAATTTTCATTGAGGAATTTTGGCTTTGGAAGATGTTCAAGAATATCTTCGGAGAGTTAATTCCTCTTCGGAAGGAATTTACACTTAGAATAATTTAAAGATCTTTTGTAACAGGGCTTAAATTGTATTGACACAAGACATTACACATTTAAAAAGCTTTTCAAAAGAGGTAGTTAATCAATATTTATCATCCCAATAGCTGATATGAGATACTTAAATCTTTGTTCATCAAATGCCTTTGTGAACAAATCGATGAACAAATCAGCATATTGTTCATTTGACTCAACTTTGATTAACTTGATCAGATGTTTCTCATGAATATCTCTAATGAAATGATACCTGATATCAATGTGCTTTGTCTTGGAGTGCTTCATCGGATTCTCAGTAATGGAGATAGCACTATTGTTGTCAATATGGATAGGAGTAGTCATGAAGTTGAATCCATAGTCTAACATCTGATTTTGAATCCATAGCAGTTGAGCACAACAGCTAGCAGCAGCAATGTATTCAGCTTCAGCAGTTGATATAGAGACACAGGATTGTTTCTTGCATTGCCTTGAGATAATCCTTCCACCAAGAAAGTGACATCCTCCTGATGTTGATTTCTTGTCAATGTTGCAGCCACCATAGTCACTGTCAGAGTATCCATAGAGATTGAAATCACTATTTCTTGGATACCAGAGACCTAGTTTAGGTGCTCCTTTGAGGTATCTGAGAATTCTCTTTGCAGTAGCTAGGTGAGACACCTTGGGAGCAGCCTGATATCTTGCACAAATGCATGTGACAAACATGATATCTGGTCTACTAGCAGTGAGGTACATCAGAGAACCAATGATTGCTCTATACTGATGTTGATCAGTATCCTCCCCCTCAAGGTCAGGGCAAAGATTATGGTTTCTGGGTATAGGTGTCTTGGCTGGTTTACAGTCCTTCATTTCAAATCTATCTAAGATGTCTGAGACATACTTAGATTGACTTATGAAGAACCCTTTCTTCATCTGTTTCACCTGAATTCCAAGGAAAAAGTCCATTTTTCCCATGGAACTCATTTCAAATTTCTGCTTCATAATGCTCTCAAAGTCCTTGCACATTTGGTCATTTGAAGAACCAAATATGATGTCATCAAAATAGACTTGAACGAGCAATATGTCTTCTCCACTCTTTCTGATGAAAAGAGTCTTGTCAATGGTACCTCTGGTGTAGCCATTCTTCAGGAGAAACTGAGACAAGGTCTCATACCACAGCCTAGGTGCTTGGTGCAGCCCATATAGAGCTTTATCCAGTTTGCACACATAGTTGGGTGCTGTGGGTCTTCAAATCCTGGAGGTTGACATACATAGATTTCCCTATCTATATCCCCATATAGAAAAGCACACTTGACATCAAGTTGGTAGACTGTGAAGTTCTTGGATGCAGCATAAGCAAGGAAGATTCTAACTGCCTCAAGTCTTGCAACAGGTGCAAAGACATCAGTATAATCAATTCCTTCCTCCTGGGTGTACCCTTGAACTACTAGTCTTGCCTTGTTTTTGATAATCAAGCCTCTATCATCTTTCTTGTTCCTGAACACCCATTTAGTGCCTGTAGGTACTTGACCAGATGGTAGTGGGCATAGATTCCAGACCTTTTGTCTTTTGAATTGAAGCAGCTCCTCCTGCATCGATTCAACCCAACTACTATCCTTTAAGGCATCTTCCACCTTCTTTGGTTCCATCTGAGACAAAAAGCATGAGTACAAGCAGACATTCTCATAATGAGTTTGCCCTCTTGTTCTCACACCCTCAGAGACATTCCCTATGATGTTCTCAGTTGGATGAGTGTTATGAATTCTAAGACGAGGAACCACGTCCAATTGCAGAGATAAGTCCAGATTGGACATATTCCGATCAGGAACTGGATTACTCTGTCCAACTGCTGTTTCAAAGTCATTCAATGAGGACTGATTGAATGATTGAGAAACATCATCAATGGTTGGTTGTGAAGTAGTATTAACAGTTGCCTGTTCCTTAAGAATACTACTTCCCTCAACCTGGTGTCGTAATGGATCACCTGAAGAGCTTTGAGGTTGATCAAGTGATTCACTTGTTGAAGCTTCACTATTCCTTGAGATAGTTACACTATCAGATCTGTGAATGGTTGAAGCTTGTTGCCTTTCATCTCTTGTAGAATTTGGAAGAGGTCTGGGAAGCTCAAATAGTTGATCTGCATCAGCATCATCATCACCTTGAGCACCTGTTCCAGCTGAAACATTCTCACAAGATTGTTTAGAATAGTTTGGAAACAATTCTAAATCAAAGATATACTCAGGTCCATTCCCCCTAACACAAGGAGTGTGCTCATTAACAACTATATTGGATGACTCCTCAAATTGTTGATTCTTGATGTTGTATACTCTATAAGCTTTGGAGCTAGAAGAGTATCCAACAAAGATAGCATCATCCGACTTCTCAGCAAATTTTGCTAAGTTGTCCTTTGTGTTAAGTATGGTACACCTGCAGCCAAAGGACCTTAGAAAGCCAATGAACGGTGGCCTCTTATTCCATAACTCATAAGGGGTTTTTCCATGGGGCTTAACTACAAGAACCCTGTTCTGCACATAGCATACAGTGCTGACTGCCTCTGCCCAGAATGTTAGAGGCAGCTTTGAATCAGCTAACATGGTTCGAGCAGCCTCAATAAGTGTCCTATTCCTCCTCTCAGCAACACCGTTTTGTTGAGGAGTTCTGGGAGCACTATATTGTCTGGCAATCCCTTTTGAGTCACAGAATGAGTCAAGAACAAAGTTCTTAAACTCAGTCCCTTGATCACTTCTAATGATCTTAACCTTGTGTTCAATTTGATTTTCTATTTTAAGAATAAAAGATTTTAAAGTTTCAGCAGTTTCATCTTTACTTCTTAAAAAGAATACCCATGTAAATCTTGTAAAATCATCAACTATCACAAGGCAGTATGATTTCCTTCCAATGCTCATTATACTTGTGGGACCAAAGAGATCCATGTGCAATAAGTGTAATGGAGTAGTGATAGAGTTAACACATTTGGATTTATGAGATGATCTGTGTTGTTTCCCTTTCAGGCATGCAACACAGTTATCTTTGCAGAAAATTCCTTTTTAGGCAAACCATGTACCAAGTTATTTTTAGCCAATTTATTCATTGTTTTAAAATTCACATGACACATGCGTTTATGCCATAGTGTTGACTCATCACTATCAGCTTTGGATAGAAAGCATGATACTTCACCTATAGGAGAAGCATTGTTCATATCCAGCTTGTACATATCCCCTTTCCTGGGAGATCTAAGAAGCACCAATTCCGGAGGAATTGTCATCCCTGGTTTGAGGATAATGCACTCATGTTCTGTGAAAAGCATTTGATGCTTCTGGTCACAGAATTGAGAAACACTTAACAGATTGTGTTCAAGCTGTTTGACAAAGTGAACTTTGTCAATGTTTATTCTGCCATTGGATATACTTCCTCTGCCAGAAATATATCCTCCAGCTTCACCTCCAAATTGGACAGGCCCTCCATCAATGTTCTGGAATTGTTGAAGGAGAGATCTGTTCCCTGTCATGTGCCTGGAGCATCCACTATCTACAATCCAGACATTGTTGTTCTTGTCAAATGGACGTCCCTGCACATAAGATGAGATGGTTAGTTTTGTTTGGAAGCCCAAGCCTTGCTGGTCTTGGGCTCTTCTAAAGATAATGACATAATTGAACCAAAAGATATGCATTGGGGTTCAATAGAGGTCGTTGAAGAAGAGGTTTAGGCTGCAGCATCTTTCTTGATCTTCCTATCCATCCCTTGGTTGACCTTTGAGGATGAGCTTGTTGAAGCTTTTGCAGCATGGTCTTCTTCCGAAGCTTTTTTCTTTTCGGAAGAAGCCTTCACCACCTTTTCTTCCGAAGGAGTCTTCTTCTGGGATGGTTTCAAGGGAGCTTTCTTGTTCTTTCGAACCTTAGAAGCTTTGGCTTCCGAAGCCATTTTCCCTTCGGAAGGAGTACTTCCTTCCGAAAGCAACTTGGCTTCCGAGACCAATTTTCCCTTTTTCATCATTTGGACCGTTTGAAGTGGTCCAACTGAGAAACCTTCTCTGACTCCTTCTTTTCTAACATTATTTGCATAATGTGTGCTTCTGGATTATAGTAACAATCTTTAGCCATGTGGTTGTGCAGACCACACATTATGCATGCAATGTTAGTCTTCTGGGAACTTGCAGGTTGCTGTTTCTTTGATTTCTTCTCTTCATTAGTAACTTTTCCTTTCAACTTCTGATCCTTCGGTAGGACAGGAGTACTGGTACTACACTCCTTTCCTGAATCAGGAGTACCTACCACTTGGAATCCGGTAGAAATGAAGACACCCTTTTGCTTTGGGTCAATCTTAAGCTTGGACTCTGCAACCTTCTTGGCAGTCCTTCTAGTAGCTTTAGCTCTGCTTCTTCTTGCCTTGGTGGTTAGGATTTGGTCTTCACAGGTGGAGATGAGTGTATCCTCCAGTTTCTTCCCTGTGGTGGCCACTATTGTTGTCTCATCCTCTAGTTCCAATGGAGAAGGGTCAGCAGTTGGAACCTCTTGCTCTTTAGTGCCACATCTAGGTAGTCTAATGGACTCATAAGAGTGTGGTGGAGCTATTTCATTGGTTCTCAACCCTTCTTTGTTTTGATAAAACATTTTGGAATGAGAGGTTGATGCAAGAATAGTTTGGAAGCTTTGCTCAGCAATAGCTTGCTTCCTGGCCTGAGCCTCAGCAGTGACCAACTGGGCTTGAACTTCAGATAGTTTGGATATCAGATCTTTGATTTGAGTCTTATAGTTGGTCTGTTCATGTTTTAAAAGAGACACAGTTTTCTCTAACTCTTCAATTTTCTTTTGATAGTCAGATTCAGCTCTCTTAAAATCAGATTTTAGCACATTTAAAGACTTAACCTCAGATCTGATTTCCGAAATGTAATCCTTATAAAGTTTAAGTTTAGCAATACAGACAGCAGTACAAAGATGTTCATATACCTGATCATCATCTGTTCCGGCCATGAGTGCTTGAGCAGGAGTCACATCCTGTACCATGAAGCTCCAGTCAACTTCTTGAGCTACAGCAGCTGTTTCAGTTGGCTTCTCTTCATGTTTTGAAGTAGTGGGATGTGTGGAGGCCTGTGGGGTTCCCGGGTTGTTTTTGGGAGCCTTGCATTCCCTAGCAAAGTGACCAAGTTGGTTGCAGTTGTAACACTTTGCTTTGCTCTTATCAAACCCAAACTTGCTGTTGACTGGGTTTTGAGGGAATTGTTCCAGTTATCTTGAAGAACTTCTTCGCTCTGTAAGTTAAAAGAGCCATCTGTTGGACAATGTCCACATACTCCACATCATCTGGACTGAAGCACTCAAGATCATCAAAGCAGTATTGAAAATCACCATTGTGTCCACTTCTAGAGACAAAGGCACAACTATCCTGAAAGGAGTTGTGTTGAACCTTTTGAGACTTTGGAGTCTCAGGTAGAGTAATGTAGGGTCCACTGTGTGAGTTGTCAGAGTAACACAGCAACTGATGTTGTGGTTCTATGATTTCCCTTTCAACCATATGAAGGGCTGAACTCAGTTGGTTATTGGAGTGACCAGAGGAGTTTTGCATGTTCATCTCCATCTGGAATGCACTTAGGATACCATACAACTCTGTGAGAGTAAGAGTCTTAAGGTCCGAAGTTCTTTTAATTACAACACAGTAGTGTGTCCATAATTTAGGAAGGGAAGACATGAATTTCCTAACTATGTCTCTATTCTCAAGAGCTACTCCAATATCCACCAGAGTATCTACTATCTCAACGTACCTGAAGTATTGTTGAGTCAAGGTCTCACCAGCCTTGAAAGTAAAGTTCTCAAACTGCTGCTTCAAGAGATCCTTCTTGTTCTCTTGGGTTTCCTTGGATCCTTCATACATAAGCTTCAAAGCTTCCCATAAATCTTTAGCAGTCTTGCACTTCTTGAAGCCTCTGTAGACAGAGTTGGGGAGAGCAGTTTGGAGAGAAGTCATAACCCTTTGATCTAGCTCTATTCTCTTCCTATCTTATTCTGAGTAATCATCAACATCTTTTGGAATGATGCGATTACCAGTGGCAGAAGTAGTGCTTGGTATGAAAGGACCATTGACAATGGAGTCCCATATCCTTGAATCTTGACACTTGATGAAGCCTTCCATTCTGATACACCATGTGTCAAAGTCTTCAGGGGTGATCAGTGGGGACTTGGTCATAGTGCCAGTTTCCATATCAGCCTTGGAGAAAGCGGCCATTTGAGTGAGTGGTGTGTAGTGAGGAGTGAAAAACAAGTTGATTTGGATGGTAAGATCTCACAATCAAGAGCCTGAAGCTCTGATACCAATTGCAGGATCGATTATGGGTCACTTAACAGATGGTTTTTCTCTTAAACTCACCCTGAACAACACTCAGCAAGAGTCTAAGAAGAGTTGATCACAATATAACAAGTAACATGCACTAAGTAAATAATCACAGAATGTAAATTTTCAAGGTACTTTTATATATTGCTTCTCAACTCAAAGGATTACAAGACTCTTGGACTCAAATCACTTATATAAAGAGTTACAAGGAGAAGATATATATAATACTACCTACAGCCGGATATACTTTGATACCAGCTGGACACCTCTAACCTTACATCTATACTACAAGACTCTAGGTGAGGTCTTTCAGACATTTTGCCTGAGAGTTGGTAGTCAGGACATGTCCCTGACTTACCTTTTGTCACCAACTAAAGTTGGAAACATGTACTATCATAAAAAGGTGAACAGTAGAATAAAGTATGGTCAACAACATGGCTCTTTAGGAAGATCCCATGTTGTATCAGAGGTCTGCAGCGGACTGTCAGGGACCATACTTTTATCTGCTGGTCATAGCAATGTCTTCCGAAGGATAAAATATTTCGGAAGAATAACTTCTTCCGAAGCCACTTATACTTCGGAAGACTGCTTCTTCCGAGGCTTGGAGTCTTCTTTGTCTTCGGAAGCAGACTTTGTCTTCAGCTCTTTCATCAGACTTTGTCTTCGGAAGCTAAGACTTTGTCTTCGGAAGCTGAGACTTTGTCTTCGAAAGCTGAGACTTTGTCTTCGGAAGCTGAGACTGTCTTCAGCTCTTTCATCAGACTTTGTCTTCGGAAGCTCAGACTTTGTCTTCGGAAGCTTTCAGACTTTGTCTTCGGAAGATAGTCTTCAGCTGTTGTTCTTCAGACTCTCGGAAGATCTCTTGCTTGGCTTCAGAAGCCCTTCAATGTAGCACCAAAAAAATGACTATGAAGTGGTTTTGGTTGCACCAGCCTCATCATGATCCAACAAAACCATGTACTACACCTCTATGATTTCAGATTCCTAACAACCATAACGACACCACCATAATGAAATTTCAACTATGTAATAACCAGATTAAAAAGTCAAAGGGGTTTAAAGTACAAGATAGTAGAGGAGGGACTACTCTTGTCATTTTAGCAAAGTTTATAAGTGAAGGAAATTAAAAAAATAGTAGAGGTTGGAAGATGCAGCAGCCACGTATTAGGGTTCAAAATCAAAGTCATCTCCTCAATCACCATCTGTCCTCTTCATCTCTACACTTCTCAAGATCAAAAGCCACGTTTCATACCTATGAAAAACACCTGGGAACCCTCGGATCTAGCTGCAGAATGAGAAATTAGAACCTGATATGGTTGACTACCCAGGGCGTGGCCGCTTCTCCCTTTGCCCCGGTAACCTAGCTCGCTTCGCCGCATTCAGAAGGAGAAAGTTTTTTCCCACCAATTTCCTAATAAAAAATCATCAACATTCACTTTGATAATCATTTGAAGTCTTTTTAGGATGGTCTCAGGTTCGGGACTGATGAGGATTAACTAATATACAAGCTTCTCTTCGGGGACATGTTAGTCTAGTGCCCCAAGATTTCGTACTCGAGTAATATATTGAGCTGGTGCACCACAAGACCATCACTGATCCAAAAAACCATTAAAAAAGCAAGAACCTGAAACCGAAAACCAAGTATACTGTTTGGAGACACCACTCCTTTATCCGTTATTTTTTTCACCGACTTGTTATGCTTCTATAGATTCTTACTGATCCTATTTGCCTATCTAAATATTTTAACGGTCAATTGATCATTTTTAATCATTGTTGTTAAAAAATAATTTTCTAACCTTATAAAAAGAATTCAATCTTCGTAATATTTCACATCTATTATTACCCTCTCAACTTTTATTCTCTTAATTCCCCAAAACATTACAATGAAGCCATCATCTTGGTCTGACAAGAATAAAACAAATATAGAATGTGAAGTCCTCGCACATAAACAAAGCAATTGCCATAATCACTGATATGTTAATAATTATATATGTTTATAATTCATATTTCTTTGCATTTTAAGTCATTTTTATTACAAAATTCATTTATTTAAACACATATTTGTCTTTTATTTAAATTTTATAGGTGTCGAAGGAAACTTAGTGAAGTTGTAAAGAAAACTTAAGATTTGAAGAGGTCAAGAGGAAAATTGTTTCTAATATGATCATACTAAAGCTGATATGCCAATATCAGTTGTCAAACTTCAACCAACTTATTTTTGAAGCTACAACAATAGGTTTTGTTAGTACACATGTCCCTAGTTCTAGTTCTAGTGTGCTTAAATGTAAATGACTTTCATTTTGTTACACTGATGTAATCGTTTGATATTTGTAATGAAACACTCTTGATTGAATGAATATATGTAATTGAATGGGTACTTAATGAATTACAATGTGTGGTTGTACTTATAATGTTTATTATTTCATTGATTAGTAGTTTAACGCTTAGTGGATCAACTATATAGGTTTGTGGTTGTTTGAATTAATCTTAGTAATGTAATGATTAAGAAATATATTCAAACTTAGTAATGTGAAGTTCTCATGCGAATGACCCATGTAAATGGACCATACGCATGAGCAACTTCATGCGAATGACTCAGTCGCACGACTGAACCAGGAGACTGGATCAGTCGCACGACTGAACCAGGAGACTGGATCAGTCGCACGACTGAACCAGGAGACTGGATCAGTCGCATGATTGTAACATGAGATTGGCTTAGTCGCACGACTGAACACTCAGTCTTGCGAATGGATCAACCGCATGGCTCAATCGCATGACTGAACCATACTTGTGGTTCAGTCGCCCGAATGAGAAACACTAACCTATAAATACCACTTAAATCGTGAAAAAACAAAGCACTTCGAATAGATACGTACCCTAGCCATCCAGAGACCTCTAAGAACCTGTTCCAAGTTCATAGATCGCACTAGATTGATTACCAATCGTTCTGAACATTTAGATTCAATATACAATTCATTCTACGTGCGTTCTCACTGATTGGATCGCCAATCAAATAGGATTCCGCACTATTTGATTCGATATACACGTTTATCAGTTAGTATTTCGATCAATACTTGATCCTAACAAGTGGTATCAGAGCCATTGGCTCTTGATTTACATGTGATTCAATCGTTCTTGATATAAAGATTGTGTTTTTTCACTAAAAATGCAATCCTTTTGTGTCAAACGGTGTTTTGGACGTCTCCAGTTCGTAAAGTTCACCTTTTTCGGCATACGGCAATTAGGGTTAGTGAAAATTCATGTTTTTGCGTTCAAAATACCTTAAACCTTCGAATTTTCAACATACAGCAGCTTCAGTTGCCCGATTGACTCAATCGCACGACTGAGTTCATACGCATCCCTCATACGCACGATTGGACTCATTCGCACCTTCATTCGTACGACTGAGCAGTCTATTCGCATTGTTCAACCGCACTTGTTCATTCGCCCGATTGACTCATCCGCATTGGTTCATTCACACGGTTGAGCCATCCGCATTGTTCAATAGCCCAAATAGCCCAATCGCACTCCTTCATTCGCACAAGTACAAAAGTTTGTTTTCAAAGTCTAATGTTAATAGTAATGGAGGACCAGTATTTAGCGTTCATAGCAGGTAAAGATTCAAGGATCCAGAATCTGTTGCTTCTGAAAAATGAAGTGGGGAATCATAACAAGCCCCCTAAGCTAATCACGTTAGATGATTACCCACAGTGGAAGCAAAGATTTGAGATTTACTTAAATGGTGTAGATCCTAATCTGTGGGAGTCGATAGTGACGGGGTATAGCATGCCTGTAGGTGCAGATGGAGTCAAACTTACACTAGGTGGCATGAATGATGGACAAAAGCTCAAGTACAATGCTGAGAAAAAAGTTTATGCTCTACTTACTCAGTCAATTCCAAAGGACATTTTCCATCAATTTTCTGAGAACAAGCAAGCAAAGAAGCTGTGGGATGCATTGGAAAAGAGGTATGACGGTAATGCATCGTTAAAAGCTCTAACGGCTAAAGCGTTGAAGAAGGAGTTTGACAACTTCTCGTCAATGGGAAAGGAGAGCTTGGACGATGTAATTGATCGGTTCTACCACTTGATGAGTGAGCTGCACACTCATGGAGTGAAAACGTCTATGGAAGACAAAGTGTCGAACTTTGCTGATGGTTTGCCAGAGAAATGGGTTTCTTTTGTCTCCAACCTGAGACAGAATGATATGCTCACGAAGTTAGACATCAATTATTTCATTCTGAAGTTGAGAGAAGAAGAATTAAGGATGAAATACAGAGCCTAAAAGTCTTCTTATGATTAGAATCCGACACTGTACAATGCGACTCCACAAGCCAAAACATCTGGAGCACCACTTCAGACGGCTTTTGTGACAAGTTCGGCTGGTCCTTCTCAAGCCTCTTCTTCAGGATTTGACTCGTCAAGGTCGTCTGGTACCCAATATATCGCACCTGAAGCCAATGCAACAAAACTTAAGACTGAGAATCTTGGAAATGTGACAGTTGAGGTAGCAAAGGAACAATAGATCTCTTAACAGCTGTCGTCCATTCCTATGACGGGCTAGTTGCTGGGAAAATAGGGAACTGCCATCTGGCAGATGAGGACTATGAGCAGGTAGACGAGACAGGGCTGGAAAGGATGGACATAATGTGGGCCTTAGCAAGTGCTGTCCGGAGAGCTATGAAGTTTGTCAAGAAGACCGGACAAAACTTGGTTGCAACTAAGGATACTACCTTTGATTTTGACAAGTCCAAGGTTACATGCTTCAATTGTGGGGAAAAGGGGCACTTCAAGCGTGAGTATGTGAAGCCTAAAAAGACAGGAAATGAGAATCCTTTCTCTTCCTTCAATCGTCAGGATAAACCCACAGTTAGTCCTACTTCGTCAAGCAAGGATCCTAAAGCCTTGACCGCTCATGATGACGAAGGACGGGATTGGAGCTTTCGGTTTGTCTCTTCGGGAGAATACAATATTGCAAGTGTTGAAGATTTAGATGATGACTCAGCTAGTGAAGGAGATATTGCAGTGGAACTAGCGATGTCTAACGCTGAAGAGACTACAACTGTGGTCACTTACATGCCTGAAGAAGGGAAAACTACAACAACGTCAGAATCACCAGAACCAGAGACACCCGACTCTGCTTTGATGGCTGATTCGTCAGAACCTTCTCAGGTAAGTGCTACTGACCAACTTTTCGATAATCATGCGTGTTCTGATTGTAATAAATTTAGGGAAAGTATTGATTTGAAGTTTGCTAGGTTATTAGATCATAATGATAGCTTAGTAAAGGATTTACAACTGTGCACAGAAGCCAATAGTGTTCTAAAACAAAATGAGCACAGTTACAAAGAAAAGATAGACCTTTTGAATAAATAGCTTAGGGAAACAGAAGTAGTAGCCTTTAACCAAGCTAATGACATTAGGTACTATCTAAACTCCCTAGAAGACACTAAGAAATAGAAGGCAGTTTTAGAAGTAGAAGTAAATTCACTAAAACAAAAACTGCACAGTTGGACAAGCTCCTCTCATATTGTCCAACACATAGTGAGAGAACGTAACAGTGGGGAGGGTTTGGGATATAATGTGGTTCCACCACCACCTGAGACCTTGATGAATGCAAAAAGTAAACCAATAAATAATAACCCAATCAAAGATCATGTAGTGTCCACTCCTCTAGATAGTGACCCTGATTCCACAGGTAAACCTATTGAATCTAACACTAAACTAAAGGAGGCCACTTCAAAATCACAAGGTAAAATGCCCTGTGTCAATCTGGACAAACAATTTGAAAAGGTTAAAATTAAGTCTGGGTTAACCAAGTCTGATTCTAAACCCAAAAGACCAAACAAGTTAACCACCCTGGTGCTTCATGTCTAAGTCCAGAGAAACAAAAGGTAAAAGATGTTACAAACGTTCAAACAATTAATTTTGTTAAATCAGATAAAACATCTAAGCAAGAAATGTCAAAACCCAGATAAAACAATGTCACACGGGTGTCCCACACCTCTCCATGGAAACATTTAAATCGTCAAGTTGAAACCAGATCATGTTACAACTGTGGAAAGTATGGACATATTGCGTCTTATTGTCCTTATTATCATCAGACACCAAAGAAGAAGGTAGAACTTTATGACACTAAAGTGAGCTCTTCCAAGAGAAGATCCATGACTCCACCAAAAAGAGTCAGTGAACCTAAAGTTCAACCTATCAACCAGTCGTCTGTTTATCACAAACAGGCCTTACATAAGACTGGCTTATGGAAAGAGAAATCTGTCCATGAATCTGATAATGAGAACAAGAAGACCATAGATTGTCCCTCACCCTCAAAAGGTCAATGGGTGGAATTTATGATGTGTGATGCCTCTGGGTCACCCAAGCCAGTAAAGGCTTGGGTCCCTAACCTGAACTAATGTTTTCAATTGAATGTACAGGGTGTTCGCTATAGTGCTGAAACCAACACATGGATTGTCGATAGCGGAGCATCCGGGCACATGACTGGGAACAGGGCACTTCTATCAAATGTCAAACAAATAAAAGGTGGCGATGTTTCATTTGCTGGAAACAAAGGAGGGTATATCACAGCTCAAGGGGAAGTGGGAAATCAGAAAGTAAAGTTTGATAAGGTAAACTACGTTCAACAACTTCAGAATAACTTACTTTCGGTATCCCAAATCTGTGATAAAGGGTTTAAAGTAGTATTTGATAACAAGAAGTGCTATGTCCTGAAAATGGACTATGTCATCCCGGAGGACCAAGTCTTAATGTCTGCCTCAAGATATAATGACCTTTATGTCTTGGATCTATCAAAGGCCTCCACAATAGATTTTCAAGTTCAGTGCTTCTTGTCAAAGGCTACTGAGAAGGACTCCATCTACTGGCATCGGAGAATGGGACACATTAATCCACGTAAGATGAATCAATTGAGCCAGAATAATCTTGTGAGAGGAGTTAACGTCAAAAACTTCCAACTTCCGGATTTTTGCGTGGCGTGCAAGAAAGGCAAACAGACAAAGAAGTCTCATAAGGAAAAGAAAGTTCACTCCATCAAGCTTCCTCTTGAACTTCTTCACATGGATCTGTTTGGTCCAGTCAATACACGAAGCATCACAAGCGACTTGTACTGCTATGTAGTTACAGATGACTAGTCAAGATTCTCTTGGGTGATGTTTCTGAAATCAAAATCAGAAACATTTGAGTCATTCAAAGAGTTAGTAATGACACTGGAGTCTCTCTACAAGCTGAAGGTCTGACAAGTCCGCTCAGACAACGGAACCGAGTTCAAGAATCAATGGATGGAGGCTTTCTGTAAAGAAAAGGGGATTGTGCCCAGTTCACATCCACCTACACTCCTCAGATGAATGGGTTGCTGAGAGAAAGAATCACAGCTTAATCGAGATTGCACAGATAATGCTAGCAGACTCGAAGCTGCCTATCTAATTCTGGAATGAGGCAGCTGCCAATGCGTGTTACACGTTAAATCGAGTTCTGGTAGTTAAACGTCATGGCAAGATGTGTTACGAGTTACTTCAATGACGTAAACCAAATCTAGAGTATCTCAAACCGTTTGGCTCACCGTGCACACTACTAAAGAAAAAACAGGAGGGAAAGTTCAGTGAGAAGGCTGATGAAGGAATCTTTCTTGGATACAACATACCGAATAAGAGTCTACAACAACTCAACGGGTCAAGTAGAAGTGTGGTGTAATGTCGATGTTTAGAGATGTACCACCCCTCCTGCTGGAAAAGGACCCGCTTTCTTTTTCGACTATGATGGTTTCTTCAAGTCCTTCAACATCCCTCTCTTCATATCTGAAGATGACTTGGCAACCAAAATGATGTTTAAGGTCTTAAACACACCATCACAAGACGTCACATCATCTGGTTCACAAGGTGAATCGTCTAACCAGTCAGTCGGAGCACTTGAAGTAAGTGACTCCTCCTTTGACGTTGAAGCTGTGGAGAATGACCAGAATAATGAGGAGAAACAGGTTCCCATTCCTGCAAGTCCACAAGCATCTGACATTGATTCCTCTGCGTCTTCAGAACCTCACACTCCTACTGCCTCAGATACAGAACCAAATGTCCATAATCTTGGTTATGAGGTAGTTGTTCCCCCCACTCCTGGATCACACCTAAATGTCTATCATCCTCTGGACAATGTCATTGGGGATGTCAGATCTGGAGTTCAGACAAGAAATCAGCTATATTCAGCTGATTATGCCTCGGTAATGGAAAAAGGATACCTTCATGATGGAGCATATCGTTGTTTTGTGTCTCAATTTAAGCCAAAATATATCAGTGAAGCCCTGAATGATGAGGCATGGGTGAGTGCCATGCAAGAAGAACTTCTGCAGTTCAAGAAGTTGGGAGTATGGACTCTCGTGGATAGACCTAAAGGAGCTAAGGTTATTGGAACCAAATGGGTCTTAAAATGCAAGAAAGATGACCAAGGAGTCATCATCAGGAACAAGGCTCGGCTTGTAGTTCAAGGATTTCGACAAGTCGAGGGAATAGATTACAATGAAGTATTTGCACCTGTGGCGAGAATGGAAGCCATTCGTATCTTCCTAGCCTATGCCTCTTACATGGAGATTAAAGTCTATCAACTGGATGTGAAGAGTGCATTTCTTCATGGTGAAATCCGAGAGATAGTGTACGTCAGTCAACCCGAGGGATTTGAGGATCCATATCATCGGGACAGAGTTTACAAACTCGACAAGGCTTTATACAGGCTTCATCAAGCTCCCAGAGCCTGGTATGAGAAACTCTCGACTCACCTTGTGAAACACGGATTTCGCAGAGGTGTAATTGACTGCACATTGTTCATCAAAGAAAAGGCTAGTGATCTGCTGCTTGTTCAGATCTATGTTGATGACATAATCTTCGGTTCCAAGAATGAGGATTTATGTAAAGAGTTTGAAGCAGTAATGAAGGCTGAGTTTGAAATGAGTGCCATGGGAGAGATGAGGTTCTTTCTCGGGTTACAGGTGGATCAGACACCAAAGGGAATATTTCTACATCAGACCAAGTATGTAGGAGATATTCTCAGCCGGTTTGACATGGAGAATGCTTCCGTAGCTGGGACTCCACTTGCTACAAACCATGATGTAGCACCTGACGAGAATGGTGATTTGGTCGATGCCACCATGTACCGAGGAATGATTGGATCTCTCATGTACCTCACTGCATCAAGACCTGATATCATGTATGCAACATGTCTATGTTCAAGATATCAGGCGAAGCCAAAGGTTAACCATCTGATAGGGGTCAAAAGGATATTCCGTTATCTGAAGGGTACACCAACACTTGGGTTGTGGTATCCTCATGACGATGACTTTGAACTTACAGCGTATAGCGATTCGGATTATGGCGGCTGAAAAATGAACTACAAGTCCACTTCAGCAGGATGTCAATTCTTTGGGAGAAGATTAGTGACCTGGTAGTGTAAGAAGCAGACATCGGTTGCTTTGTCAACCTGTGAAGCCGAATACGTTGCTGTAGCAAGTTGTTGTTCACAAATCATATGGATACAACAGCAAATGCGGGACTACGGTTTACATTTCCTTCTACTCCTATTTTTGTTGATAACTCTGCTGCCATTGCAGTAACAAAAAATCCGGTCCAACATCCTAAGACCAAACACATCGGCATAAAATATCACTTTATACGTGACTGTTTTGAAAAATCGATGTGGTTAAAATAAATACTGATTTTCAATGCGCTGACCTCTATACAAAGGCTTTTGATAAACCACGTTTTCTATATCTGTTAGAGGTCAACGTCATCAAAAAGAAAAGTGACGTAATTCCAGAAGATGAAATTGTTAGCCCGACACCCGTTTAGTCTTTCTTTTATTTTCTTTTACTTTCTTTTCCTGTCTTAAAAATCCAAAAACACAAAAGATTTTAGGTTATAGAATTTTAGGGGGGAGATTAGTTTAGTATTTAGTATTTATTTACTTAAAAAAAGAAAAAAAGAAAAAAATGGGAGGAGGAGATTCTAGAAATGAGATCGTATCTGTGATACTGATTCAATGACTATGGAAAATGATAGTACACAGGAACAAAGAGTTTGGGACTTTAAAATAAGTTAACTGATTATTGATGTAAACTTCAAAGTATAAGTCTACGAAGTCTAAGCAACATAAAAGGAAAAATGATAGTAAAATTAGCTGCTACTAAGGGAACACAGAGAAAGTAGACCTAGAGGTTGCTAGATCATTAGATGATATGTCGGTAGATTCCACACAATAGATTAGTAGATCTCGTTGGTGATTTCAATTTTAAACTAAGGTGTTCAACAAGCTGTGGGTTATCATCTTATCCCTGGTTAACACAATCAACCAAGTTCCAATAAGGGGTGACGAGCAAAATTAACGCCACAAAAGTGTGCGGTTGACCATAAAATGAGCAAAGCACATAAAAAATGCAAAAAGTAATCTAGCTGATAACATATGTTGTTAGTACGATCTGTGCAACAAAAAAAATTGCTCAAACAAGAGGATAGGTTGTGTGCCTCTCTGCTGTGCGGTGGCACTGACCTGAGGATAAGCATAACCTAAATATTCTAGAATTCATTATTGTTTGCGTCTCTCTGTTGTGCGATGGCACTGACCTGAGGCTTTGCATCTCTTTGAAAGCTCTTAGAATAGTTTCCTCTTGTCATAATACCCATAGACCGCTCAAAAATCTCCTGAGGAATGTTGATTACCCTATAAGTGTGGGATCCACAAATGCTTGTTGAAATAATTAAACCCTAAATAATTACCACGTGTGTCAAAATTCTGTGTATGGATTTAAGAGGACAAGTATACTGACAATCATCGTGAGCTGCAATTCTTGAAAGTCCAAATCAATGTAGGATCTTATAGAACTAGTATGATTTCTTAAACTTGCTGATGACTCTTGATGAAAACCAGAATCCAAATCAAAAGGCTTTGATAAATTGCCCAAATAATTTGATAAACCTGTATGATTCCATAATGAGTCGCTCCAGTTATGATCAATGTAACGTAATGTTACCTAGGATTTCAACCTCCCACAAAATTACAAAAATAAGTTTTCATTTTGTTTCTTAATTCTACTTGTTTAATTTGCTTGAATCTTAGTTATTTAGTTTTAATTGTCGGACTATGCAATGGAAATCAATCTGTGAGTTAATCACTAAAATGAGTCACGTCTAAGGTGACAAACTGTTTTAAAGGGTCACGACTGAGGTGATCAAAAGTTTTCAAAGTTAAAAGGATCATGTCTGAGATGATCGAATGCTTAAAAGGTTTAATCAAAAGTTAAATGGGGTTAAATGTCAAATGGTCATAAAGTCAAAATCATGAGTATGAACCAATCGCAGGACTGGACCATGAGTATGGACCAATCGTACGATTGGACCATAGTTATGCTCTAGACAACTGAATGGAGCATGAGTATGAACCATTCACACGAATGGCTTACAATATTGAGCCAGTCGCCCGAATGGAACTATGCGAATGACTCAGTCGCCCGACTGAAACCCAGTCGGCCGACTGAATGTGATCGACTGAACCAATCGCACGACTGGGGTCCAATCGCCCAAATGAACAGAGCGAATGGGTCCAGTCACTCGATTGAAATCAGATTCAGTATAAATAGGGCCATAGTCGATGTATAAACTCATCACCTTCAATCGCCCTAAAATCGCATAAGTGCCGTTACTCTGCAAAAATTTATTCAGACCAAATTTACCTGCGTATTTCGATCTTCTGAAGTTCTTTAGTGTTTATACATGTATAATGCGGTGTAATCATGCAAAAATACCATCGATGTGACTCCAAAATGAAGAGATTTGGCCCTAAATAGACCCGAGACTGAATTAAGACAAATAACCTAACTAAACTAAGTAAAATGATGAAATCAAAGTTATTAGGTTATTAGTCTATTGATTGCGAGTCTAATGAACCAAAACACGACGTCTAGTCTTAAGAATTGGTCAAAATTCAAATTTTAGTCGACCGAACAGTGGGTCATGCGACTGGACAACCGGATGAACTACAATCGCACGACTGAGTTGGACGATTGAGCCAATCGGCCGAATGACTGATACGAATGAGCTCAGTCGGCCGACTGAATGAATCACAGGCTCAGTCATCCGATTGAACTCAGTCGTATGATTCAATCACCCGAATGTATTCAATCGCATGATAGGTCAACCGACTGAACCCAGTCGCATGGTTCAATCGCATGATTGAACCAGACTAAGTTCAACCAGGTTAATTTGAACTGATTTTTGTTGTGTGGTGATCTAACGTTTATGTGTCTTTTATTACAGACCTATGGCTGATCGGTGGTCCATCAACCCCAAGCACAACATCTGTGCTCACCTGGACGCCACAACTCGGAACGGCGTCGAGTTTGCTGGGATCATTGTATTCCTACAGAGATCCCAGATCCACCGAGCTATATCCACTTCGTGCACTCCCTATAGGTCTATTCAGCAGGCCTTCTGGGAGGGTGCAGCGGTTGACCGATCTTAGGAGCCTTACAACATCCGCAGTACTATTTTTGGTCATGATATTGAGATTACTGCTGAGGACATACGTCGAGTACTCGCTCTGGGTGACGATACTGATCACCCGACCAGGCTACATCCTCTGACGGTAAGAGGGTGCTTTCTCAGGATGAAGTACTCTGGGGACATCAATGCTGGGGTGCTTAACAAAAGCAACCTCTGTCCCCAGATTAAGTACATGGTGCATGTGATACTGAAGTGCATGGCGTCGAGGAGGGGTGGGTTTGATGACTTATCAGACCAGATTCAGAATGCCTACGTGGCACTGGTGCTGAACCACCCCTTCAGCTTCTCGAGCATGATATTCTTATACCTTATTGAGAATCTGGAGGGTAAAGGCAAAGATGGTTTCTACATGTAACCGAGGTTTCTCCAGATGATTATTGATGAGAAGCTACCCTCTCTGCCTAAGGATAACCAGGATGCGGTGACACTCGAGGTGATGGATGACACGACCTTGGGCCGCATGAAGGTCTACAGGGGAAGCAAGTCAAGCCCCATATGAAGAGACTCTTTGGGCATCTGGCCCAAGCTGATTACGTGGCGCTGGCAAGGCGAAAGTGGCGCCATGAGGAGAGTGAGTGATTCTGATGTTGAGCAGATAGCTCTACCCTCTGACGACTCAGATGATGATGACAGTGGTGATGGTGGAGATACAGGTCCCTCTCAAATTAGGGCCACTGCTGCTGATGTTACATCTCCACCATCTACCCAAGGTGGGACAGAGACTGCTGGGTTCCATCAGGATTTTCAACCTGATGAGGAGGAAGAGAGCGATGATGAGCCGTTAACAAGAAGGATGGGGAGCAGGGTGGTTGCCACCGAACATGGACTGGAGGCGGTTGGAGGACGCCAAGCTAGGTCTGGGGAAACTACTACAGATCCTATTTATACCCCAGACCAGCCCAGCATCCGAGGGGGAGCATCCTCCTCGAGGGGCTCAAGGAAGAAGAGGATAGCTCAGCCCCATGGGATGAAGCCAAAGAGGCGGATGTTCACGTTGATTGCTACCTCCACCACCACTGCCACCATATCTACCACCACCACTCACCCACCCACTACCACAACTACCACCACCACTCCTACCACCTCACGCACCATCACTACCACACCCATTCCACCACCCATCTACACTGCTTTCACCACCACTACAGCTCACCCGTCTCCATCCACTCATTTACCACCTCCCATATTCACCACAGCCACCACTACCACCACCATCCACCAAGCCGGATCATCATCCCACCTATCATTCACTACAGGATCATCTCTGCCCCCCATTGGGGTAGAGGAACAGCTGTCAGCACCCAACAGAATGGTGCTAAAGCTGTTGGCAGCTGTTGAGGAAAGAGCTGCACAAATCAGACAGCTTGTGCATCAAAACACTGCCTAAGCTCAGTAGATATCACAACAGGCCCAACTAATAGAGTACCAGGCTCAGCAGATGGCTGCTCAGAGTCAAGAGATTACCTAACTCAAGGAGCAGAATGTGTTATCTTCTAAGAAGATTGAGGAGTTGGAGGATGCCAAAAGGACCATCCTGATAATGCTCAAGGGCTCAAAGGATGAGCCTCTGAAGATCAGAGAGGGAGATGGTGATGATGGTAATGATAATGATAGTGATGATGATGATGATGGTGATGATGAAGGTGAAGATACAGAGGGAGGTGATGATGCAGATGGAGGAGATGATGAAGAAGATGGGGATCCATCTGCTTCGGGTGCCCAAGAGGAAAGTGAGAGGCGGAGCAAAAGGTATCAAGACCAGAGAGCCTCATCATCTGCTCCACCATCTTCTTCGACTGAAGAAGCTCCTAACATGATCAAGGACAAAAGTAAAGCTTAGATGTCTATGTTTATAAAACTTTTGTACTTGAAATCATGTATTAATGTTATATAATTAATGTTTATATATTGTGATTCAATGTTTGATTGGCTTGATTACTTACTAACTATTGATGTGTTTTCATGTTTAATTCAAGCAGATCAAAAATCTCAGCAAGACGAATTCGATGTTGCTCCCCTACCGCAAATCAAGCCTCAATTAACAATGATACTTGATTTGCAAGGGATCGTCAGGAGGTCCGTGAGTTATACTCCTGAAGACGGAGAAATAATTCATGATCTTACTGACGAGCAACTTGCTGAGATATTCCGGTTAAACCCGGATGAGATTGTGAAGGACGCTCCAACCTTTGATGTGGCGAGTGACGATGAGCTTAACGACGTTGACGAAATAGAGATTGAGGATGTCATAGCCCAGCATTATCCAGAGTACACTTACTGAGAGGGAAATGTGGTTCCCAATTTGGGAAGTACTCTCGACAGTGATATATTAGAGAAGCTGAATCAGTTGGAAAAGGAAGCAGGAACATCAACAAGCCAAGCCCAAGCCTCGGACGCCGATGTGGACCAGAAAGGCTGAATGGGCGGCTTAATTTTCAGAGATCCGAGCCCAGCGCGCTACACCAAAGCCAAGTACCTACACCAAGCTCTACAAAGTGAAGAAGCATCTCAAGGTGTCAGGGAAGATCATAGCGTGGGCATACTTTGAGGATCTTAATGTGTACGCCGTAAAGAGGGAGAAGGGAATATAGTACTTTAGATTTCCACATGATCTAAAGACTCTACCCGGTTTTAAGCTCAACCAACTGGCCCACCTAAAGCTATTATATGCCGACCCGAAGAAGATGTCAGGCAGGTTTGAGGCTGCGTTGAAAAGAGAGTTCCGTACGAGGTGGGTCAACTTCAAGCCTCAACAGCTCAGAAGGTTTATTCATAAGACAGAGGTTGATCCTACCTTAGGAAGACCAAAGGCAGTCTTGAAATGGCACCTTCCGCACACGATGTCAAGTATTCCTTTGAGGGAGATGCCACAAGACTTTACACCCCATTTCAAATGGTGGTACTATGACTGGCGCACTGGAGAAGCTGTCATAGTTTTGGATAGGGAAGGGACTGTGGAGACAGTAACGGTGTTTGACCCAATGTGGCTCATAAACTTGTCAGTGACTGATATATATACGCTATACAAGTGGCCACTATTTTTTGATAGGCAAGATATCATGCAAGCACTTCAGTTTCAACATGTTATACGCTTATGCCTCGCCTTTAATATTCATGCTGGGGTTTCAAAGGAAGAAAGAGTCAAGAGACATGCAGAGTTTACAAAGGAAGTCAAAGAATAGGTAGAACTAGGTCCAAGGGTGAGTTTGTTGGTACACATGTCCCTAGTTCTAGTTCTAGTGTGCTTAAATGTAAATGACTTTCATTTTGTTACACTGATGTAATCATTTGATATTTGTAATGAAAGACTCTTCATTGAATGAATATATGTAATTGAATGGGTACTTAATGAAATACAATGTGTGGTTGTACTTATAATGTTTATTATTTCATTGATTAGTAGTTTAACGCTTAGTGGATTAACTATATAGGTTTGTGGTTGTTTGAATTAATCTTAGTAATGTAATGATTAAGAAATATATTCAAACTTAGTAATGTTAGGTTCTCATGCGAATGGCCCATGCTAATGGACCATACGCATGAACAACTTCATGCGAATGACTCAGTCGCACGACTGAACCAGGAGACTGGATCAGTCGCATGATTGTAACATGAGATTGGCTCAGTCGCACGACTGAACACTCAGTCGTGTGAATGGATCAACTGCATGGCTCAATCGCACGACTGAACTATACTTGTGGTTCAGTCGCCCGAATGAGAAACACTAACCTATAAATACCACTTAAATCATGGAAAAACAAAGCACTTCGAATAGATACGTACCCTAGCCGTCCAGAGACCACTAAGAACCTGTTCCAAGTTCATAGATCGCACTAGATCGATTACCAATCGTTCTTAACGTTTAGATTCAATCTACAATTGATTCTACGTGCGTTCTCACTGATTGGATCGCCAATCAAATAGGATTCCGTACTATTTGATTCGGTATACGTGTTTATCAGTTAGTATTTCGATCAATACTTGATCCTAACAGGTTTGTAACCTCAATACACCTCATTTCTTTTCATTGGTTATGAATTTTTAATAATCGTGGTATGATGTTTATGAGTTGAAGGGCAAATATAGTTTTGTCTATATTATGCCAGCAGAGGTGGTTATCATATATTTATCATGTTAACTTTTCAAAGATTTGTGAAGTTAGGTAAAACTAATAGGGGTTTAATTTACCTTTCATATTTACATAATTATATCATTCATTTTGTATTGCATATGTGTTTATCGTTTTAGCTTTCCGAAGAGTTATATGTTTAAATACTCTTGACAGGGGTTTAAGCTACTTCCACGCGTCAAGTGGTATATTTAAATGACTGTGTATTTTTGTCATTATTTCTTTTCTTCGTTAGTCTAAATTTCTAATCGTTTTTAGTTAATTTTAATATTCAGAAATCCAAACTCCATTGATCGGTTTGATAGTAATAAATATTTAGGATTAGGAGTGATTGTGTGCACGGATCGATACTTAGGGGCTGTTTGGTAGCCTCTTAATCAGCCTCTTAATGGTTCAAATGCTGAATGGTTCAGCACTTAATGGTTCAGACTGTTTGTTTCGTGAGCAAATGTCTGAATGGTTAAGACATTTGCTTTGAATGGTTAAGCATTATACTAATGCTGAATGGTTAAGAGGTCTAATGCTGAATGGTTAAGACCTTTTATCTGAATTGGTCAGACATTTGCCTTTGAATAGTTAAGCAATACACTAGCTCTTAATAGTTTAGACCTCTTAATGGTTCAGCACTTAATGGTTCAGACGTCTTATTGGTTCAGCACTTAATCATTCAGATACTGTCAAACAGCCCATTAGTTATTACCTCAAGCTATACTACTATGCAATATGTGTGTATTGTGTTTAGCTAGTCTAAAGATAATAATTGTTTCTTAAATTAAAAACAAATTGTGTGAAGTTTCATATCAAAAATATACATACGTTTACACACATCAACCACCGTCACAACAATCCTCTACATTCAACAACAAAGGATATCATCTGTAATTCTAACAACCGTCTAACTACAACAAATACGAAGAACCTCCAATGTCATAACATATTCAACGTGCTTTATTTAACTAGTTCGATCAATCATTTTTTGAAGACTTTTATAACCCAAATTGAGAAGACCCCGATTCAAGTGACGAAACATTAGATTGAACGCAAGAAATTGAGGACGGCGCCGATAAACCCATGACAGCCTTCAGAAAGAAGAAATGAAAGCAAAACGAAAAATGTAGTCCTATAATAAAGAGGAGACATTAGCAAAAACGTGAATGTTTTGTTCGTCAAAGCGGTTCCATGAGAATCGACAACCAGGAGACAACTTTATAAAGGAAAAAAATTCAATACTTAGAATTTATTTGTTTATTTTTAATGCTAAGGTTTTTGCTTTTTCTATTCTATTGCTTTAATTTTTATAATTTAATGGGTTTTTTTAATATTAAGGTTACTGTTCATTTTCAAGTACAAATGAAATGCAAAGCACTCTTTTTTAAGTGGAGTGAAGTTAATATAGTTGCAAAGAAGTGAAGCGATTTTTACCACAACCACTCCATTGTGAAGTTGTTTGCCATCACCCGTTGTGGACCGATATTTCTTCAATTCGAAGTGATTCATAAGTGATTAAAAGATAAAAGCAAGTGAATCCAAGCATGAGACTATACCTTTAAAAACTCAATAAAAACTCAATTTTTTGACATCTCTTAAAGAAGATGACAATGACAATGAAAATGCTATAAGCGTTCTTATAGAGCCCTGAAATCCAAATAGGAAACATAGATATTGGATGCAACATCGTCATCAAAAGAAGAACAAGATGAAGAAGTTCAATGCCTTTTATAAAACCGAATCCAAGCAAACAACCTGACTTGATGTAAAAACAACAAGAAGCTTTGGACAAATAACATAAACAAGACAACTTGGATTTTGTTTAAAAGATCACTGCGAGTATATCCCGCGGATGTTGGAAGTGGTGTTATAATCGAATCGTGAAGAGTAGAACGTGGCACTATTCGCACAAGATTTTCATTTTCTCTAGTTTTTTTTGATCTTTTTGTATTTTTATTTTAATTTTTATTTTAGTCAATGATACTTTATTTTTAGTTATATACTAGCAACATTCCTCACACATGTTGCTCGAGGAACTCATCAAAACACAATACAAAACCATATCGTAACGGTTATAACTTAGACGCAATATTAAAACCAAAGCAAAAAAGTTAAACTTATTAAAGGTGTCAGGTGTTTAATATATGTGCATTTTTTCATTTGCCCACTTCATTAAAAACCAAAATATAACAAAAATGTTACTGGAAAAAGAAGAAAAAAAATTGTTTGATAAAATGGTCAAACAGGGACTTGAACTCATGCCTACCAGTAACCGGCAAAGATACTAAAGCACAAACCAATTGCATACCTCCACCACCTTCTTGTAATTAAACACCTCAGCAATATACATATTATAGATTAGGACCAATTGTAGTATTTTTAAAAATTAAACATAAAGTAACTTGTAACAAAATCAATAAATATATGAAACAATATTAATTCACTAAAAATCAAACAATTAAAGTAGTAAAATGGAAAAAAGAAAAAGTAACAGTTCCGGAGTAATTTTTCTTCTCTCACTTTACATTTTATAACTCTATTCCTTCTTCAATCGTCACCATCACCGCTCAACACAACCACCATAAAGATATTAATTTTTTTATAGAAACTTATAATAAAAAAGATATTACTTTGTTGCCAAAATTTTTTTTCGCTATAGTAATTATTACTAATTTTAAACATGAAAAAGCTTTAAATACAAAGTGTATTTTTGCTACAAAGCGTGATAAGACATAACGAGTCAAAAAAATCACAAAAAAATTATATCTCACAATATAAATCGAATTTTAAAAATGTAATTTCGAGCTTTTGTCCTCCTAGGCGGCGTAATTGTGTCATCATAAAGACACAATGACATCATTGTATCATTATGAAAGACACAATGAAGATATAATGACGTCATTGTGTTATTATGAAAGACATAATGACGTCATTGTGTCATTATGAAAGACACAATGACGTCATTGTATTACAACGAAATTTTTTTTATTTTTTCCTGAAAGACGGCTAGAGGAACAAAGACTCCGAACTATTTTTTTGAAATTCGATTTAGATTGTGTGATATAATTTTTTTGTGACTTTTTTAGCCCCATTGTGTCTTCTCACTTTATAACAAAAATACATTTTGTAAAATAATCTCACATTTTAAACAATGTATCGAGGAAATTCATAAATAACAAAAGAGTATGATAATAAATTTAAATGGAAACTAAACATCATTATTGAAATAAGTAAAGTATTATATTTATATAGTACTAATATCAACTTTGTATGCTTAGTGGGTTGTATTATATGTTTAGTAAATTGCATCCATCTTTGTCTTTTTCTTAAACTTTAACTTTTTTATTTATTTTAACCTTCTACATATACATCTTTTACTATTTAGCCCTAATATTTTTATCTTAATCTTTAATCCCCCGTACTTTTTATATATTACATTTTTTTTTGTTTTGCGTTTTCGTTCAAATTTTGCGAGTAACACACCGTAGCACGCGTGTGATTCAACATTTTTACCTTAAATTTTTTTTCCGTTTAACGACCTTGTCGTAACGCGATGGTTCTAGGTCGACTTGCTTATTGTTTAATAAGTTTTACGTTTTGCTTACATGGTTCAACGTAGGGATGAGCTCGGTACCGTACCTGTACCGAACTGGTACCGTTACTGAAAGTACCCGGTCTCGAATTTTATAAAAAACGAGTACCGGTACCGGTACCGAATTTGGTATATGGGTACCGGTACGGTACCAGCATTTCGGTACCCGGTACCTCTTTGGTACCCATTAACTCCACAACATTATTTTTTAGGCTTGCTATATGGTGCATGTTAGATTTAGAGAATATAGGTGTAAATCGATGTGTATAGGCTTAGAACTTTAATCAATTCTTGTAATAAATGATTGTAACTGATTATCATTATATATATATATATGCATTGAGTATATAGGTTAACCCATATATATATATGTTGCTTAATGTGTATGATGACAGACAAAAACAATATACTTGGTGAATTCTTGCAATTGGCTAAGTGTAAGAAACATCTACGGAAGAACAAGAAATCCTGCAGAAGACAAGTTTCTTACGGAAGAACAGAAGTTTTGCCGGGGTGAAACTATAGTTTCGCTGGCACAAAAGAGCGAAAGACCTCAGTGCGAAAGTGTTAGCAAAGCTGCTGTTTCGACGAACGAAACTGCAATTTCATTGTGCGAAACTATCTGCGAAAGTATACTTTCGCAGAAACCCTAATTTTTTAAGATAAATTGATTTTAACCAAACAAATTAAAGTAAAATTGAAATAAAATGAAATAAAATAAGAGAAAATAAAAAGTAAAGAAAAGGACCCCACACAATCATGCTAGACAACATTTTATTTTAACCGAAAATAGAGACTATCATAAAGAAGAACGAGAAACTGAATGAAACATCTTGAGAGTAATAGTTTGGTGAGATTGTTGATATTTTTGTCCTTTCTTAAACCCATGCCTTCTTCTTTTCGATACGTAACCCCCAGCTGTTGTTATCATGTTATCGGTTATATTAAGAGATGACATAGAAAAACTCAGTCCCCACAGACATTTGGCAAAGAAACCTATCATGTCCTCATGATATTTTGAACGAAAGACACCTACTGATTGATTACATCTTTTCTCATACAGTAAAAATCCCTTTTTCAGACGAAGCACGATACAATTTGACAGCATTTGATGAGAGCTCCAGGTCAGTATTCACTTACAGTAGAGGAGATCATCAAATTGTACTGATGAACACTCCAGGTCAGTACTACCGTACAGCAGAGGAGATGTTCAAATTGTGTCGATGAGAGCTCCAGGTCAGTACTCACGTACAGCAGAGGAGATCATCATGTTGTACCGATGAGAGCTCCAGGTCAGTACTTCCGTACAACAAAGGAGATCATCACTCCAGGTCAGTACCACCATACAGCAGAGGAGATAAGCACGAACAAGACACCACAATACACGAAGAGGCTTCTATGATATAAGAATGAACGAGCATAAAGCTCCAAAGATTAAATGTTAAAGTTTATAAACAAGGGAGAATAAGGAAAGGGCAAAACAACATGGAGGAGTCTCATTCTCAATCCCTTTTAGACAAGGACAAGTAACTTTGAAGGAATGATTAGAAGTATCTAAGCCTAAGGGGGAGTATTGTTAGATCTAGAGAATATAGGTCTAGATCAATTTGTATAGGCTTAGAACTTTAATCAATTCTTGTAATAAATGATTGTAACTGATTATCAGCATATATATATATATGCATTGAGTATATAGGTTAACCCATATATATATATATATATATGTTGCTTAATGTGTATGATGACAGGCAAAAACAATATACTTGATGAATTCTTGCAATTGGCTAAGTGTAATAAACATCTACGGAAGAACAAGAACTCCTGCGGAAGACAAGTTTCCTACGGAAGAACAAAAGTTCCTGCGGAAGACAAGATTCCTACGGAAGAACAAGAACTCCTGCGGAAGACAAGTTTCTTACGGAAGAACAGAAGTTCCTGCGGAAGACAAGTTTCTTACGGAAGACGAATACACTTGTATGAAATTGTCAAATTCAACAAGTTATCAAGTCAAAATCAATTTCAAATCCCAAGAGATCCGGTGTTTCCTTAACAGACTCATAATTGTCTATAAATATGATTCCTAGGTTTCACAATTCAATGAACACAATTTAGCAATATTACGGTTGTCGACTATCATATCATTGTGCAACCCTAGCCGCCGCCACATCAATAACAACATCAATTCGATTGAAGAAATCATTGTTCATAGTTATATAATTATTCTTTTGTAATCATTACTCAATATTAATGAAATATATTTGAATCAATTATTGTATTTGTATTTACTGTATCTTTGTGATTCACCAAGATACAGTAAATACAAATCTAAAGGTCCTGGAAAATCAAGTTCAGGAATCATCAAAAGTACACTGATTCATAATATTATGTACTTTACTCATCGGATTGGTTGTATCTTTGTATTTAATTAAAAATGTGTACTCAGAGTTAAATTCATAATATTTAATGTTTAAAATCAGCTATGATTCACCAATATTTAATTAATGAAATAGATTTGTGATTCACCAAATGTAGAAACAAAATCTGATTTTAAATCCTGGAAAATCAAGTTCAGGAATCATGTGAACTACACTGATTCTGACTTGTGGGAGTCCATTACTAAAGGTCCTTATATTCCACCCACTCTTGGGCCGGATTATAATGATAAGAATCAACCAATCCGCACCAAAGATCTGTCATCTGATGATGTCAAAAAGGTCAAAGATGATATTAAAGCATACAATTTGCTAAGTATGGCTTTGCTTGAAGAGATATTAATCAGGTGTGAGAACTACAAAACAACAAATTCCTTGTGGAAGATACTTCATACTCTCTGTGAAGGGAGTGATGAGATCAGAAGCATCAGGAAAGATACCCTCAGATCATAATATGAAACCTTTCATCATATTGAGGGTGAATCAATTCCTCAAAAACTCAACAGATTCATGCAACTTGTTACTAAGATGAATATCTTGGAGTTGAAATATACTACTGAGAAACTAAACAAGAAGATGCTCCATACTTTGCCTGAAAGTTGGAAGCAGACCATGTCCATGTTCAAGAACACCTTAGATCTCAAGACAACTGGTCTAGATACACTGGTTGCTAAAGTAGAAGCTCTTGAAATGGATGAAAAATTAAGAAACAAGAGTGTGAGAACCTATGTCTCACCTTATCACTTCAGAGAAACAAAAAATGTTGGAAGTGCATTTATTTCAAACAATGGTAGTGATAACTCTTGTGCTTTCAGTGATGATGAAGAGGAAGTCAGTTTCTATGCTTCTAAACCCTCAAAGAAATCAACTCAAAATAAAAATCAAAAGGATATAGGAAGAACTGCTGACAGAAGAGATACAACTGCAGCCACAGCAAAGTCTTCGCAACAAAACAATCAGTCAGAACCAATCACTGTGATATTGGATTCTGAAGAATAAAAAGAAACATTTGTAGCTTTTAGTTCTAGTTTTCAAGCCTACCTGGGAAGCTCTCTAAGTTCAACAAATATCTGCCAGCAAGACTTGGAAGAACAACATCCTGATGTAGTGGAAGAGATGGATTTACAATGGCAGATGGTAATGATTGGTTACAGAGCTAAGCAATATCTCAAGAGAAACAAGAATTTGGCTGCATCAAGGAAAACATCAAAGATTGGTGTTGACAAGTCGAAGGTAAGATGCTTCAAGTGCAATCTCTATGGATATTTATCTAGAGAATGCAATCAACAGTCAAACCCGGAGATGAGACAACATTAGCAACATCAGCAACATCAGACTCAATCTCATTAACAATCAAAATCTCAAAGATCTCTGCACAGACAACCTCAGCTGACCAATACATCCCCACCAGCCACAAATGAATCAGCAGGACCTAGTAACTCAAAGGAGTCAGGGCTGATCATACTTCAGATGGAACATGTGACTGGAGTATGTATGAAAAGGAAGTCTTTGAAGAGAATCAAGATTTGATGGCTCACATGGAAAACAAAGTTCCTCCAATGGCCAGAGAGGTAAGAGAAAGGTTGTGTTCATCATCATGTGTTGAGGAAGTTGAACGTTATAGAGTCCATGCTCAACAGTTGGCTGACAAAGTAAAAGAAACTATGATTTTGAATGAATCACATGTTAGAGAGCATAAATTATATCAAATCAAAATTAATTCTTTGCAAAAGGATTTAAAAAAAAATTTGTTTCTAAAAACTATAGCCTAAAAGCCTAAGTTGAGCATCTGACCACTTCCTTAACTAAATCCATGGCTGATCATGCATCAACTGAAGTGAAACTTCAGAAGTTTCAACTTTCATCTCAGCAATATGAGAAGCTGTTAAACTCTTATATTGAATCAAAGAACAGGTATGGGTTGGGTTATAATGTTGTTGCACCACCAATAAATGATAATTACACAACTCTACCTGAAACAATGACCAACACATTGTCCAATCATTTTTGTGCATAGCACCAAGTTTGAAACAAAAACAAATCAAATCAACATTAACAATGAAGCTGAGGTAAGTGAAACTGAGTCTTCTGAATCAGAATCTTTAAAACATAATGACTCAGAATTTGATTATGATAAATATGATGACTTGGATGATTCTGATGAACATGATGTTGATCAACTGAACATTGTTAAGAATGTTCATGTTGAAACTGGTCTTCCAAAAGTCCTTGAAGAATTAAAGCCGTTTTATCCTCCAAAGCAAAGAAACATGCTAAAGAAAATATGAAAGAGGATTTCAGAACTAAATGAAGGACTTCAAGAATTGAATCTTCACAAAAGTTCATCATCAAAGGAAGTTGGTAACTACGGATCAAGTGAGGAAGTACCTTCATCTCATGCAGATAAAGATAAAAAGAAACAAGTATCGACTAAACATAAGAAAAACTCTTCAGTTGAAGATCTGCGGAAGGCAAAATGTGATGAATCCGTAGAACATTTGCGGAAGAGTAAAGCTAAATCTGCGGAAGAAATATAAAAAATGGCTGGCAACAAAAATGCTCAGAAAAAGTTGGACTTCAAGAAGACAAGGTCAGATAAAGTTAAACAAGACTCCGTGGATGGTTCTTCTAGCAAAAGCAAGGAGAAATCAAGTAATCCATTGGAAAAGGAGTTGAAGTCCCACAAGCTGAATAAGAAAAAGAAGTCTGAGTCTGAAGAAAATTCAGAAAAAAAATACTGCAAATGGTGTGATATGAAAAATCATAATACAGATGACTGCTACTTCAGCAGTTACTGTTCCATATGCAATATGAACAATCACATGATTTCTGATTGCTACTTCAACAAACATTGTGCAATCTGCAACAAAAATAATCATTCAACTCAGGAATGTTATTTTAACAAGAAGAACAAGACAAAGAGCTTAAAGAAGTCAAATGCTGAAGTGTCTGAATCAGATTCTCAATCTTCTGAAAGTGATAAAGAATCAAAGTCTAAGAAAGTCCAACAAAAATTCAAGCAGAAAATATACTGAGGACAAGCCTTTGAAGAAAAGAGTACCAAATCAGTCCAAAACACCTCGCAAAAAGGTGGATCTGTCAGACCAGAAGACAAATATGAATGATGATTTCTTTGATAAGTTTGAAAAAGGAATTCCTATGACTCAATCAAAATTGAAAGATGATGAAACTTTTAGAAATTCAGGATCAACCTGAAAATCAAAAAATCAACCAAAGAAAGATAAGATGAAGATAGAATCAATCAAGAAAGAAGACACCCAAAAATCAGCCTCATCTTCAATAGAATCATCCTCACCACCATCAAATCAAAATGAATCAATTAGGACTGAAATTAATACTGAAACTTCAAAATTAAATTCATGAAGGAGTAACAATTTTAGACACTTCTGGCAAACCTAAGACAATTAAGGCTTGGGTTGTCAATTCTAATTAATTTCTTCTTTTGTGCAGGAACAATCATGAAGAACTGACAACAAGTGTATGTTGACAGTGGTTGTTCCAGACATATGACAGGAAACTGTTCTCTTCTTCATGACTTCAAACATAAACATGCCTCATATGTGGCATTTGGTGGGGATAAGAAGGGAGGCAAAATAGTTGGTGAAGGAATGGTAACAAATGGTGTACTAACATTTGCAAAAGTGAATTATTGTGAAAATTTGCAGTACAATTTACTTAGTGTATCTCAAATTTATGATAAAAAATACACAACATTATTTGATGACACTAATTGTTACATTCTTAAGCCAGGTTTTTCAGTTCCAGAAGAATGGATCCTTCTTAAAGCATCAAGAAAAGGAAACACTTATGTTTTGGATATGAACAACACAACACTCACAAATCATGAAACATGTCTTTTATCCAAGTCCTCTGAAGATGAATCTCAATTACGGCATAGAAGACTTGTTCATTCCAACTTGAAGAATATGAACAAATTGGTGAAAAATGACTTAGTCGTTGGTCTGCCAAAGAAAGAATTTTATTGTTCAAATCACTGTTCTTCATATTACAAGGGAAAACAACATAGAGTGTCTCATAAAACCGAAACTATCAACAATAACACTACACCACTCAAATTGCTTCACATGGATCTTTTTGGTCCAACCAATGTGATGAGCATTGCAAAAAGGCAATATTGTTTGGTGATAGTAGATGATTTCACTAGATTTACCTGGGTCTTTTTCTTAAAACAAAAGAGTGAAACATTTGAAACATTAATGGACTTTGTGATCAAGATTGAGAATCAACTTGATCTAAAAGTTAAGATTTTCAGGAGTGACAAATGAGACTGAATTTGTTAATGCTGATCTAGATTCTTTTTGCAGAAATAAAGGTATTGCAAGGCAATTTAGTGCACCAAGAACTCCATAACAAAATGGAGTTACTGAAAGAAGGAATAGAACTCTCATAGAAGCAGCCAGAACAATGCTAGCTGACTCTCAGTTGTCCATAACATTCTGGGCAAAAGCTGTGAACACAGCATGCAATGTTCAAAACAGGACTTTAATTGTCAAAGAACATAATAAACTCCTTATGAGCTCTTATTCAAAGGAAGCCTTTTATAGGATATCATAGAGCTTTTGGGTGTTATGTATCTGTGTTAAAACACTAAAGAACAATTGGGAAAATTTTCTGAAAAAGCCTATGATGGTTTCTTTGTTGGATATTCATCCATATCTAAATTATATAGGATTTACATTCCAGAACATAACATTGTTGAAGAAACCCCTAATGTTTCTTTTGATGAATCCATTTTTACAACAACTGTAAAAGCATCATCTTGGTTATTTGATATAGATGCATTAACAGAGTCATTTAACACCGGATATTTAATCAATGCAGGTTCTGCTGATACATGCTATCCATTTGTTCTTCCAAGTTTGAATGAAGTGTCACTATCAGCTCATCCTCCAAGGCCACAACCTTCAAATATCCTGCAGCAGAATGAAGATACATCCGGAGAAGCAAATCCTTCATCCGCAGTTTATGAACATTCATCCGCAGTTGATCATCCTTCATCCGTAGATGTAAATAATACGTCAACCGATGCTCTTGGGGGAGGAGAGGACGTTTTGAATCAACAAAACTTGTCAGCAGATCAACAAACTTATTCCGTAGATGTTGTTGTAACTCCTACGGAAGAACAAAACACCTCCGTAGAAATTCCTACGAAAGAATACCATGCTGCAGCTGAAGTTCAAGCTGATCCTGTTGAACCTGAAGAACGCTTTGACTACTTCATAGGCTCATCATCACAGCTAAATCCCTCTGATCCAATGGATTTCATGAATTTAGAATCAACCATCTCAGTTGATACTATTTCAACAACCAGAATTCATAAGTCTCATCCATCAGATAATATCATCGGAGACCTGAATGCAAGAACTACCTGAAGCAAATGGGGAGTGGCAAACATTTGCTTGTTCACTTGCTTCTTATCTCAAGTTGTTCCTGCAAACATAACAGCTGCTCTAAAGGACAATAGCTGGATTGAAGCTATGCAAGAAGAACTACAACAATTCAAAAAACAAAAAGTCTGGAACCTTGTATCTGTCAGACCAGAAGACAAATGTGAATGATGATTTCTTTGATAAGTTTGAAAAAGGAATTCCTATGACTCAATCAAAATTGAAAGATGATGAGAATTTTAGAAATTCAGGATCAACCTCAAAATCAAAATATCAACCAAAGAAAGATAAGATGAAGATAGAATCAATCAAGAAAGTAGACACCCAAAAATCTGCCTCATCTTCAACATAATCATCCTCACCACTATCAAATCAAAATGAATCAATTAGGACTGAAATTAATACTAAAACTTCAAGATTAATTCATAAAGGAGTAACAATTTTAGACACTTCTAGCAAATCCAAGACAATTAAGGCTTGGGTTGTCATTCTAATTGATTTCTTCTTTTTGAAGGAACAATCATGAAGAACTGACAACAAGTGGTATGTTGACAGCAGTTGTTCCAGGCATATGACAGGAAACTGTTCTCTTCTCCATGACTTCAAACATAAACATGCCTCATATGTGGCATTTGGTGGGGATAAGAAGGGAGGTAAAATAGTTGGTGAAGGAATGGTAACAAATGGTGTACTAACATTTGAAAAAGTGAATTATTGTGAAAATTTGCAGTACAATTTACCTAGTGTATCTCAAATTTGTGATAAAAAATACGTAACATTATTTGATGATACTAATTGTTACATTCTTAAGCCAGGTTTTTTTAGTTCCAGAAGAATGGATCCTTCTTAAAGCATCAAGAAAAGGAAACACTTATGTTTTGGATATGAATAACAAAGCACTCACAAATCATGAAATATGTCTTTTATCTAAGTCCTTTGAAGATGAATCTCAATTGTGGCATAGAAGACTTGTTCATTCCAACTTAAAGAATATGAACAAATTGGTGAAAAATGACTTAGTCGTTGGTCTGCCAAAGAAAGAATTTTACTGTTCAAATCACTGTTCTTCATATTACAAGGGAAAACAACATAGAGTGTCTCATAAAACCAAAACTGTCAACACTAACACTACACCACTCAAATTGCTTCACATGGATCTTTTTGATCAAACCAATGTGATGAGCATTGGAAAAAGGCAATATTGTTTGGTGATAGTAGATGATTTCACTAGATTTACCTAGGTCTTTTTCTTAATACAAAAGAGTGAAACATCTGAAACATTAATGGACTTTGTGATCAAGATTGAGAATCAACTTGATCTAAAAGTTAAGATTTTCAGGAGTGACAATCGGACAGAATTTGTTAATACTGATCTAGATTCTTTTTGCATGAATAAAGGTATTGCAAGGCAATTTAGTGCACCAAGAACTCCACAACAAAATGGAGTTGTTGAAAGAAGGAAAAGAACTCTCGTAGAAGCAGCCTGAACAATGCTAGCTGACTCTCAGTTGTCCATAACATTCTGGGCAGAAGCTGTGAACACAGCATGCAATGTTCAAAACAGGACTTTAATTGTCAAAGAACATAATAAAACTTTTATGAGCTCTTATTCAAAAGGAAGCCTTTTATAGGATATCATAGTGCTTTTGGGTGTCATGTATCTGTGTTAAACACTAAAGAACAATTGGGAAAATTTTCTGAAAAAGCCTATGATGGTTTCTTTGTTGGATATTCATCCACATCTAAATCATATAGGATTTACATTCCAGAACATAACATTGTTGAAGAAACCCCTAATTTTTCTTTTGATGAATCTCTTTTTACAACAACTGTAAAAGGATCATCTTGGTTATTTGATATAGATGCATTAATAGAGTCATTTAACACAGGATATTTAATCAATGCAGGTTCTGCTGACACATGCTATCCATTTGTTCCTTCAAGTTTGAATGGAGTGTCACTATCAGTTGATCCTCCAAGGCCACAACCTTCAAATATCCTGCAGCAGAATGAAGATACATCCGGAGAAGCAAATCCTTCATCCGCAGTTTATGAACATTCATCCGCAGATGATCATCCTTCATCCGTAGATGTAAATAATACGTTAACCGATGCTCCTAGGGGAGGAGAGGATGTTTTGAATCAACAAAACTTGTCAGCAGATCAACAAACTTAATCCGTAGATGTTGCTGTAACTCCTACGGAAGAACAAAATGCCTCTGTAGAAATTCCTACGGAAGAATACCATGTTGCAGCTGAAATTCAAGCTGATCCTGTTGAACCTGAAGAACGCTTTGACTACTTCATAGGCTCATCATCACAGCTAAATCCCTCTGATCCAATGGATTTCATGAATTTAGAATCAACAATCTCAGTTGATACTATTTCAACAACCAGAATTCATAAGTCTCATCCATCAGATAATATCATAGGAGACCTGAATGCAAGAACTACCTGAAGCAAATGGGGAGTGGCAAACATTTGCTTGTTCACTTGCTTCTTATCTCAAGTTGTTCCTGCAAACATAACAGCTGCTCTAAAGGACAATAGCTGGATTGAAGCTATGCAAGAAGAACTACAACAATTCAAAAAACAAAAAGTCTGGAACCTTGTATCTGTCAGACCAGAAGACAAATGTGAATGATGATTTCTTTGATAAGTTTGAAAAAGGAATTCCTATTACTCAATCAAAATTGAAAGATGATGAGACTTTTAGAAATTCAGGATCAACCTCAAAATCAAAATATCAACCAAAGAAAGATAAGATGAAGATAGAATCAATCAAGAAAGTAGACACCCAAAATCTGCCTCATCTTCAACAGAATCATCCTCACCACTATCAAATCAAAATGAATCAATTAGGACTGAAATTAATACTAAAACTTCAAGATTAATTCATAAAGGAGTAACAATTTTAGACACTTCTAGCAAATCCAAGACAATTAAGGCTTGGGTTGTCATTCTAATTGATTTCTTCTTTTTTGAAGGAACAATCATGAAGAACTGACAACAAGTGGTATGTTGACAGCGGTTGTTCCAGGCATATGACAGGAAACTGTTCTCTTCTCCATGACTTCAAACATAAACATGCCTCATATGTGGCATTTGGTGGGGATAAGAAGGGAGGTAAAATAGTTAGTGAAGGAATGGTAACAAATGGTGTACTAACATTTGAAAAAGTGAATTATTGTGAAAATTTGCAGTACAATTTACCTAGTGTATCTCAAATTTGTGATAAAAAATACGTAACATTAATTGATGATACTAATTGTTACATTCTTAAGCCAGGTTTTTTTAGTTCCAGAAGAATGGATCCTTCTTAAAGCATCAAGAAAAGGAAACACTTATGTTTTGGATATGAATAACAAAGCACTCACAAATCATGAAATATGTCTTTTATCTAAGTCCTTTGAAGATGAATCTCAATTGTGGCATAGAAGACATGTTCATTCCAACTTGAAGAATATGAACAAATTGGTGAAAAATGACTTAGTCGTTGGTCTGCCAAAGAAAGAATTTTATTGTTCAAATCACTGTTCTTCATATTACAAGGGAAAAAAACATAGAGTGTCTCATAAAACCAAAAATGTCAACACTAACACTACACCACTCAAATTGCTTCACATGGATCTTTTTGATCCAACCAATGAAATGAGTATTGGAAAAAGACAATATTGTTTGGTGATAGTAGATGATTTCACTAGATTTACCTAGGTCTTTTTCTTAAAACAAAAGAGTGAAACATCTGAAACATTAATGGACTTTGTGATCAAGATTGAGAATCAACTTGATCTAAAAGTTAAGATTTTCAGGAGTGACAATGGGACTGAATTTGTTAATACTGATCTATATTCTTTTTACAGGAATAAAGGTATTGCAAGGCAATTTAGTGCACCAAGAACTCCACAACAAATGTAGTTACTGAAAGAAGGAACAGAACTCTCATAGAAGCAGCCAGAACAATGCTAGCTGACTATCAGTTGTCCATAATATTCTAGGCAGAAGCTGTGAACACAGCATGCAATGTTCAAAACAGGACTTTAATTGTCAAAGAACATAATAAACTCCTTATGAGCTCTTATTCAAAAGGAAGCCTTTTATAGGATATCTTAGAGCTTTTGGGTGTCATGTATCTGTGTTAAACACTAAAGAACAACTGGGAAATTTTTCTGAAAAAGCCTATGATGGTTTCTTTGTTGGATATTCATCCACATCTAAATCATATAGGATTTACATTCCAGAACATAACATTATTGAAGAAACCCCTAATGTTTCTTTTGATGAATCCATTTTTACAACAACTGTAAAAGGATCATCTTGGTTATTTGATATAGATGCATTAACAGAGTCATTTAACACTGGATATTTAATCAATGCAGGTTCTGCTGATACATGCTATCCATTTGTTTTTCCAAGTTTGAATAAAGTGTCACTATCAGCTGATCCTCCAAGGCCATAACCTTCAAATATCCTGCAGCAGAATGAAGATACATCCGGAGAAGCAAATCCTTCATCCGCAGTTTATGAACATTCATCCACAGATGATCATCCTTCATCCGTAGATGTAAATAATACGTCAACTGATGCTCCTAGGGGTGGAGAGGATGTTTTGAATCAACAAAACTTGTCAGCAGATCAACAAACTCAATCCGTAGATTTTGCTGTAACTCCTATGGAAGAACAAAATGCCTCCGTAGAAATTCCTACGGAAGAATACCATGCTGCAGCTGAAGTTCAAGCTGATCCTGTTGAACCTGAAGAACGCTTTGACTACTTCATAGGCTCATCATTACAGCTAAATCCCTCTGATCCAATGGATTTCACGAATTTAGAATCAACCATCTCAGTTGATACTATTTCAACAACCAGAATTCATAAGTCTCATCCATCAGATAATATCACAGGAGACCTGAATGCAAGAACTACCAGAAGCAAAAGGGGAGAGGCAAACATTTGCTTGTTCACTTGCTTCGTCTCTCAAGTTGTTCCTGCAAACATAACAGCTGCTTTAAAGGACAATAGCTGGATTGAAGCTATGCAAGAAGAACTACAACAATTCAGAAAACAAAAGGTCTGGAATCTTGTAGACTTGCCTGAAGGTCAGCATCCAATTGGAACAAGGTGACTCTTCAAAAACAAGCTGTATGACAGAGGTATAACTGTGAGAAACAAAGCTAGAGTGATTGCTCAAGGATATACTCAAGAAGAAGGAATAGACTATCATGAAGTCTTTGCTCCAGTTACAAGAATTGAAGCAATCAGGGTCTTTCTAGCTTATGCTTCATTCAAGAAGTTCACTGTCTATCAAATGGATGTCAAGTGTACTTTCCTTTATGGAAAAATCAATGAAGAAGTATATGTGGCTCAACGCCCTGGATTTGAGGATCCTGACTACCCACATAGAGTCTACAAGCTAGACAAAGCTTTGTATGGACTTCATCAGGCACCAAGGAAGTGGTATGAAATATTATCATCCTTCTTGCTGAAGCATGGCTACAAAAGAGGGACTATTGATCAGACTCTCTTTCTTAAACAAGAACATCAAGATCTTTTGGTGGTTCAAATATATGTAGATGACATCATATTTGGATCAACCAACAAGAAGCTTTGTCAAAGTTTTGAAGAGTTAATGAATTCTGAGTTTCAGATGAGCTCAATAGGAGAATTGACCTTCTTCCTTGGCTTACAAGTTCATCAGAAAACAAATGGGAATTTTTATCAATCAAGAAAAGTACATACATCATATTTTGAAGAAGTACAATCTTGCTGATGCATCTTCATGCAAAACACCTGCTTCAACAATAGACAAGATTGTGCATGACCCTGCTGGAAAATCTGTAGATCAGAGATTGTATAGATCAATGATTGAATCCTTAATGTATTTAACTGCCAGTAGGCCTGACATAATGTTTGCTGTGTGTGTGTGCGTGCTAGGTACCAATCTGATCCAAAGGAGTCTCATCTGAATGCTGTCAAGAGAATTTTCAGATATCTGAAAGGAAAACCAACTCTAGGACTATGGTTTCTAAAAGATGGAGATTTCAGTCTTTACTCATATTCAGTTAGTGATTTTGGAGGATGTAACAACAACAGAAAATCCACAACTGGTGGATGTCAATTTTTAGGACCAAGGCTTGTTTCATGGCAGTGCAAGAAGCAAACCAATGTGTATATATCCACAGCTGAGGCTGAGTACATAGCTGCTTCAGCTGGTTGCTCTCAAGTACTTTGGTTGCAAAACCAATTACTTGATTATGATTACAATTTTCTTCAAACACCAATTCATACTGATAATTCAGCTGCTATGTTTATAACTGCTAACCCAGTTCAACATAGCAAAACAAAGCATATTGAAATCAGATATCTTTTCTGAGGGATTGTTCAGAAAAAGGGATAAGCAAGTTAATCAAAGTGGATACAACAAATCAGCTTGCTGATTTATTCACTAAACCCTTTGATTCAGTTAAATTTAACTTTCTAATTGAGTCTTTAGGTATGATTAACTTAGATTAATTTTCATTAACAAAGAAAAGCATGTGACTGTCCTTGTACATAGAGATTATTAAAAAAATAATAAAATAATAAAAATAATATATATATATATATATATATATCTTTTATTTCTGTGTTTGTTTCTGCATGACATGTGTATGGGAAATGATAGTACACTATGCCTTGGCTTACTTCATCAGCATCATTAAACTTCAAACTGATTTAAAACATTTTGATATGTGAGTAGGTTCATCTTGAGTGGAAACTACACTAAGAGCATGCCAAACATAATGAAAAAGGTGACTGTCTGTGGGAACTCCATTTTGAGGATCAAGCAAGTAAGTCTTATCCTGATGTGATCAAATCACTCACCCAAGCACACTATGTAAAACACTTTATAATCTCCTATCTTTACAAAAATCATATTCCCTTTGTTTTGTGTGAACAAAGACCTGGGTATATGATTAAAGAGTATGATCTTCATTCTCCCTCTGTTTTGTGTAAACAAAGACCTGGGATAAATGCACCTCTGTTTTACGAAAGTAAAGACCTGGTGACTTTATGAGGATCATATCTCAGCTTTCAAAAGAATCCTTTGTGATCAACTGTATATTATCTTAAAGAGCTTCAACATCAAAGCATTAATGAGACTGCAATTCTGTCTCAAGATAGAACTTATAACTTACTATACATAGTCTCTAAGTGTGAAAAAGTGATGATTTGACTCACCAACGAAGGACAAACTCTAATGAGAATTGAATGTGGAGCACATGACAGTTACTAATTAACAAACTTCGAAACCTAATAAACAGCATGCCTAGTTGATACATTACTCATGTATGAATTTCAGTGGATCTATATACCTACAATCAGGTGTGCACCAGATCAAGTATCATTCAAATAATCAACATCAGCAGAAGCCTAGAGTCATAGTATCCCTATACATATATGCATGCTTGTATCGTTTAAATCCTTTGTTTAATTTTCCTCTTAAATGATTACTTCTCAATTGGACTATCATCTGCCTTTCATGCTTATTTCCAACATAAATTTATGATGAATGAAACAGTTTAACATTAATCATAAATTTAGGGGGAGTAAGTAATGCATGAAAATCAATAAAAAGCTATTAAATCATCTTTGAAGGAATTGGAACTTGAGCACTAACTTGGATGCAGGATACAGGAAGCTTGCTTGTACTCAATTGTCATGCATCAAGAAATGATTATATTACTTGATAGGAATCATAAATGTAAAATTTCAATGAAACTTTAATATCTGCAGAAGTTTTAGTAAAATTTCTGCATCCGCAGAAGTAACAGTGAAATTTCTGCATCAGCAGAACGAACAGTAAAAATGTAATTTTTTGCATAATCGTAGAATTGGTAAACTAACGGATGTGCAAATGACTTTGAAAGTATAATTCATGTTCATAGAATGGTAATCTATGAACAAGATGTACTCAACAGTAATGTTGCATTTAATTTTTAATTAAGGGATCCGCAGATGCTATGGCATCCGCAGATGTTATGATTCCAGAGATGTTCTGCGGAAGCTGTGAAACATCCGAAATAAAAGTCTGGAAAGGGATCAAAAGGAAGTGGGACCCTCATAATTAATAAATGAAATTAACATGTCCGCTTTTAAATGAGGTTTTGAATTTAAGAATTCATTAATCACTTTTCAGAGCAATTTTCGTTAGACCTAGAAAAACACACTCCCTTTTCCCTCTTCCACAAACACTCAAACCTACCAACTCAAAACCTCAAAATAAACACGTAAAATTGATCAAAGACTATTGCATTGAAGGTAAATCATGTTCTAGTCATCAACAATGAACTGTTTAATTTCTGATTATCATTAAAACGGTTCGTATTCATGCCTGTTACACTGATGCTAACATAATCTTCATTGTCCTTATGTTCAGATGTCAAATAGGTTTGTGAAAGAGCACAATGTGTGCGCCTTCCTAAATGCTGATGATCCTGCATCAAAAGGATGTTGAGATATCATCAGATATCTTCGACGATCCAGGCTATTCTATGCCCTGACGGCAGAGCCTGTGATCCATCAGTCGCACATTATCGATTTCTGGAACTCAGCTCAAATAGAGTAAGATGGAGAAGATGAGGTGATTGTTGCTGAAGTCCAATTTGAAAGAATAAGGATCAATGAACAAAAAATCAGAAGATCACTTGAGTTGGGAGAACGAGAGGTGGGTCACCCAGATATGTTCGAGAATAACTACATAGAGAAGGTATTCTACCTGAGGGGCTATGATGGTGATTTTGATAAAGAAGAAATCAAGAAGGGGATTAGATAGGTTTTCAAGGCACATCTCTTCAGGTATCATAGGGATCTTTAAGGGAAGGACTTACAACTACTCGAAGTACATCTTCAATTGTCTATGTGACCAAGTTAGAGTGCAGAAGACTGAAAAGATGTATATGTTTCCTAGATTCCTACAACTGGTTATAAATGTTGAACTCGCTGGGATAGCAAGAGCTGGAGATGTGTTTGTGCAAGCTCATTTGAGTAGGTCTGTGCTGAATAAGATCAGTGGTAAATACCAAGGGGAAGTTATGCCCATGTTTGCACATGTAGTGGATGCACATGCTGACATACCATAAGAATTGGTGTGGGTAGATCAGCAAGGAGAGTCATCTGCAGACTCTGCACAAGCCTCACACTCACCAAATCAAACACCCCCTCACCAACACCAATCACCAGCCAACATAAACACTGAGCCCATATCACCTATTCATCATCATGTATCCCCACAACAACTATCCACTTCTACTCAAAACACCCAGCCTATATCTCCTATTCTTCAAGAATTACCAATAATTTCACTCTCATCATCACAAAACACTCAGCCAATCTCACCCTTCCAAACCATATCACCTCTAAACCCACATCCAGATACACCTAAACAACAAACTTCTGAGAGTGCCAATACTGAGCCCTTACACATATCTCAGTCTCAGAACTCAGTTCACTCTGGTGAGACTGAGTTAATGTCTCAAGCTAGAACCATACAACTCTCAGTCTCCAACTCCTAAAACATTGTCTTGTCAGATCACACTGAACCAATATCTCCAATTATTGATACTCAGCAACTGTCTCAACCTCAACTTGAAGACAATTTTGATGATCAAACTGCTGGTCAACCAATAGAAGAAGAACAATAAGACAATTTTGTTGATCTTGTTGCTTATCATGAAGATGACCTGAATGACAAAGACATCCCTGTGAGTAAGAGCTATTTGGTTGCTGAGTACAATAAATTGGTGCTCAAATCAAATAAAAGAAAACAAAGAAAGCAAGAGCTAAAAGGGATCATCAAAGAGAAGGATGAAGAACTAACAAAGCAAGAAGCCAGACTGAAAAGGCTTAGACATGATGCACAAAGTAACACTGAAGTGATTGATGCTCTGCTTCAACATGAACAAGAATTGCAAGAATGTGTAAAACATGAGAAGAATGAAAAAGAAAAGCTGATCTCTAAAGTGGAGCAAATCACTGATGATGTGTCTGCAAAAACTGAGCTGATAAAGCTGAAAGATCAAGAGATTGAGCTATTAAAGATGAAGATTTATGCATTTGAAGATACCCCATCTGTCAAACAAACACAACAATCTTCTAAAGCTTCAAAGAAACTTATTCTGTATTCACGAAAGAGAAAATACTTGGGTGCTAATCAAAAGAAGGTGATCATTGTAGAAGATTCTCCTGAGAAGCCAAAGTCCATATCTGCTGAACACACTCCTTCAGTAGATTTATCTACGGTGAAGTTGAAATCCAATAATGATAGTGACAGTGATGAAGAGTGGAATGAGCTGATTAAGATGGACTCACCAACTGACCATAAAGACTCAAAGGTTGATGATCTTCTAACAACTAAAGACATTATGGAAGAGAGGTCAGAGTCAACCATGTTTATGACATTCATAAACCATGGTTTCCCTTATGACATGGTTGAAAGGCTAAACATGACTGAGATGAAGAATCTGCTGAAAGAGTTCGAGCTTGCAAGATTCATGATTCCAAACTGTGATTATAAAGCATTCAACACCTTTTAATCAATTCAAAAGACAAAGAAAGAGTTGGGCCATTGTGACACAGCTAAGCTAAGCAAATACAACATGACATGTTGGTTACAAGGTCACAACTACAAACCACATGAGTTAAAAGGAAGGTCAGTTGGAGAGCTTAGAAGAATGATGGAGCATGTAATGAAGGTTGAGCTTGATACAGGAGTCAGATTCAGAACTGAAGCTCCTAATCCTGCTGTTGAGCATCATAACAAAATGTCTGCTGAACCAGTTACGTTGGAAAGCAAAGATCAATACAAAGAAAAGGATAAACTGATCAGAGAGCCCAAAGAAGTAATTCCAAGGAAAGTGTGGCCTATTGGAACTACTGTGAGGGAAATAACAGAACAAAAGTCAACCTTGATACAACTGATAGACCAGCTCACAACTCCTAGTTCTGTTGAAGAAACCAAGATTATGGCCTGGGAATATGATCCAGACTAGGATTGTGTCATTATTAAACGAACATCTGGATGAATTGAATACTTCCATGATGTATTTTTAGTGGTGTGCCTGCCAGAGAATGACATCAAAGATATACAAAGCCTGGTCATCAGCAATTACCCAATTCACCCAAGAGGAAGAGACTTCTCAACTATAGTGGGCAATCTCAAAACCAAATTTAAGGATGATGTGCTTGTAGAAGCTAAAAGAGAAGATGCAGAGCACAGAAAGAGAATCAAGGACCTTAAAAGATACAAGTCCAATGCCTCAGAATCAGTAGATGATAAATTCTTGAAGAGGGTTGGATATAATAATAGGAAATCAGTAGCAATCAAGTGTATTAAAGGGACTTAATTCACATACCCAATAACTGAATGGGGTTATGTTGAGAAAACAAATGAGCTTGTGCTGCTGAGAAATGTAGAAAACAAAAGGGCTGATCGGATTAGGATTTTTGATCCTGTGGAAATTAAGCTACTTCATCCCAGCTACACCTCTTATCTGCATGACAAATTCTTTCCAAGACTGGTTGATGAAAAAGCACAGAATGATCTGCTTCTGCATGTGCATGTAATCCAAGTGATTGACAAACTTCATGCCAAAGCTTACTGAAGGGGACAAACTATGAAGAAGTCTCAGAACTGAGGATTTCAGAACAAGATGAATTGGAAATTATCATCAACAACAATGTTCTGGAATCCCTCACAACAGAAGAAGATGTTTTGGGACTAAGATATGAAACTCTGAAGAAGATCAGCAAGATGAAGATCAATTACAAATATGATGATCAGAAGTCTGCTGTATCCTACTTTTATAACAAAATAATTGCCAGAGTCAAGGAGCTTTCAGTTTTTAAGGAATGATTAGAAGTATCTAAGCCTAAGGGGGAGTATTGTTAGATCTAGAGAATATAGGTCTAGATCAATTTGTATAGGCTTAGAACTTTAATCAATTCTTGTAATAAATGATCGTAACTGATTATCAGCATATATATATATGCATTGAGTATATAGGTTAACCCATATATATATGTGTGTTGCTTAATGTTTATGATGACTGGCAAAAACAATATACTTGGTGAATTCTTGCAATTGGCTAAGTGTAAAAAAACATCTACGGAAGAACAAGAACTCCTGCGGAAGACAAGTTTCCTACGAAAGAACAGAAGTTCCTGCGGAAGACAAGATTCCTACGGAAGAACAAGAACTCCTGCGGAAGACAAGTTTCTTACGGAAGAACAGAAGTTCCTGCGGAAGACAAGTTTCTTACGGAAGACGAATACACTTGTATGAAATTGTCAAATTCAACAAGTTATCAAGTCAAAATCAATTTCAAATCCCAAGAGATCCGGTGTTTCCTTAACAGACTCATATTGTCTATAAATATGATTCCTAGGTTTCACAATTCAATGAACACAATTTAGCAATATTACGGTTGTCGACTATCATATCATTGTGCACCCCTAGCCGCCGCCACATCAATAACAACATCAATTCGATTAAAGAAATCATTGTTCATAGTTATATAATTATTCTTTTGTAATCATTACTCAATATTAATGAAATATATTTGAATCAATTATTGTATTTGTATTTACTGTATCTTTGTGATTGTGTTCTTCAATTAACAATTAACACAATTAAACAACAACTAGTTGGTTTCTCCCCCGCGCTTCGCGGCGGGTTGAACCGATACCTGGGTAAGTCGGGAAAAGGCTCGGAAATGTCTGTTTGTTGTGACTGCAAACTAACCGTTTACCATGCCATAACAACAATGTCAAAGACCATTTTTTTATCGTCATCGCCTATCTCTAAAGTACACCAAATTGGTAAATATTTTCATAATTACACCCATTTGATAAAAAACTCTTTAAATTCCACCTAAAACAATAAAAGGGCTGTTAAAAGGTTTTCTTAATATGGTTCATTTCCTTCTAATTGTGATTCAAGACTAATGAAGATGCACTGATGTACTAACTTTCCTTTAAAAACTACCATCCTAGAGCCCTAAGATTCCGTACTCGAGTAACAAAGATGATCGGCCCATCAATGATCCAAATAAATGTTAAAAAATCTAAATATCTTGTCATAATTATTAAAGGATAAATATATAAATTACAGAAATATCTTTCCATTATAAACAGATTGCACCTACAGTATTTGACGAGGGATTATCATACCTTCTGTCCTTGACTCTACTGTAAAGCTTGATAGCAAAGTCCTGCATGTTTTGCTGCTGACAAAGATCCCTCACGGAACGGAAAAGACAAACATACTCGTTAACCTCATCAAGCATAGCAGCTAATGCAGAGACAATATCAGCGGATAATTAGGATGAATTATCTCCTTGGAAAAGACGAAGTCTGTTTGCAACCTCATTCTCGCAGTCGTATATATACATCTGTAAAAAACATGGTCGATCACCAGGCGTTGGGCACAGTGAACCTAACCAATGACATATCTGACCCGCAATACATATGGCCCACCCCCTTCATTCACCGAATTATCAAAATCAGCACCAAAAGAGGTCATCGAAAACATCGCATTATACACACGAATATTAGACATAAACGCAGGATCGTGAAATAACAACCTCAATAAATCCGGAGGTTGAACTGGAAAATCTAACACAACCTTTCCAGCCTTACAACATTTGTGATACCGAGGTCTGCGAGTGGCAGGGAAAGACGTCAAGCATTCCGATAACCAAAAAAAAGCACCACAAAATTCACAGACCTCGTTACACATCCCCAGATCCACATAATTAGGTGAAAACAAAGCCTGGGACTGAACATTCGACTGCTCATTAATTGTTACCTCACGTTGCCCAGAAATAGAACCGGCGGAAAATACTCCTTCCCTCTCATACGATCGAAGCATAGCAGCACGATGCGAAGACTGGCGTTCCATCTGGCAAGACGCCTCAAAAGTTGAATAAGAGGATGATGCATAACCCAAAATAATATCACCCCTTACGCCTACGTTTTGGTCGCGGCTAGTAGAAGAGTAACAGACACAATAATCAGACATAATAAAACAAAAAAAACACACCCAAACCCATGTCCAGCCAGGCCAACCACTAAACCTACACATCACACATGAAACAATACATCCGCAAACCTACGCACCCTAAAACATCACAAACAAGCTGAATAGATCCACCACATAAAGTCCTACAATATAACAGTACTGGGAGAAAACAAAACATGAAACAACCATAAAAGCAAGAAACCGTACCGGCATACAGCAAAAACGTGAAGAAGAGCAATGCGTACTTGAAACCCTGTCCATTCACACCACAACCCAAATCCAATAATCAAATCCAACCAAAAACTTAAGACAACACTTTTAAGATGTTTATCTAAAGCATCAGCCTTCATATAATCAATTATATAGTGCATATTAAGCCAACAAAGATTACAAATTGTTTTATTTTTCTCAAGTTCCCACACCTGAGAAAGCAAAATTATTTGCAAAAAATAAACCAACACTAAAATACAACAAAAAAAGAATATAAATCACGATAACCTGCCATTAAATTAATAGTCCCAAATCATACCTATGACAATCGCACCAAGATTAGCATGAAACAGCCAAGAAAAAACCTGAAACATTACCCAAGAACATAGCATAAGAATAACAAAAGAAGCTGACTAAACACTATAAACACAATTATAAAGCTGTTGTAATAGAATAGATAGCATAAACACAATAATATAGTAGAGACAATAATAACATGAACAATAAAGCTGCTATAACAGAACAGACAAATGCACCATAAACACACAAATTTGATGTATAACAGAGGGCAACAAACGTTGCATACCAGAAGCAACACCTTAATAGATGCACAAAGCTAACATGACTAAACACCCAATAACACCTAATAACAACCAACCACGTCGGTAAATGTAGTGAAAAAGAACATCTGAAACATGAAACCATATCAGATAATGTATTTCTTCTCAGAAGCAAACAATCAAACAGTTGGCGTGCATGACCTAGAACGTCACATAAACTGAACTGAAACTTCACAAACACAAAGGCCATTCAAGAGAAACAGAAAATTAACAAATGTAGACGAAAATCAAAGAAATAAGATGCAACAGTAGTGCCGCTACTCCGTCGGATTTACTTCAGTCGTGACTTCAATCAAAATTAACCTCCCAACTTGAATAGTATTCGAGCCCTAGCAATGAATCGAGCCCTAAAAGGGTGGCTGCAGTGGGTGGTGGTGGTCCGGCGGAGGTGAGGGTTCCGGTGACATGTGGTGGTTTGAAGGTTGAAGAAGAGGGGGGCGATTGATGGTGTAGGAGCCGATGGTTGAAGAAGAGGGGTACATAGCAGGCATGGAGCGGATGAGAGGCCTGTGGTATTGAAAAAGATTAGATATCATGAATAGTACTATTCATGGTGAATAGTACTATTCATGGTGAATAGTACTATTCATGGTGTCAAATCACACTTGCGAAATTCATATTATGAAATTAATGATTATTCCGCGCTCATTAACTTGTCATTATTTTAATACTGATAATTCCTTAATTGAGATCCTTGGATTCACATGGCATTTTTTTGTTACGGTACCTAGTACTTGCTTTTGTACATGTTACTCAGTACATGTTTGATACCCGATTCCTCTAAAAGTTTATAATAACTAAGCAAAAATAAAATATCAAATAAGCATCCACATAAAATGATAGTTTCTTTACTTTTCTCATTTTCTACCAACTCAATCCACACACTAGTTCACCGTTCATGTCTATTAAAATCATAAGTAGTATATTTCTTGACATTGTAGTAAAGAAAGTAAAATGATATTAAAAAAACAATAATAATTACCCTTATAAGTTAAAACAGACTACACGTTGATAGGGGTGAAAAGTATTACAAAACAAAATACAAATTCCAAAATAACATATTCGTATTAGGGTACTAGCGGGACTGTAAGAGACTTTTGGGTAAAGTACCGGTACCGGTACTTGTCATTACCGATCCCGAAATATAAGAAAATGAAGTACCGATACTGGTATCTTATACATATTTCGGTACCAGTTTGGTACCGGTACTGGTACGGGTACTGGGTACCAAATGCTCATCACTAGTTCAACGTTTTTATGCATACTTTACGTTTGATTTTATTTTCTTCGTATTTTATTATTTTAATACGAGTTTTTCCTGTATTGATGGTCATTTGCAGTGGTGTACCATTAGTGGTACTTGACATGGTTTTACGCCCATGTTGCAACGCAAGAGGCTTAATACTAGTATGTTACTAATTATCAACTTTTAAGTGCATCATGGGTTGTACTTTAGCTTTAAAGGGTTGTACTTATTTTTGTCTTTTTTATGTTTAATTTTTTTACTTTTTACCCCAATATGTTTGCATCTTTATAATTTAACCCGTATAATTTTTCACTTTCAACCTTACTTTGCTATACTTTTCATCTTTCATAAAATTTTCATTTTACATTTCAGTGTTAATTTTACAAGTTAACATGCCGCAACATGCGCGTGTGATTCAATATTTTTACGTCTATTTTTTCCAGGTTAATATCCCCATTACAACGTGTAGGTCCTAGATCGGCTTAGTTATTATTTTTAATGTTTTATATTTACGTGTACGGTTTAACCTATTTACGTCTACTTTCGTTCGGTTTATTTTGCTGTTTTTTGTTTTGATACGAGTTTTTCTGGTGTTTGTGATCACTACTAGCGGTGACATTGGTGCTAACTGTCACGGGTTTACGCCCCATCGTAACCAAGGGCCTTAATGCTACTTAAACAATAATAATCAAATTTTGATTTATGTATTAAATATTATTTGGAAAAAACATTTTTAAATTTATGTTCTTTTTAGCGACGAGTTGATAGTTAGTTGTTAGTAATAAAAAAACCTTACACATTATTTTTGGACCATTAGACAAATTTATGTATTTAAGATTTGAAGTATGTGATGTAATTCAATATGTTACAGGTTAGAGTCAATGTGTTGTAGGTTAGAGTTTATCTTTAGGCTTCATTGATACCACCACATAAAACAACTCTATCAAAAAATGTATTACATATTATAAAACAAAGTAGGCCTAAGCTATACATACACACAGTCCATACGACTTTTACGTACATACTAATTGTATGGACTATTATTGAGTCAGACCGGTTATAAATGTTTCTCATGTCTCGTATGGGCTTATACAACTATACTTACACGATTCGTATAGATCTGTACGGTTTAAAAATATTACTCTATAATGTGTATATTTAAAATGGAATAACTAAATTTATGGGATCATGATATATGTTTCTTATTCTAAATAATATTAATTACGGTTATTAACGATTGTATAGATAAACTCCATTATAAATACATCCCACTAAAATTATGGGCTCATGTTATTCAAATTGTATAGATGAACTTGTTGAGTATCGATAGTCAACTTTAACAATCAAAGTTGTGATCTATTTCTAAAAATAAAAACTCTATCAAAGTTAGCAGAAATGTTTTATGAAATTAATCTTATTAAATGAATACCAAAATCAGCCATCTAGTTACATACAATTAAGCTACTTTGATCAAAGATTGATGAAAAGCTTATACCTTGACGAGAAAACCCAAAACTTTGCACCTTATATCAACAACAGTCTTGCTAGACGATCGGATTCACCATAAAACATCAACCCGTTACAACAATTTCAACCCAAAGCAAGTACAGGCCGCAAAGATAGTGGTCCACGGTAATGGCGATAATTTATAGTGGTCGACGATTCAGAGGGGAAAGAAAGGGGGGGTTGGGGGGGGGGGGGGGGGGGTTTGGGGGTTTGCGACTGCCAAGTTCAAGTAGCAACTAGGGGTGTTCAAAAATATCCGAATCCGAGAATCCGATCTGAAAATCCGAAAATCCGAATCCGAAATATCCGAATTTTCGGATATCCGAAAATTCGGATTCGGATTCGGATATTGATTTTCAAAAGTTTCGGATATTCGGATATCCGATTATCCGAAAACTAAAAAATATTTTTTTTATTTTTTTTAATTTTAGATAGATTTTTACTTTAGATTGAGATTTTTTAGTGTATATTGTGAATTTTATGATATGAGTTAGTCTTTATATTATTTTTATAATATTATATGTCTAATTATTGTTAAAAAAACTAAAAAATAAAAAATAATAAAAAATGAATTACGGATATCCGAATCACTATCCGAATCCGTATCCGAAATTTCGGATATCCGAATTTCGGATACGGATAGTGATTTTCACTATCCGAAATTTTCGGATATCCGAAATTCGGATATCTAAAATTTCGGATATCCGACTTTGAACACCCCTAGTAGCAACTGGGGTTCCCTTAATCCCTATTTTATTAAAACACATTTACGTTTCAGGTCCCTGATTTATTTAATTAATAACCCTTTGATAATTAACTTTTAATTATATAACCCCTTAATGTTTATTTATTAACTTTTAATTAAATAAACATTTTAAAACTATAAAATTTTAATTAATTAACTATATATTAACAAATGTTTAATACCATTTCCCTTATTCATCTAAATAATTAATCGCCATCATTTTTAATAGGGGTTGAATCATAACGTGAAACAATCACACGTTATTACTTTTTTGTTTTTTTAATATGTAACTCTTTGGTTCGTACCTCAATAGTATTGTTGATATTATCAATGATTGGATAACTAATATCCAATAAACTCTATTATAAATATTTGTGTTTCATCGTATTCGAATGTTATTGCAGTTATAAAATGATTAGTTTTTCTACTCCTATAAATACATCCGTTCTATCTTATTATTATACATACATCAATGATATGAACACCTCTTTCCCTACATCTCTTTTTATTGTATGGGTCCTAATGGGGACACCGCATGGGTTTTTGGGGGTGGGCCGGTTCAAACGGTCACGGTTAGGTCTTGCGGTCACATTTTGGAACCTAACCGTGACCGCATGGGCTTGCTGTCACGGTTTGGGGTGGTAGTCCCCGTGACCGGATGGTCTTGCTGTCACGGTTTGGGGTGGTAGTCCCCGTGACCTCGTGACAACAAAACGATAAAAATGACAAAATGGGCTGTTAAAGTTAAGAAGTGGTCACCAAACCGTCACGTGGAGGCCAAATCGTGACCTCTAGGGTACAAGGTCTCAGTTTAAGGTACGACGTAGACGTGATTTTGACAAAAGGCCGGGATTCCCGGCACAAACCGTCACGTGGAGGCCAAACCGTGACGGTTTGTGCCCCAGAATTTCACCTTATATACCTTTCAACTTAGAACAATCGGCATATCCATTTCCAAACTTCCGTTTCGCAATTTCATAATCCAAATTTTCAGTTTTTAATCGACCTTGGATTTTGAGCTTTCATTCATCCAACACTCGAGATTTTTCAGCCTTCGTCATTCCAAAAACGCGTTAATTCGAAAACAATGTCGGGTTCGGGAGATCATTATCAAAAGCCGGAGCTTCCAGATTTGAATGAGGTGCCACATATCGAAGATTCGAACCAGGTTGAACTAGTATATGTTTTATTATAACTTATTATTTGAAATATCTAACCATTATCTTTTTTAGGAATATTACGTATACGGGAGTCACCCTCCGTGGGGGGAGGAGGAAACCAACCAGTCGAACACATTTGCTCAAGAGGCGTACAACTCTTTATTTGGACCGACAGGGTACGGTGAAGGATACAGATATCCCCTTGCAATTCTTACGGGCATGCCCCGAACACGTACCACTCACAAACAGAGCTAGATTACGGACATCCCCCGTACCAGTCAGAACTAGAAATTACACATGTGTCGGATACTTTTAACGGGAATGACACAGATGAGAGTGACGGTTCGGTTCACCTCAAAGAAAACCATGGGGACACCGCGGAGCATGATGGGGATGAGGATCGGATAAGAAAGGCTACGGTTTCTTATAAAACCAATCAAGTACGAAGAGTTTTTATTCTTTTGTTTATTTTATTTTTTTATTTGTTTTATATATTGTTTTTTATGTCTAGCTTTATCATTTTTTCAGTATTTTGATTCTCGTGAGGACTTGGAGAAGTGGGCTAAAACGAGAGGACGCGAGCATGGGTGCGTCATTATGGTGGTTCGGTCACGAAAAAAGGATGTGGAACTAATATGCAATCGTAGTGGTGAACCTAAATTCACTGGCACAAGTAGACGTACTGGGAGCATAAAGAAAGGATGTCCCTTTAAACTCGTAGGGAAGTACGTAGGAAAGAGTGACAGTTGGATGTTAAAGGTGAGAAACGAGACGCACAACCACGATCCTGTTGTGTATGAGGAGGGCCACGCGCATCTTAGGAAGATGACCGCCGAAGAAATTGATCTTGTCGAGAAATTACACAGGCAGCACGTGCGGCCACGACATATCCATTCAGCCGTAAGGGAGCAGTTTCCCCACAGCGTCTGTGTTGTTCAAGACATATACAATCTGACGTCAAAGTTTAGGGCTGAGGGGAGAGAAGGCATCACACCAATGCAGGAACTTGAAACCTGCTACAATCTAAAGAGTTCGTGTATGAAACACGAACGAATGCAACTACTAAGGCCGTGGAAGATGTTTTCTTTTGTCATCCTACTTCGTATAAATGTGGCGCGCATTCCCGCACGTGATGTTGATAGACACGACGTACAAGACCAACATGTACAACATTCCGTTTGTTCAGGTTATTGGCGTTACGTAGACGTCGAAGTCGTTTTGTATCGCGCATGCATTTATATCGAGGGAACGGCAAGACAACTTCACATGGGTACTGGAGCAGATCAGAGATATGCTCAATGGGTGTGTGGAGCCCCGCGTTATTGTCACAGACAGGGACCTGGCCCTGATGAGTGCGTGTGACACAGTGTTCCCGAGTGCTACTAAAAACCTATGCAGGTGGCACGTTAGGGAGAATATCAAAAGACGGTGGAATATCCTTTTCAAAACCGACATGTGGAAGGATTTTTCATACTGGTGGAAGACCTTGTGTTCGTCTCCCACAGAGGCAATATACGATTACAATTGCAGGAAGATGGAAGAAAAGTTAAATGAAGATGGTAAAAGTGGTAAGAATTTCATATTTATTTTTACTCTAACAATTTATTTGTTCATTTTCTAAATTTTGTTATTTTCTTTCAGAGGTATGGGAATATATTTGGAATAATTGGTTGGTGCCGTACAAAGAGAAAATTGTTACTTGTTGGATGTACGACCGCCTTAACTTTGGTGAATTTACAACTAATCGGGTTGAAGGCCAACATGCCAACTTCAAGAGTTACCTCACAGGGACCAACAATACGTTGCATACACTTGTCGGATATGTTTGTGACCTCGTGCGCGGCCAGGAGATTGAAATTTGTAAAACATTCGAGGTGTCCCGTGTGAAAATTAAAAAAGACCATCGCCTGTCATTGTTTTCAAGATTACATTATAAAGTATCAACTTTTTGCCTTAGCCTCCTTGAATCAGAGTTGACGAAAATGGAAATGATTCAGGAGTCTGGGGGTTCATGTGGACACCAGTTGTTCACGTCCATGGGCTTGCCATGTGCTTGTCGTTTGGAGATACACGTCCGAGAAGGTTATATTTTTCTTAATACATTTTTTACTGTTGTCACACGATTGCATATTTTTCACTAATAATTTAACCATTAAATCCAGTCACAAGTATTCCACTCGATGCAGTAGATCCATACTGGAGGAAGCTTGATTTCGAGCCAGCGTACGTCGCGCCGCCTGAACCCGACTACGATGTGAAATTTGATGACTTGAAACAAAAGGTTATGTCGTCTCCCAATCCTCAAGTAAAGAAAAAATTGTTTAACAAAGTATTTGACTCTTTGTTTAAGAGTAAGTCAGAACTTAAAGAACCTGAGGTGCGTCATGACCGACGTGGTCGTCCAAATATTAAGGAGCAACAAAGAAGAGCGGACTCCAATACATCACAGTATGAGGCTGCTAGACACAGCTCCTATACTTCCTCGCAACAAACTATGCCTGACCCGGCGAGGCATAGCTCATATACCCCTCAGTTTAAAATGTCAAATGACCGTTCTAATAAGGCAAAGGCTGCTTCAAATGTACCGATTACGGGAGCTGCCCTAGGGTTTCCTTTAATATTGAAACCAAAGGACATGATAAAAGTTATGAAGTTTAAGGATCAGCTACCCTAATGGATTCACCGGTACGTTTCGACTATAAAAGATGTCCGGCCTGATGGTAACTGTGGTTTTCGGGCGATCGCGGTGGCTTTAGGGAGAAAGCAAAATGAATGGGAATGGGTTAGGCGTCAAATGTTGTCGGAGATGGACATAAACATGCGGTATTGGTGGAGCAATTTGAACCGTGAGATGCCTGGCTATTATGATTCTGTTCGTAATAGCTTAAATTGGTTTGGCACGACTAAACCCGCACCCGATACCCATTGGCTAACTTTTCCGGCCCATGGACTCGTAATTACGGAAACATTCAACTGTATTGTGCATCTTATTTCTTCATTTGGTAGCCAGACATGGTTCCCGCTGAGAACAACCCCAGAGCCATTATTCACCTATCCAGTTGTCGCACTTGCTCATATTAACGGAGCTCACTTTGTTTGCATACAATTGGAAGGGGATTACCCGATGCCCAGTGTGAGCTATCATTGGCCGAGATATGCATAGCAAGAAGCACTGGAATGGCAAAATATGTATGAGGATCGTTTAAATAATTACGTTAGAATAATGGATCGTCATAGAGGCACCAATGTCTCCTGTAAGTTATCATTATCCGATACTTCATCATATTAATGAAGATCCATTTAATTGATGATGATGATGATGATGATGATGATGATGATGATGATGAATAGTACTAATAATAATAGTAGTAATATTAATAATATTAGTAATAATAATAATAATAATAATAATAATAATAATAATAATAATAATAATAATAATAATAATAATAATAATAATAATAATAGTAATAATAATAATAATAAAAAATAATAATAATAATAATAATAATAGTAATAATAATAATAATATTATTATTATTAATAATAATAATAATAATAATAATAATAATAATATAATAATAATATTATATATATAATAGCCCTTGGTCGGTGTGAATAGTGTCCTTTTTTTTTGGTTTTGTTTTGTTTTTAGGTGTTTTCAAGGTTTTCAAAAACGGACCGGACCGGCGGGTCCGACCGGTTCGACCGGGAACCGGTGAGGATGCCGGTTCGGTTCGGTGGTTTTGGGCCGTTTTCGGTTGAACCGGCCGGTTCGTGCGGTCGACCGGCCCGACTGGAACCGGCGAACCGGGTTGAACCTGTTTTTTGGAATTTTTTTTTATTTTAATAGATTCGAAACCGGACCGGACCGGCGGGTCCGACCGGTTCGACCGGGAACCAGTGAGGATGCCGGTTCGGTTCGGTGGTTTTGGGCCGTTTTCGGTTGAACCGGCCGGTTCGTGCGGTCGAACGGCCCGACCGGAACGGGCGAACCGGGTTGAACCTGTTTTTTGGAATTTTTTTATTTTAATAGATTCGAAACCGGACCTGACCGGCGGGTCCGACCGGTTCGACCGGGAACCGGTGAGGATGCCGGTTCGGTTCGGTGGTTTTGGGCCGTTTTCGGTTGAGCCGGCCGGTTCGTGCAGTCGACCGGCCCAACCGGAGGTTCGGTGGTTTTGGGTTGTTTCCGGTTGAACCGGCCGGTTCGTGCGGTCGACCGGCCCGACCGGAACCGGTGAACCGGGTTGAACCGGTTTTTTGAATTTTCTTTTATTTTAATAGATTCGAAACCGGACCGGACCGGCGGATCCGACCGGTTCGACCGGGAACCGGTGAGGATGCCGGTTCGGTTCGGTGGTTTTGGGCCGTTTCTTTTTGTTTGCTTTTTTTGGGGCTTTGATTTTCATTAGTTTTTCTATATAGGACTGTGTCGCGCTTTCATTTTCGTCTATTTTGTTTATGGTGTTGGACTTTGATTTAGTTTTGGCTTCTGAATGTTCTTGTGTGTTACGAATTTGGGGTTTTGGTGTGTTTTACCTTGTGTATTTTGCTGATTTTATGGTTTCAAACCTTCATTTTGATTTTGATTTAAGGTTACGTTAAAACTCACATAGCCGCGGCAACGCGCGGGTCTCAAACCTAGTTAATAATAATAGTAATAACAAAAAAACAATAAATCAGGCAAAAGGTCACGGTTTGGGCAAACCGTGACCCCTTGCTCATCAGTAGTTAAACAGCTGAAGGATTGCTCATCAGTAATTTTGTAAACAAAGTGTCACGTGGTGACCTAACTGTCACACCTTGTTTGTATAAGAGGTCACGGTTTGGTCTAACCGTGACCTTTTGGAGTAGTTTTGTAAATAAAGTTTCACGGTTTGACCAAACCGTGACAGTTGGGGTTTCTCAACCTTCACGGTTAGGGCTAACCGTGACCGCTTGCCGGGGCGCATGTCCACTGTTCGGGCGCATGGTTCGCTATTTTTTATAAAAAATATTCTCAGAAAAAATTTTAAAAAATCAGGCAAAAGGTCACAGTTAGGGCAAACCGTGACCTTTTGCCTAATTTTTTTAAATTTTCTAAATAAAAAATTTTATAAAAAGCACCTCACTAAACCAGTGGTAGTGGGTTTCGAGCCCACACCACTCCCCTATTGCCCTACCGTCTTAACCGGTCGGGACGAGAGTGGTTTGCTGAAAGGTTTAGAAAACAATTACTTTTAAATTGAATTAGACCAAAAGGTCACGGTTTGGGCAATCCGTGACCCCTTTGTTCACATGTGGCGTCGTGGAATGAAGCTGTCACAGTTTGTTGACACAAAGTGTCACGTGGTGACCTAACCGTGACACCTTGTATGTATAAGAGGTCACGGTTTTGTCTAACCGTGACCTTTTGGGCTTCCCTAAACCCACACATTAACCGTTTATGATCATTTACGTACATCGAATCCGATATTTTTTTCATGAATATGCACACACATCAACATATATATACAATAAGAACAAATACACTTCGTAAACGTACATACAAACATGCGTACGTGAACAAACCGTGACGTTTTAATGATACCCTAAACAATCTTATCGGGAACACATCAACATATATACACCTTATATTTTGTATGTATGTATGTATGTATGTATGTATGTATGTATGTATGTATGTATGTATGTATGTATGTATGTATGTGTATGTATGTGTGTATGTATGTGTGTATGTATGTGTGTATGTATGTGTGTATGTATGTGTGTATGTATGTGTGCATGTATGTGTGCATGTATGTGTGCATGTATGTGTGCATGTATGTGTGCATGTATGTGTGTATGTATGTGTGTATGTATGTGTGTATGCATGTATGTATGCATGTATGTATGTATGTATGTATGTATGTATGTATGTATGTATGTATGTATGTATGTATGTATGTATGTATGTATGTATGTATGTATGTATGTATGTATGTATGTATGTATGTATGTATGTATGTATGTATGTATGTATGTATGTATGTATGTGTGTATGTATGTGTGTATGTATGTGTGTATGTATGTATGTGTGTGTATGTATGTGTGTGTATGTGTGTGTATGTGTGTGTGTATGTGTGTATGTATGTATGTATGTATGTATGTATGTGTGTATGTATGTGTGTATGTCTGTGTGTATGTGTGTATGTATGTGTGTGTGTATGTGTGTGTGTATGTGTGTCTGTGTGTGTGTGTGTATGTGTGTATGTGTGTACGTATGTACGTATGTATGTATGTATGTATGTATGTATGTATGTATGTATGTATGTATGTATGTATGTATGTATGTATGTATGTATGTATGTATGTATGTATGTATGTATGTATGTATGTATGTATGTATGTATGTATGTATGTATGTATTAATACTATAAGTAATAATATTAGTAATAATAATAATAATAACTAGCAAACATACCCGCGCGATGCCGCGGGATTTGTTGTTTGTATATTCAAAATTAACAACTCTATTAATCCAACATAATGAGATTAATAGTGAAAGAAAGCTACTACAACTTGGCTAAGCCACTGTACTAAACAGAACTAAATATAAAAACTACACAATAACAAACTAACCCGGTTGAAAATGCATGACTGTCAATGGTTGTATGTTGTATATCTTGTCATGTTGCCTCCAAGACCACCACCTAAATTACCCTGCGCCCAAATCTTCAATTTTTCCAAATTTGAGAAATTAAAAACCATATGAACTTACTCCACTAATCAATAAACCATATCAAAACTCTAAGAACTATATATTGACTATAGCTTCAACAATCCTAAATAATCTTTGTAGCGTATAATGATTTCCGTGGCCCTTTTTTGTTGCTTCGACCTTTTCACAATACATACATAACATAACATGTCAGAACATATAACATCTGTCCCAGTGATTACAAGTTTTTCATATATATACCAATAGTTACCTCTAAATTAGGCCATTGAACCATTTCTTCTGGCAGCATTTGAAGAGCAACACGGTCTCGTGGGATTTTCCCTTCATTCACCAGAATTACTCTTTCTTACAGATTATGTAAACCTCAATAATGGGGATTTTGAGTAATGAAACCTCACTCTTTTGATTTGGGAGACATATTCAAGGTCCTGAGGATCTGGGTCTTCATCAAAATCCTCTTCTTCGTGCTCATCATCATCATCTTCTTCATCAATTGCCTTAAAAAGTTTGCAAGTGGTATCCTCCATTTTTCAGCCCCACAAATTCGAGCATTGGCGTACTCCTTGTTGTAAATTTCAGAAGCTATATTTGGTCCACCAAGATATAGATTGTTTTCCTTCGGAACTCCAGCTATAAAAATAAAAAATAAAAGAATACAGCTAATGTAAGAAAAATGTAAATAATAGCTCCTTTTGGCATGGTTGTGTTAATTGAGTGTTTATAAATTCCTTTAAAGAAAGTATATATATTTTGGATTAAAGTAGTTCCTCGTTCAAACGCTAAAGATGGTGTGGAAGATAAACGGCTAAAAAGACACACAATGCATACTCAAGGGTTACAACCTCCTAAATTGGTTTAATCATAAGTAGAACACCACTTCATTTTTGTACTTGAATTAAATAAATCAAGTATTCATAAAAATAAAATACAAAGATGAAGACAGTCAAATCAAGTTGACCCCCCCCTCTCCCACTTCCCAACCATTCGCCCTAAAGAAGGTAAATTTAATAAAGATATCAATCAAATCGAAAAATTCATGAAGATATAATAACATCAAACTTCATGAAGATATAATAACATCAAACTAACTTAAGGGTAAAAATGCTTACTTGCTCTGCTGATCATCTGTGTAGGAGTAATTATATGAGGCACCGGATCTAAAGCAGCTTCTATGCCCTTAGACAAAGAGATAATAATAGGTGGACTAATTCTCTCCTTCCAATAGTTCCTAATTTCTTCAAAGACCTCACGGGTTTCGGTTGAAGGCAATCCATTGATCACAATATCAGCGTCCCAAACAGCTTCCTGCAAGTTAGTCACAACTTTCATGGGACAAAGAGGCGTATCCACCATATTTAAGCAAAACCCGTCCTTTAAAATCTCATCAGCATACAGAATTCTGTCACCTAATCTTGCTTCAACATACTTCAAATAAGCACACCGTCTAATCAGTCTCCTTAACACATCTTCCCTTGAATTAATCACTTCAAATAGGTGTTCAGCAGTGGCTCTATCAACCGTTCTCCCACCCCTTCTCCAAATCCTGATCTGAACCTTGTCACGAAACCGACCATACCAATCTTGCAGCAATGCTGCAAAAACACTGCCCCATGCACCCGCACCAACGCCAACAATCTTTAGCAAGTCATCATCAGCCTTCCCAAGAACACGCCGAAACTCGTCTAGTTTTTCTTCTAAACCATTATTATGTGAAATCGCCCCGTTTGAATGTAAATTCGGCATCATCACCTCAATGCTTCCCACCATAACTTCTCACTTCAACAAAAAACCCCCAATTTCACCTTTGTGATCAAATAAGTTCAATGTCATGATCACAAGTATGAAGTATCCACCAATATCTTTAAACAAAATAACATACCAAAGTGTTTCATCAACATCCCACATCCATTACAGCATCCCAATTACCCACCTGCACAAGATTTTATCATTGAAGCATATTGGTGAAATTCTCACCTAAATCAGAGCTACCCCTTTTGTAGGTCATTCACCAACAACCCTAATAAAAGAAATTATATGGATATGCCTTTGTGGAGTATTGACTGAAGATTAAAGAGCCCTAAAAGTTACACCAAGTACAAACAACTTAATAATCTCAGACAAAGTTGGTTCATCCGTCCAACCACACATAATTAATAATAAACAATCGATACCTGAAGGGATCGCCATCGGCCTCGTCGGCCCCCGAATTCCACCACCACCATCGCCATCGCGACAACCACAGTCACCATCACAGCCGTCGCGACCGCACACCCTCGGGACACCACCATCGCGACACCACCATCGCGAGCGCACACCACCGTCGCGCAACCACAGCCTCCAAATCATCACCATCGCGCAACCACAGCCTCCAAATCGATCTGCAACCGCCGACCTTGCCTTCGATTCATGCTGTTACGTTACGATTTAAGAGGAATTGAAGCCTCCATTGCTTCCGATTGGATGAGAGGAGTCGAGAGGGGGAAGGGGGCTCGCCGGATACCCGCGCAGGTGGCCGGGATTGGCCGGATTCGAAGAGAACAGGGGGGGAGGGGGTGTCGGGCACTGTAGCTAAACCTTATATCTTTAATATATATATAATATTAATAATATTAGTAATAATAATAATAATAATAATAATATTAGTAATAATATTAGTAATAATAATAATAATGATAATAATAATAATAATATTAATAATATAGTAACGGAAATTATAATAATAATAATAATAATAATAATAATAATAATAATAATATAATAATAATAATAATAATACAAAAAAAAACCAAGAGGTCACGTGGAGGGCAAACCGTGACCTCTTGAGATATTTTTTGAATCTGACTTCTCCTCGATTAGTGCACCTGCCACTCGAGTACCGTCTGTGTAAGAGGTCACGTGGAGGCCAAACCGTGACCTCTTCTGCCTAAGATGTCACGTGGAGGCCAAACCGTGACCTCGAAGGTACTGGTGTCTTCTTCAACCGTTCGACACCCCATTTCCACACACAACCACAAACACAACCACAAACCCACAACCACAAACACAACCACCGCCGCTCACCACCACCACAACCACCGCCGGTCACAACCACCGCCGCTCACCACCACCGCCGCTCAACCGTTCGAGGCCAAACCGTCACCGCGAGCCCTCCCCGTGACACATTCATCTTCCACCACCACCGCCGCTCACCACCACCGCCGCTCACCACCACTGCCGCTCACCACCATCGCCGCTGACCACCATCGCCGCTGACCACCATCGCCGCTCACCACCACCACCGGTCACCACAACCGCCGCTGCACACCACCACCGCCGCTGCACCACCGCGTTTTCGGTACGTAATTTACAGGTTTAAACCATAGATTTGATAGTTTTTCTCAAATAGATTTGATAGTTTTTCCAAATAGATTTGATAGGTTTTCCCAAATAGATTTGATAGGTTTTCCCGAATAGATTTGATAGGTTTTACCAAATAGATTTGATAGATTTTCCCAAATAGATTTGATAGGTTTTCCCGAATAGATTTGATAGGTTTTACCAAATATATTTGATAGGTTTTCCCAAATAGATTTGATAGGTTTTACCAAATAGATTTAATAGGTTTTCTCAAATAGATTTGATAGGTTTTCCCAAATAGATTTGATAGATTTTCCCGTATGTGTAACATAGTTTATCGACGGTTTATTATTATTAGAAATAATAATAAATAATAATAATAATAATAGTTATAATAGTAATAGTAATAATAGAAATTAATATATTAGTAATAATATTAATAATAATAATATAATATAATATTAATAATAATAATAATAGTAATAATAATAGTAATAATAATAACTAGGTTTGGGCCCCGCGTGTTGCCGCGGCTATGCGAGTTTTAGCGTAACACTAAATCAAAAGCAAAATGAAGGTTTGAAACCATAAAATCAGCAAATACACAAAGTAAAACACACCAAAACCCCAAATTCATAACACACAAGAACATTCAGAACCCAAAACTAAATCAAAGCCCAACACCATAAACAAAATAGACGAAAATCAAAGCGCGGCACAGTCCTATATAGAAAAACTGAAGAAAATCAAAGCCCCAAAAAAAGCAAACAAAAGGAAAACCCAAACCTTAACAGCGTATCGATAACGAAAGAAAGAAAGTAGGAACCCGGAGAAAGACAACGCCAACGAATGCTATAAATGAACGTAATCGAAACACGCATCAAAGAGACGTGTCAAGAAACCAAAAAACTCACAAGAAAAACGCCACCCCCAAACCTCAAACACGGTTATGTTTTATCTATAAATGGGCCAAATGGGTATAACAGGTCAAACGGGATGAAAGGTTATGCGATGCATAAAACCCCGTAATCAAATTATGCAAAAGATTTGAGATATTATTAACTGTAGAAGAATTTATTCAGATTGATCCTACCCATTTTTACCCGTAACTAAAAATGCCCATTTTGCCACCTCAAGTCCATTACAAAGCTCAGATTTACCTTATATACCATCCTACTGGACGTGAAGATGCTTTGTCATAAGATCGGCCTTGCTCTAAGAAAGCGTCCACGTTTAATTAATCAACCAAAGATGGGCATCCTCCAGCAAGTTTCATTAGAACAGAAACGACCACCTCTTGTACGACATACATAAAAGATTAAAAAGGGAAAAACTATAGAAGTAAATTATATACTTGTTGATTGTATACCTTAGGATCTTGAACTACAAGAAGTGCAGGCCGATCACAAGTAAGCTCTTCAGCTCGAAGCCAACGAAATAGTTGTTCTTCGACGTTTAACATCATCGAGTTAAACATTTATAAACAATAATCGACGACTTATAAACAATAATCGACAATAGCAATCGTAAACAAATGAGTAGCAATCAGGAACAAATTATAATGTGCAGAATAAAAGAGTATGTACCATTCACCATTGGAGCTCACCACAAATGATGCAAAATGTTCTGATGTCATGACTGCATTAGAACCAACAACAGGAACCAAGGCTGCCAATAATGTTCCCAAGACAACCTGCATAACAATACTAAGTGATGTTCATGGAATGAAAAAACTTTGACAACAAAATGGAAGCAAGAGATGAACATTTATGAGCAAATGTTTTTATGCATGAATAGCATGATCCTCTGTTTCAGGGAAAAAAATACAAAAAGGTATCATAATACAACTACTGCATTAAGAAACACATATATAAACTGTTATTCCAATGAGAGAAAAATCTACAAGTAGCTTCTCTAGAGATTTCCTAATTAAGCCTACATAGACAATGTTCAATGATAATAATACTAACAACAGTGATCTACATATACTGCAATTTATGAAAGGACTATTCTGCAATATATGAATCATGAAAGCTAATACCTGAAGTAAAGTAAATCAAATTACAAAACATATAAAGCTAAACTTGAGTGACTCTACTGTAATTGAAATAGCTCAAATAAGGATCAAATTCATGAATAACAATTTGATACTTAATAGCCTGCAACAAAAAGGTATCAAAATTGAAACCAGATCAGTTTCTACAAATCACAAATAGGCAGTCATGAACATATATGTCGATGTTTAGTGATTAGAACGCAAGTACTCCGCTCAACAGGGAAATGAAGAAGCTAGTGAAGAACATGATGACGTTTCAATAAGCGTAATAACCTGCAACAGCCGTCGAATTTTGTGAGAATGAGAGAGACTTTGAAGTAATAAACCTAACAACCTGCAACAGAAATTGTCAAAATTCGCAACAGAACAATTCATAGAAATCCGAAATAGACTATTATGAACAGTTCACCGAGAAACGACGAAATGAGAACACGATGACGTTTCCAAACGCGAAAAGTAGAGTAGAAGACGCTTTCTCCGATGGCCGCCTAGCTTTAAAAAGAAAATTAAGCATAGCAGCTGTTCAGCTTATGCAAGCACCCACATGGGACATATAGGAATAATTAAGTGCATACATCCCTATCATAAGAAAAATATATAGCTGATTTGTAAAGGGATTTGAGTTATAAATGACAATGCTATCTCTTTCTTCAAGTCTTTCTGTGTACTGTTTCATTATGACCTTGCCTCAGATAATCACTTAATCCTTAGCTTCTCTTATTGATTAGAGTGGGCTATTGCTGAGCTCACCCTAGCCTTAATCTAATTTGACCATAACGAAGTTACAAAAAAGAGAACACATCAACTAATGAACTCTATCAATCTTATAAACTATAACCTGCTCTTAAAAAAATTTCATTTGATTAATGTAAATGAGTTCAATTCGAATTCTGAGAAACAACTTCACTCATTAACAAAAGTCTTCATGTAGGTTCAGAATATATACCGATTCATTTCACAGTGTTCAGAAATAACATTATTAATCTAAAACAGTGGTAGCTAGCAAAAATCTCATTCAGGCATTTCATCAAACAACACATATGCACTCTCCTCGTCACAAGATTTAGCGAAAACCCCTCTGCCCCATTGAATACCCATCAATCTAATTTCATTTAGGTTTACAAAAAAAATACAAACTACCCTATTTCTAACTGTTTTTCAATGATTATACTATGTAATGTCTCTAAACACATATCTAATAATCTTTTATTCATAAAGCAAAATCTAACAAAATCAGATGATAATAAACAAATCGGAAACCTACCTACAGAAACATATACAGTCGCCGGAGATGATTATTCGCCGGAGAGAGTGGTGGCGGTGGTTCTATAAGCGGCAGTCGGTGACGACGAAGATACCAGCTCCAATTGAAGCGCCAATGCCGAGGAGAATCAGATCAAAAGGACCGAACTGCTCATTCCCTGCTTTCATCAACTCCTCTAACGCCACCTTCAGTTTCTCGTTCTCCTCCATGAGCATCAGCCTTCCCCAACCTCCTTCCGCTCTTGGAGAAATCGAAGCTGAGCGATGAAGCGAAGCTCGCAATCGGAACCGTTGGTGGGTGGTGCGTCTTGTACTGGTGGTGGTGGTGACCGGCCGACGACCGGTGGTGGTGAATTGGTGGTGAATTTGGGGTTGGGATTAGGGGATTAGGGTTTTGTTGTTAGGTGGTTCTGTTCACCACCGACATCTTCGATTAAATAGAATAGAAATAATAATAATAATAATAATAATAATATTAGTATTAGTAATAATATTAATAATAATATTATTAGTATAATAATAATAATAATATTTGTATAATAATTATAATAATAATATTAATAATAATAATAATAATAGTAATAATAATAGTAATAATAATAATAATAATAATAATAATAATAATATTAGTATTAGTAATAATATAATAATAATAATAATAATAATAATAATAATAATAATAATATTAGTAATAATAATAATAATAATAATAATAATAACCGTCAACCATTAATTTTATAAACATTGTAAATAATGATAAATACGTTTTTTTTCGCAGATATGGATGCCGACGATGCTTTTATCCCCGGCATTGATGACTGCCCGACGCTGTAGTTCGAGTAGGGGACTACACCGTACGAGCGGTTCAGGACCCTGAGAGCACGTGTGCCAGCACCGGGGACCGTCCTGTCGGAGGACTTCTTACAGCTCGTTGGAAAGCGCGGCCGGTTTTTTGAGATCATCGGCGAGGACGGCCCGTGGGAGCAGCTATTCCGGATGTCCGACGATACCCATCGAGAGCTCAACGTCGAGTTCTACTGCACATTCACGTTCCGTCCACGTGACTAGGGACTTGCGGAGCTGGACGAGGACGACATAGCGGACGGTCGTGCGCCCGCGGAGGTTGCTTTCCGGTTGTTCGGGGTCCTCCACCGCATGTCACTTAGGCGGTTCGCTGTCGTCAGCGGCCTCTACACGGAGGAGGAGACCCGACAGCTGATGTACACCACCGCCTTGATCCGCGGGCCAGACGACTCCGATCAGGTCTGGTGGCCTGCGATAGGCGACGGACCATACGGCGGTGATACGAGGTCCTCTCATATACGAGACCCTCTGTATAGATACATTCACCGACTCATCGTCATGTCCGTTGCTGGTCGTGGGGCGGGGACCGACAGGGTCAACGCCGCCGACCTTTTTTTTCTTCGGTATGTACTCACACACCGACACTGTCACCTCGCGCACGCCCTCGCTGATTATTTTGCTAGTTATTATCATCGGCAGTCGCGAGGGGCGTTAGTGGGCGGGAACATCGTTTCCCGGATTGCTCGGGGCTTGGGGTACGCACAGGCCATGTCCCAGCTCCCGCTACCTCCGACTCCTGTGCGCGTGGCCGGCCGGAGCACCGCCACTGGGATGAGGATAGTTCGGAGGTTCCCCGACGGCACGTGGCACCTGCTCACCAGATACCAGGAGCTCGTGGCATGGGTGCCCGAGCCGTTGGTGGACCCACCCGAGCTGGCAGGGGCTGAGGTCCACCTTCAGGACGCCCACGAGGCCCTTGGCGGCGGGGAGGATCAGCCCATTCCCTCGCCGCACGACCAGGACCCGCCCCAGCATCCCCAGCGCGTGTACCACGCCGTGCGATTGCCTGCTCATGTTCTTGATATGATTCAGGACACACGAGACAGGGTCGCGAGGCTGGAGGATACGACCGCGAGGCTGCATGATACCACCGCGAGGCTGGAGGATACGACCGCGAGGCTGCATGATATGATGGACTGGGTCATCCAGCACATGGTCGCGGACTATACCGCCTCGGGTACGCCGTTGTTGACACAGCCACCGAGACGGTTAGACCGTGACGGTGCTGGCCCATCTGGCGCGGGCGGGTCTGGTCAGGGCAGCGATCCGGGGATGATGGATTAGATAGATATTTTGTTTGTATTTTATTTCTTTTTGTATTTAAAAACTCGTTGTATATATATATGTGTGCAGTTTCAGTTATGATGATTTGTATATTTGGTTGTGTTTGTTTGGTTGTGTTTCTTTGTTTGTTTGTTTTATATTTGCAATGTTGATAATGTTAATTGTATATGTTTGATAACAACTGATTTTTACGATTAGGTTAACCATGTGATAAAATAACAACCAACTTGTTTAAAAAATAATTAAACGCAAAAATTACTTGTAATATGACCATGAATTGCAGCAGCAGGGAAACCGACCCTGCATAACCAGTTTTCCAAAGAATCTGCGCTGCGTTTTGTCTCTACAAAGATTAAAGTCAACGCGTTCTGAATCAAGATTAAAGATAACAGATTACAAAGACTAATTAAGCAGATTAGAAAAAAAAGATGAACTGAATCGCACGTTTGTTAATGATTAAAACCATAAAATAGTGTTTGTTAATGATTTTAAAAGTATATAAACCTGAGGATAAATCGGTGCACCACCATATGCAACAGCAACTTTCACACCAGTTTCATAGCAGAATTTCTTAGCTTCTTCAAATATCTAACGAAATAATACAGATCATAAGAACAATAGTTATATTATATACTCACGAAAAGAACAATGTTTTCCTTTAACCGACGTATGAAACTTCCAAGCTGCTTCAGATGTTGTAAAGTTCACAAACGCATATCCGGCATTCAAACCATGCCTGTACGTATATATCAACGTCAAAACTTAGCTTACAGTGAGTACGTTAATAAAACTCCGATCGAACGGTGTTTCCCGCCTTTTCATTCTCAAGTTTACAGTGATAAAATTACGGAAATAAAAATAAATGTTTAATGCTTAAGGAAGATACACGAAATCAAACTCCGATCGAACGGTGTTTCCCGCCTTTTCATTCTCAAGTTTACAGTGATAAAATTACGGAAATAAAAATAAATGTTTAATGCTTAAGGAAGATACACGAAATCAAACTCCGATCGAACGGTGTTTCCCGCCTTTTCATTCTCAAGTTTACAGTGATAAAATTACGGAAATAAAAATAAATGTTTAATGCTTAAGGAAGATACACGAAATCAAACTTCGATCAAACGGTGTTTCCCGCCTTTTCATTCTCAAGTTTACAGTGATAAAATTACGGAAATAAAAATAAATGTTTAATGCTTAAGGAAGATACACGAAATCAAACTCCGATCGAACGGTGTTTCCCGCCTTTTCATTATCAAGTTTACAGTGATAAAATTACGGAAATAAAAATAAATGTTTAATGCTTAAGGAAGATAAACGAAATCAAACTCCGATCGAACGGTGTTTCCCGCCTTTTCATTCTCAAGTTTACAGTGATAAAATTACGGAAATAAAAATAAATGTTTAATGCTTAAGGAAGATACACGAAATCAAATTCCGATCGAACGGTGTTTCCCGCCTTTTCATTCTCAAGTTTACAGTGACAAAATTACGGAAATAAAAATAAATGTTTAATGCTTAAGCACGAAATCAAACTCCGATCGAATGGTGTTTTCCGCCTTTTCATTCTCAAGTTTACAGTGATAAAATTACGGAAATAAAAATAAATGTTTAATGCTTAAGCACGAAATCAAACTCCGATCGAACGGTGTTTCCCGCCTTTTCATTCTTAAGTTTACAGTGATAAAATTACGGAAATAAAAATAAATGTTTAATGCTTAAGGAAGATACACAAAATAAAAATAAATGTTTAATGCTTAAAAGAATAAAAAAAATAAAAGCAATATGTCACGGTTTGCCCAAACTGTGACATATAGCCCCCCCTGCGCACAATCAATACCCCCATAATTACATACCCAATCATTGAGTACGGATCCCCAGATCTAACTGTCACGGTTATGGTAAACCGTGACAGCTAGATCTCACACCTGACCTAGTGGTCATGGGGAGACCTAACCGTCACAGCTTGGGTCGGTTTTCTCCAGGAAAAGCACGGTGCGTCTAAAATTCCCGATATTGTATTGCTATTAGGCTTGTTTTTAACACGTTAACAACTAGGTCTATCCAAATCGCTTGAAGCTCGACGCTCGCTCGACAATTGCTCAAAAAATGCTCGGAAAATACTTGTTCGATTTGCCGCTTGGTTGTAAATGAGCCGATCGGCTCGGTTCGGATTGTAAACGAGTCAATCACTAGCAAAGGTCTGCTTGGTTTAGTTCAGCTCGAATTTTTTTAATTTATTTTTTATATATAAATATATATACACAAGTAAATATATAGATATAAAATTATATATATAATTATTATACATACCACTCTATTGCATTTGGTCCACTATATATAAATATACAATTTATATTTATACATACTAGACAATCAACCCAATAAAAATTTTAACGTTAAATTTAAAAATAAAACCCTAAGTCGCTAAGTGATAGTCTTGACATAAACATGATTATATCATGAAGTGTGGGTGTTTTTTAAAGCATTAAAACTTAAGAACTAACATATTTATTGTCTCTTTTTATAAATTTAGACCGTATAACTATCCGAGGGAAGGGTACTTGAGGCCGTGGGGCCCCTGGCCCCCTTATTTTTAGCCGAAAATTTATGTGTATTTTGTCCGAAAATTTTATACGTATAGAGTCCCACCCCGTTATTTAAGCCTTGAGACTTTTGACCCCCCTATAAAAAGTTTAAAGCTCCACCACTATAACTATGGATATTGGATTGTCAAGTTCAATCACTGCTTGCTCGAAAAATTAATACTCGAAAATGTTGGCTCGATTTTTGGCTCTGTCGTAGACGAGTCGATCATCTTAGTTCGATTTGTACATGATGTGGCCTTAATTATATATAAAATATATAATATTTCCTACTCTTTTGAATACATTTTTAATCACTTATTATTAATTGTTACGCCTAATTGTTTTATTTTTATTTTTACTTTTTTTTGTTTATAAGGATTTAAGAGATCACAAAAATGAGACATTTTTTAATAAAGTATGAGACCGAGGAATAATAAAAATCTTAATCTAAATCAATTGAATAACTTCAACACAGAAAACAAAATGAGTAAAATGATTATAATATGGTAGAATTATAAATATGATGGAAGTTAATGGCTTTTAATGTAAATTATATATTAAAATATGAATTCTATGTTGACAAATATGCAGGCCACCACGTGAACGCTTATGAAATCAAATAAGTGTCCGCTAAATAAAATAAAGGCCCATAGATTGCAAATGCCCATAATCGTTTTTCAAATGAATTAATTACTAGAGTCAAAGGGGAGAACCCTAGGAAGAAAGAAAAGAAAGGAGCGACGGCAGAAAAGAAGAAGAAAACGGAAGGAAAAAAAACTAATCTTCTCAATAAATAAAAATAGAGTGAAGAGCAATCTTAAAGCAAATAGCAAGATCGGAGAACAAGGATTGAAGCATTCGAACAAGGATTGAATCATTCGAGCATTGGAGATCGTTCGGTTCCGTTTCGTTTTCGATTATTTTTCTAATTTGTTTCATCGTTTCTCTTGTTATGTTATTAAAATTTGCAACTTTATCATTGTTCGTAATGTATTTGATCGTTATAAGTAGCTAACTTTTTAGTACTATCTAGGTTGGGTTGAAAACTAATAATGTTTTAACTAAATATTTGGTTTTAATTTCGTATATTTGTTTATTAATCTTAGAACTCGATTATTTTCTCAATTAAATATGAACACGTGTATTGTTTTATACTTAAAAGTTATTGCCATGCTCGTGTATGTTTGATCTTGATTGATTGCATGACATCTAGATTAGGCTTGCATGTTAAAATTAATTACTTTGTGTTTTTAATTTTAAACTTTGATTAGAGATAATCTTAGAAGTATTGGTTGTGATTTGATGGTATTTTTCAATGTGCTACCTTATCTAAAACCTAGGGGTGATAATATTGCTTAAAACCTCCTACCCATTGCTTGTTAGGTTAGATTTCACGAGAGCGTGTTTTGCCGTTCATTCGTGGTGTTAGTGTTTTAGGGTATTTAATTAGATTTAATTAAGTTGTCATTTGTCTTAGGGTTGAAAAATATAATCTTAACGACATTGTGGTTGAAAACCTAGGGGCGATCTTCTATTAGATATTTTAATAAACCTATCTTGTGCTTTACACGTGTTTTTGGTTTTCTTAGGGAGTAGCAACATACCTAGTTAACCTTAGATTCGTATTTTCAGAGATAGCCATACGAGTCACTACCTTTGTGTCATTACATGTTAGTTGGATCCCTACCTAGATAGTTATTTGACATATCTGATCGTATTCAAGTTTCCAAGTTTGAATTAATCTTATTTCTTTCTTTCAATCGTCGAGTTTAGGTTAATTAATTTTAGTTAAATTATTTATTTTGTTTATTATTAATTACTTAAAATAATCCAATTAATTAGGTTAGAAGTCGATAAAGGTTTAGTAACAAAAGCCGTCAAAGGTGTCTCTAGGGTTCGATATTCGGACTTACCTAAACTTTACTATATCACGACCGGTACACTTGTCGTTTGTGTGAAGTTTAGTTGTGAGTTTCCAATTTTTAAAACTAATTTGTAAAAGAAAATATTTTCAAAATAAAATAATATATATTGTTCACACATCAAGTTTTTGATATATATTGTTCACACATCAGTACACAAGACAAGCACAAGCAAAGATCCATTTGTTTCAGTTTGGCTCATGAATAGCCCTATAGCAGAGTTGGATAATAAGGTATGTCAACATTCAAATTAGCTTGTTTTATTCTCCTTTAATTTCTCATAATAATCCATATTGTAATTTAACATGTCAATGAATTAAACTATGGAATTGTTTTCACAGAAGCTTCAGGTGAAAATCATATATCACTGACAAGCTTTAGAAATTATACATTAAGGGATCAACCTGCAAATCATTTACAAAAATATTAATTTACGTATTAGAAGATAGGCACTCATCACTTAATGCATATTCAACTCCTATTATTCAAAGTTGTATCTTTTTCCTTTACTTAGTGTTGTTTCATTGACTTTTCTTAATAAGGTTTTTAATAATGCAACATAGCTTATGCAGAAGTAACAGGAAGAAAAAATGCCCGTTGTCTCCTTTTTTCTTAACAATAGTTTTGTCTGACTAGATTTTTAGTTTTTAATGAGGTAGCATCTTTAAACATATTAAGTTAAAAACCAAAGGGTGTATTATAAATATCATTAATTTAGTTATCAAAATTGTATAGGAATGCTTATCATGTGCCAATGTGGGATAGCCCACTTGATAGAGATTTTATCTCTTAAAGGAGATATCGTGGATTCATATCCAACGATGATGTAAATTAGTCTAGTGTAACTTAGAGAGAATAGAGTAAATGGTCTTTCTAAGAAAAGAATATTTATCATGTTAATCAAATGGTTGGTTGAATTATGAAATGATTAGGTTTCTACTCCAGTAAAACCCATTCAATCTCATTATATACAAAACATTAATGATATAAACATCTCTATTCTTACATCTCTTTTCATATTCATTTGCTATTAGATTTGTTTTATGACACTTCTCGAATTTTTACTAATAATAGTATGATATTATTGAGGGTTAATTACACGAATAGTCCCTAGGGTTTGCATGTATTACAAGTTTAGTCCCCATTTTAAAAAAATTACACATGAGCACCGGTAGTCCCTAGTACTAACATATGTTAACTTCCAATTAAATCTATGTGAAATAACCATAGTACCCGTAACTTTAAAAATAAAATTACTCAAAATCATAGTAGGACTCACATTATTAAAAAAACGCAAAAACAGTTTAAAAAAATTGCCACACCCACCCCCTCTCTCCGATGCATATTCCGACAACACCACTTCCACCTCCGACGACATTCCGACAGCCACCGCCATCACCATCACGCCACCATCATCTTCATCTCTCCACACCATCATCACCACCATCTCATTCTAAGCCCTTTTTCTCCCAACCACCACTAGCACGATCAGGGCTGGTCCATTATCAAAGTTTATGATGCGTTGGGGTTGGGGTCCCAAAAAACTAAGGGCCCCTATTTTTTAAAATTTTTTTATACTGGGCCAGAACAACCCATTAGCTGCCATTGTCTCCAGCCTCCAACCCTCCAAAGTCCAAAAGAACAGAACGCTTCGATGCACAGCAGCAGCAGCACAGCCTTATCGGCTGCCTGCCCTAGCCGGGCTAGCCCCTGTTGAAAACACCAAAGTCCGAAGTCAAACAACACCAAAGTCCGAAGTCGAACAACACCAAAGTCCAAGTTTCAACTTCCAACTTCTCCAATCTCCAGGCGAGTAAACGATTCGACGCAACCTCATCCCCGATGGAGCGGAGGCGGCAACAGGCTGGGCTGCTGGGCGCTGGCAGACCTCCAATCTCCAGGCTGGGCTGTTAGAATTTCGATTCACCGGTAAGCATGAAGACTTTCATTCTTTAATTCTTTAACCCACAAACAACTAAACAAAGCAGTGTTTTCGTTCTTGATTACTGATCGATTTAAACAAAGCAGTGTTCTAGTATTCTTTAGTCTTTATGTTGAATATTGATTTTCATTCTTGATTACTGAATTTTAGTTCTTGATTACTGATCGATATAAACAAAGCAGCAGAGCAGGTTATTGAACTTGGAAACGTTTATTGTGTGTGTATTGATTTTGCTATAGCAAATGAATTTGTTATAGGTTTTGACGAACGCAGAAACTTATTTGGATTTCATTATGCATTTATGTGTTTTTTCTTTTTCAGAAATTTCATGTAGCAGAAACTTATATTGTTGTATGTTTTGATGAACACATAAACTTATTTTAAAGTTGATTCTTCCTCTGGTTATTACTAAAGTAAAGCACTCAATCTTAGATTATTCTTTTTAATTCTTGATTCTTGAATCTTGATTAATGATAAGTGATAACCGACCTTATTAATTGCTCATTCTTAATTGTTTACTAAATACTAATAGCTTAATAGCATCAATTTACTTTTGAGCCTTTAATTTGTTGTCTTAGGTTGGTTTAGGCAAAAAGATTTTCTTGATTAGATATAGTTTTAAGTTGATTTAGTATAGGTTAATTGGTAGTTTTATTAAAGTATAATGTCAAATCGATTTAGGAAGTGCCCTTCTGGTGCATCAAAAAAGGTAAAGAAGGCAAGACAAGAAGCTTTTAATGAATCAATAAAAGGATCACTAATTAAGTTTGTAACAACCACAACTTGTCACACCCCCGCTGAGAGCGGAAACACGAGGATGTAACGAGACGGGATCGTCATAACATATTGTTAATAATAGAGATGCAATATATGTAATTGATGATAAAGCGTGTCATGACGACACCCGACACAAAGGAGACTTGAGTCGTGTTTAGTCAATATTCACGACAACATAGCCATAAGCATAAACTTGTAATTTATTCACATAACCAAAATATTAACATTGTAATGTAATTCCCACAACCCGGGAACAAGTATCAAAGTATGAAGATTGTTTAATAGACTACAATAATGATTCAAAATAAATGTCTGTCAAGTATGTTTAGTCTTAGAAATGCATCCTAGGGTCTCCACTAAGGTAGCACACCTAGATCTTCAATTTTCATTGTCACCTGAAAAGATATGCTCAAAATGGTCAACAAAATTTATTAGTGAGCTCGCAGGTTTAAATAGTAAATAAATAATTGATGTTGTATAGTAATTGTTATGGAATACCGTGCATACAGTTATAAGTAAGCAATATCACATAATAATGAGCTTTACAACCAAACCTAACGACGTACACACAGAATCTTGTCAGAATATATTCACCCAAGGGCTCGTTCCTGGCCACCGTTGGTACTAACTAGTGTACCAACATGCATGGGTAGGGGTGTCAACCCAGTAGTACTACCAATACATATCCGTCGGTTCCAACACCGGAATTAAATGGTTGTAAAGAAAGTACCACACAGCGACTCATGTATGTATCAGATAAGTACTCACAAAACAGTATCACGTTGATTCCAAGTATGTAAATTGTACAGCATAAGAAAGTGGGTGAGCATACTTTTCCCCCATGTTTGCAAATGATTAAAATATTGTATAAGCATAAAAAGGGGCCACGAAACTCACTTGTTAAGTAGTAAGTATGAATGATCAAAGTTTCCAAATGTTGTATGTAGTAAACGGTCAAACACCTATTGACAGTTATTGTTAAGTATTAATGATACGTATAAAGTAAGTAATAACGTTCGGTCGGTTCGGGTTGCATTGGTTCGGTCGCGCGTAACACACACAAACAGACATAAGTATTAGATCTTATGTAGATCCAAGTACTAGAAATCGTTGCCATTGCCAATGATATTTGTGTAAAAGTGTCATTGTTATTAGAGAAATACTTAGCAAATATTAGCGTTGCAAATCGGTTCTTGAAAATTGTAAAATGTTATGTTCATTTGACTTTGGAATAACATTAATAAGTTTGATAGTGTTAATTTTTAAAGATCGTCATTAGGCACGGTACCCGTGTTGATGTCACATAACATCACACGACAAACACACACCACACACAAGAAGGAACCCACACACAACCACTCCAATCACACGACAGGACCAGAGGCACGACTCAACACTCCATCCGCACGAATCAACCTTCATTCGTACGAATAAGCTTCATTCGTACGAATAAGCTTCATTCGTACGAATAAGCTTCATTCGTACGATTGAACCTTCATTCGTACAATTGAACCTTTATTCGTGCGACTCGGCCTTTAATAGTACCACACAACACTCAATCGCACGACTCAATCACATGAATACACGCAGTCGCACGACTCAATCGCACGACACACCCAGTCACGCGACTCAGTCGCACAATGGACACAGTCGCACTACTCAGTCGCACGACACGCCCAGTCGCACGGCTCAGTCGCACGGAAGACCCAGTCGCCTGAACAGCAGAATTGCGACTGGAGAAGTGCAGAGCAGCCTTCGGCTGCTTCGTGCATGAGATTCACACCTCAAGGACTTCCAGAAACATATTTCAAACATGTACAAACAAGAAGAACACGCAGAAAGGCAACACACGCACCCACGCGACCTCATGTGCTCGGGTTGGCCCCGAGCACCCAAAACCCTAAAAGTGCAGCAGTAAACGAGCAAGAAAAATGATGACCAAGGTCGTCTACCTGAAAGAAAGGAGTAGTCTCAGCTGTAGCCGAGGCTTTTCCGGTGAAAACGTGAAGAAACGGGGCGGTTCAGTGCAAGGAGGAGGAGAAAATAGAAGAAGAAGAAGATGAAGAAGAAGAAGATGAAATGTGGTGGCTAGGGCTGGAAAAAGGGGGTTTATATACCCAGCTCTAGTTTGACAAAATGTCATGTTTGGTCCCTGCACTTAGCCCCCGAGTTCCCAAGTTTGTTTTGGTTAAAAACGACCTTAATCGTCTAGTTATATCAACGATAAAAGTGCAAATAATGATATTTGTAACTTAAAAATGGTTTTATTAATAACAGTAATAAGATATGAAAATGGTATATTTAATGATAACGATAAGGACAATTGTAAAGGTTTTAAGGATATAACACTAACGATGAGAACGCAAGTGTAAAAGACGATAAAGCAAATATAACATTCACACGAATAGTTTATAAAGGTGAGGAATGTACGTTCAAAGAGAAGTTAATAGAAACACGTTAACTGACGGACCTTTTGGTGACGGATGTCACAGTATGCCCCAGTTGAGAGAATTTCGTCCCGAAATTCAACTGTTGTTAGGTGCAAAAGTGTCATCCTCGAATAGATGTGTATATTTGAGTTTCATCTGATCTTCCCGTTCCCACATGAATTCTGGTCCTCGTTTGGAGTTCCATCTCACACGGACGATCGGTATCTTGCTGCGCCTTAATCGTTTGACCTTTCGGTCCATGACCTCTATAGGTTCTTCGATAAAATGAAGCTTCTCGTCGATCTTGATTTCCACAATTGGTACATGTAGAGTTGCATCCACCAGGCACTTTTTGAGGTTTGATATGTGAAATGTATCGTGTACACCGCTAAGTTCTTATGGCAACCTTAATTGGTAAGCCACCGGACCGATTCTTTCTGTAATCTCGAATGGTCCTACGTATCTTGGGGTTAACTTCTCTTTCTTTCCAAATCGAAAGATCCCTTTCTAAGGAGAGACTTTGAGTAAAACCCTATCCCCAACATTGAATTCTAGAGGCTTCCGATGGTTGTTGGTATAGCTCTTTTGGCGATCTCTGGCAGCTTTTAGTCTGTCTTTGATTTGGAAAATCTTGTCGGTTGTTTCCTGGATGATCTCTGGGCCTACCAGCTGGCTTTCACCAATCTCTGCCCAACAAACTGGAGATCTACATTTCCTCCCATACAATGCTTCAAATGGAGCGCATCCAATACTCGTATGATAGCTATTGTTGTGAGAGAACTCAATCAATGGTAAGTGAGTGTCCCAGCTACCACCAAAGTCGATTATGCAAGCCCTGAGCATGTCTTCTAGCGTCTGTATGGTTCGTTCACTTTGGCCATCTATTTGTGGGTGATAGTCGGTACTCATATCTAATAGTGTGCCCATCGCTTTCTGTAGTGTCTGCCAAAATCGTGAAGTAAATCGGCTGTCACGGTCGGATATGATCGACACCGACACTCCATACCTTGTCACGACCTCCTTTATGTACAATCTCGCCAACTTATCCATCTTATAATCCTCTTGGATTGGTAAGAAACGAGCTGACTTCGTCATACGGTCCACTATAACCCATATCGAGTCATGCCCGCCACTTGTTCTAGGGAGTTTGGTAATGAAATCCATGGCTATATTCTCCCATTTCCACTCGGGAATTTCAGGTTGCTGTAATAATCCTGATGGTTTCTGGTGTTCAGCCTTAACTTTCGAGCATGTCAAGCATCTGCTCACATACATATCTATGTCTTTCTTCATGTCTGGCCACCAGTACAGATCCTTAAGATCGTGGTACATCTTGTCCGCACCAGGATGAACAGAGTATCGTGTCTTGTGCGCTTCATTCAAGACCAAGGTACGTACACCTCCCCATTTGGATACCCATATACGATCCATGAAGTACTGTATACCATCATCCTTGCAAATTATCTATTTATTCAACCCTCGGAATTCTTCTCCCGTAAAGTTTTCTTCTTTCAATGCCTCACTTTGTGCAATTTGGATCTGAGCTTTCAGATTCATTTGAATAGTCAATCCTAACGCTCGAGCACGTAGTGGTTTCACGCGTTCTTCGCGGCTTAAAGCATCAGCCACCACGTTCGCTTTGCCCGGATGATACCAGATTTCACAATCGTAGTCACTAAGTAGCTCTACCCAATGTCGCTGACACATGTTGAGTTCCTTCTGATCCAGGATATGTTGGAGGCTCTTATGATCCGTGTAAACGATGCATTTGGTTCCATATAAGTTATGCCTCCATATCTTAAGTGCAAATACTACAACGCCCAACTCCAAATCATGAGTTGTATAGTTTTTTTCTTGCACCTTAAGTTGTCATGAGGCGTAGCCAATCACCTTATCCTTCTGCATTAGCACACAACCCAACCCTTGATGTGAAGCATCGCAGTACACCACAAAATCATCAGTTCCGTCTGGGAGGGACAATATCAGTGCGTTGCACAACTTCTCCTTCAACGTTTGGAATGCTTGTTCTTGTGCATGTCCCCAATCAAACTTCTTGTCTTTCTGAGCCAATAGGGTTAACGGTTGAGCAATCTTTAAAAAATTCACAATGAAGCGACGATAGTACCCGACCAATCCTAAGAATTGCCGTATCTCCGAAGGTGTCTGGGGTGCATCCCATTTTGTAACACCCCGAAAAGTCAAAACGAGTCATTAAGGATAAGTGAGCTTAACTAATGGGTATTTAATAGAAAAAGAAAGGATTATGGGCTAATTTGGGTTTATGGACAAGAACTTGAGTAATTGAGGCCCATGATCAGCCTTAACCTACCCAAATGCAGCCACCATCTTCTCATTTCAACCCTAACAACAAGAATTCGTAGAGAGAGAAAGTAGAGAGAGAAAGTGCAAGAAACACAAGATTTGAAGCTTGTAAGATCAAGGGATTGAGGATCTGGGTGTTTGTGCATCAAATCTCAAAGAAAGGAGCAACAAACAAGGTAAGAATCGACCTATAATGCCTTCTGTAGATCAAACCCGGATTCTAGGGTTTTGGTTTTGAAAAGTTGCAAAGAATCGCATAAAGGTCACATTTTTACGTATGAAAACATGTATAAAGCTTAGATTTAGCCTCATGGATGATAAACTAAGAGGTTGGACGTAAAAAGTTGTGATTTTGGGTTAAAAACGGACTGGTTCGTGATTTTTATGCGATCTGCGAAACTGTATATGCATCCAGCGAATTTGCATAATCATCGAGCGAAACTAAGAACATTTCCAGCGAAATCACAGTTTCGCTTCGGCGAAACTACAGTTTCGTTCGGGCGAAACTATGGACCCATAGATATTGCGAAACTAGGAAATTCCAACGAAAGTTGGGCGCTCAAGGCGGCGAATTTGTCCAGCGAAACTGGCAGAAGTGCTGCCCAGCGAAACAGGTAGCGAAACTGCCAGCGAAACTGCCAGCGAAACTGCCAGCGAAACTGTGGGTGAAATTATGAAGAAAATGACGTTTTTGTGCATTAACTTTCGTGCAGCTAGAGTGTTTGGACTATAGCTTAAGTAACTTAGGATTGAAGCTATTTGCTAAGTTCAGGTGAGTTCTAGATCCCCTTATTTAAACGTTTTCCTTGTTTTTGGGGCTATTATGCATAGTAAACATAAGGTTTCAAGATAAGGATTTCAAGGTGTTTTAACAAGGAAATACATTTTTCTAAAGCAAAATGTGACACTTAAATAGCTCAAAATAATTTTCGGGCGCGCTGACCTGGCAGGGGCGTTGCCCCTTGGACCCCACTAGGGGCTGCTGCCCCTAGGACCCCGCTGTCAGGGGCTGCCGCCCCCGAACCCCCGCTGTCCCGCGGAGGGTCGGTTACGTGTTATGATGACTAGTACTTGGTATGTTGTGTACTTAATCAGCTAAGTATTATATATATATTAAGTGAAAAATAATACTAATGAGAAGTGGAACTTAATGAATGTTACCCCTGGGCCCGTTTGATGATGAAAAGTCTTGCAAGCACTATGATAGACTTCACTTATGGGTGAGTCTGATGTATGATGATGGATCCGTATTCATGAGCGGGCTATGTGCCTGCTAGTGTGGATCAACTGTCGGGGGAAACTACCATGAAGATGTGTACCGACGGGGATCGATCGACCTTCGGGGGTAGCGACCATGGATAACGTGTACCGACGGGGATTGACATTCGTTGTCAATCAACATGGAGAGCTTGCTTTGTGCAAACCTCGCCAATGATGAAGTAAAACGAAATGAAAGAATAAAAGATAATGAACGTGCCTAATATGATGCAAGTAATGTTTGTAGTATGATGTATGCGTGTTCATTATATGAAAGGATAAAAGATTATACTTTCTTACTTATATAAAACTAGAACTCACTCAGCGTGGCTGACTTTTTATGCATAATAGTGGGCAGGTAGGCGCTGATGCTGAGGATGGCACCACGGAGCTACTTGGGGAAATATGGATGGCATTCCTATTAATGAAGCCTTTATTGTAATTAATGAACAAGGAATATGTTTTGTTTACCTTAAAAGGACAAATGTATGAGTACAATAGGGTTTCTAAGTCTTTAACGAATGTTTAATTATTTTCCGCTGCAATGTTTTGTTATTAAACTGAATTTATGCTATGAATTGCCAACTGTGAGGTTTCCTGGGAACGGGGCCTTACAAGTTGGTATCAGAGCCAAAGTTTAAGAGAAAGGGGTAAAACATTTTTCAAACCTAAACTTAAACTGAGAATGGGACCAAATGAGGGATGCCAACCCAAGTTGCTACGTGCCATCAGGTAAAATATTTCAAGTAAACTGGCAATATATGCGTGTGCTATTTGTTTTATATACGTGTAGATTTGAATGCTGGCATGTGTTAGGATAGTGATTGCTTGGGACAGTAGGGTAAGGTAAGTAGTTAATCACACTTGGCCACTGTAATTAAGGACTTACCATACTTGTAATGATCTGAGCAATTAACTTGAATAACCATTTCGGTGTTTAAATCTTATAGGAATTAGATATGGCGGGTAGGAAAGCTGGGAAGGCTACACGTGGACGTCCTCGAGGTGGTCGTACCACTACACCACGTGTCACTCGGAGCAAAGCTAAGGCTCCCGAGACTGTTCACGAGGAGTCAGACCTCCATAGTCAACCAGAGGGCGAGGGATCAGCCACCCTCAAGTCCACTGTGAAGGAGGCCATCGCCGATGAAGTCTACAATGTCATGCAAGATGTCTTACCCTCGGTGGTGAATGAGGTGCTTAAAGCAGTCAAGGATGGAGAGAAAGCTGATAAGAAGGAGAAGGAAAATAAGAAGAATTCTGGAAGGTCCACTGGGAGGATGGAGGAATCTGAAGAGGAGCCATCAAACCCTAAGGTGGTAATCCACGATGACGACAGTGATGAGGAGGCTGAGAGGGAGACGGTTAGGGGGTGCAACTATGGGGCATTTCAAAGGTGCAAGCCCCCAACCTTTGACGGTAACGGCAATGCTACTGCCGCTCATCGATGGATCAGAGAAATGGAGGCGGTACTTGAAATTAGTGAATGCCGCGAAGATCAGAAAGTTATGTTTGCCACTCATTCTTTCGTCGACTCAGCGTTGTGCTGGTGGGACAATATTGTCCAGGCTGAAGGAAAGCGATCGATAGCCAAGATGAGGTGGTCTGAGCTGAAAGAGTTAGTGCTGGAGGAGTATTGCCCTCATCGGGAATAAGACAAGATTGAAAAGGAATTCTTGTATTTGGAGGCTGGGAACATGACTCACCAAGAGTATACCTCCAAGTTCAACGAACTTGCAAGACTTGTGCCAGACATAGTAACACCTGTATCCAAGAAGATCAAGAGATACATGCAGGGTTTGCCCGTGGACATCAGGAGGCACATGATTGCGGCTAGACTAGGCACGTTTAGGTCCGTGGTGGATTTAGCTGGGAGGTTGTATGATGAGAGGGACCCAATACCTGTGCAGAAGAAGCTGGAGAAATGGAGTGGGAACAAGAATGGAAATGGGAAAAGATTCGGAGGTGATAACTTCAGGGGTGGAGAGAAGAGGATGAGAGCTGAGGATCAATCAGGGAGACAGGAAAATACAGGTGAAGGGGGTGCCTGTAGAAAATGTGGAAAACGCCATTTTAGGGAGTGCAGAGTTGGGACTGGAAAGTGTTTTAAATGTGGGGGCGAGGTTCACTATGCTAGAGAGTGCAAGGCGGTGAAGTGCTACCAGTGTGGCGAGATAGGGCATGCGGAGAAGGACTGCAAGAAAGGAAAATCAGGAGGACCAGGAACAGTTAAAGTGGGAGACAAAGGGAAGGGTGACGGTTTAAAGGCAAAGGCGAGGGCGTTTAAGATAACTCGTGAGGAGGCCAGGACAGATCCAGAAGTAGTTTCAGGTATGTTTCTGGTGGATGACGAATATGCTTCTGTGCTCTTTGATTCTGGTGCTAGTAAGAGTTTTGTGTCTACTGCCTTTTGTCGTTTATTGCATGATAAGAGTAGGAAGATAGACGAGCCCTTTTATGTAGAAACAGCCATTGGTGAGTCCACTAAGGTAACTGAAGTGCTTGAGGATTGCCTGATTGAGTTAGAAGATTGTAAGTTCCCTGCTAGGTTGTATGTTATGGCCTTAGGAGGTTTCGATGTGGTGTTAGGCATGGATTGGTTAGCTAGCTATGAAGCCAATATTGTGTGTAGCAAGAAAATAATTCGTCTAAAAGCACCCGATGGTAGTTCTGTTACTGTTCGTGGGGATAAGATGTGTTGTGTGCCGAAGGTCATGTCGATGATCACAGCTGAAAAGTACATGAGACGTGGGTGTAGCGCTTACTTGGCCTACATAAAAGACGTGAACGTGCTGGAGCCACAAGTATCAGACATGCCGGTAGTGCGTGAGTTTCCTGACGTCTTTCCTGAAGACCTGACTGGTGTGCCGCCGGACCGCGAAATCGAATTCCAGATTGATTTGTTACCGGGAGCACAACCCGTCGCTAAAGCACCATATCGGTTGGCTCCTTCGGAGATGGTAGAATTGAAGGACCAGTTGCAAGATTTATTGGATAAGGGTTTCATCCGACCGAGCATCTCTCCATGGGGTGCTCCGGTTTTATTCGTCAAGAAGAAAGACGGTAGCATGCGGATGTGCATTGACTACCGCGAGCTCAATAAGCTGACCGTAAAGAATCGGTACCCGTTACCAAGGATCGATGACTTGTTCTATCAACTTCAGGGTGCCAGCTGGTTTTCGAGGATAGATCTGCGGTCTGGTTACCACCAACTAAAGGTGAAAGAACAAGACATTCCTAAAACAGCGTTTCGGACGCGCTATGGACATTACGAATTTCTCGTCATGTCCTTTGGTTTAACTAACGCACCAGCTGCTTTTATGGACCTTATGAATCGGGTATGTCGGCCAATGTTGGATAAATCGGTAATAGTGTTCATCGATGACATTTTGATCTATTCAAAAAGTGAAGAAGAACATGCCGATCATATTCGAGAAGTCTTGGAAACACTCAGAAGGGAGAAGTTATATGCTAAGTTCTCCAAATGTGCATTTTGGCTTCGCGAAGTTCAATTTCTGGGTCATGTGGTTAATCCCGAGGGGATCAGAGTGGACCCTACGAAGGTTGAAGCGGTAATGCAATGGGAATCTCCAAAGACGCCAACCGAGATTCGCAGTTTCTTAGGTCTGGCAGGTTACTACAGGAGGTTTATCCAGGATTTCTCCAAGATAGCTTCTCCTTTAACTAAGCTGACCCGGAAGGATGTGAAGTATGAATGGGGTCCTGATCAGGAGAGCGCCTTCCTAGAACTAAAGATGAGGTTAACGCAAGCCCCTGTCCTAACGCTACCTGAGGGGAACGAGGACCTGGTAGTCTACTCGGATGCCTCATATGCAGGATTGGGTTGCGTGTTGATGCAACGAGGGAAGGTGATAGCCTATGCTTCTAGACAACTAAAAGCCCACGAGGCCAATTATCCTATACATGATTTGGAGTTGGCAGCGGTGGTGTTTGCATTGAAGATTTGGAGGCACTACCTGTATGGGGTGAAGTGCACCATCTTCACCGATCATAAGAGTCTGAAGTATTTCTTTGAACAAAAAGAACTCAATATGAGGCAGAGGAGGTGGCTGGAACTGATCAAGGACTATGACTGCGAAATTCATTATCATCCAGGCAAAGCTAATGTGTTTGCTGACGCCCTTAGCCGAAAGGGACGACCCGAACCAATTCGGGTGAGGGCTTACCAAATAATTATGACGCCTGATGTTATGAAGCAAGTGAGGGAGTTTCAGGATGAGGCATTAAGAGAGGACAGAGTCAACTCTGAAAGAATGAAAGGGCAAACTTCAGATTTGGGGGAAAACACCCTGGGTGTTAGAACTCGATCTGGGAGAATGTGGATCCCTCTTATGGGGATTTGAGGGGAAAGATCATGGATGAGGCTCATAAAACTAGATATTCTATTCATCCTGGTGTCACAAAAATGTACCAAGATCTGAAGAAAGATTATTGGTGGCCAGGAATGAAGCGTGACGTGGTTAAGTATGTAAGCAAGTGCCTGACTTGTTTACAGGTGAAGGCAGAACACCAAAAGCCATATGGGAAAATCCAGCCGTTGGATATTCCTGAATGGAAATGGGAACACATCACGATGGACTTCATCACGAAGCTACCTCACACGACGAAAGGAAGCGACACGATCTGGGTGATTGTTGACCGCTTGACAAAGAACGCCCATTTCCTACCAATTCGTGAGACGTTTTCCTCTGAGAAGTTAGCAGATCTGTTCATCAAGGAGATCGTGGCTCGTCACGGCGTGCCAGTGTCTATCATTTCGGATAGGGACACGCGGTTCACGTCTAAATTCTGGAAGAGGTTCCACGACTCAATGGGGACTAGACTGCATATTAGTACGGCTTACCACCCCCAGACGGATGGTCAGTCGGAAAGAACAATTCAGACATTAGAAGACATGCTGCGAGCATGTGTGATCGATTTCGGTGGAAGTTGGGATGAGCACTTACCATTGGCGGAATTCTCGTATAATAATAGTTACCATGCCAGCATTGGTATGCCACCCTACGAGATGTTGTATGGTAGGAAGTGCAGAATGCCCGTGTGTTGGGGTGACATCGGGCAAAAGGAATTGGGGAGCCTTGAAGTGATTGAGGTCACAACTGAGAAGTTAGATAAGATCAAGGCATTCATGAAAGCTGCAAAGGATCGTCAGAAGTCTTACGCCGATAAGAGGCGTAGACCTATAGAATTTGAGGTTGGTGACAAGGTTATGCTCAAGGTATCGCCATGGAAAGGGATCATTAGGTTTCGAAAAAGGGGAAAGTTAAGCCCGAGATTCATAGGGCCTTTCCGCATTATCGCAAGGGTAGGGGAAGTGGCCTACAGACTAGAATTACCTGATGAGTTGAGTGGAATTCACCCTACGTTCCACGTATCTCACCTTAGGAAATGTCTAGCAGACGATGATGCATTTGTACCATTAGAGGACATTGAAGTCGACGAGCGACTGAATTACGTAGAGCAGCCGGTGGCTATCCTGGATCGGAAAGAGAAGCGCTTACGTAATAAAGTGGTTCCGCTTGTACGAGTACAGTGGAGGCACAGAAAGGGATCAGAATCTACGTGGGAGGCCGAGGAAGAGATGAGGAGATTTTATCCTCAATTGTTTGAGGACTGACAGGTTTCGAGGACGAAACCTAAATAAGTGGGGGAGACTTGTAACACCCCGAAAAGTCAAAACGAGTCATTAAGGATAAGTGGGCTTAACTAATGGGTATTTAATAGAAAAAGAAAGGATTATGGGCTAATTTGGGTTTATGGACAAGAACTTGAGTAATTGAGGCCCATGATCAGCCTTAACCTACCCAAATGCAGCCACCATCTTCTCATTTCAACCCTAACAACAAGAATTTGTAGAGAGAGAAAGTAGAGAGAGAAAGTGCAAGAAACACAAGATTTGAAGCTTGTAAGATCAAGGGATTGAGGATCTGGGTGTTTGTGCATCAAATCTCAAAGAAAGGAGCAACAAACAAGGTAAGAATCGACCTATAATGTCTTCTGTAGATCAAACCCGGATTCTAGGGTTTTGGGTTTTGAAAAGTTGCAAAGAATCGCATAAAGGTCACATTTTTACGTATGAAAACATGTATAAAGCTTAGATTTAGCCTCATGGATGATAAACTAAGAGGTTGGACGTAAAAAGTTGTGATTTTGGGTTAAAAACGGACTGGTTCGTGATTTTTATGCGATCTGCGAAACTGTATATGCATCCAGCGAATTTGCATAATCATCCAGCGAAACTAAGAACATTTCCAGCGAAATCACAGTTTCGCTTCGGCGAAACTACAGTTTCGTTCGGGCGAAACTATGGACCCATAGATATTGCGAAACTAGGAAATTCCAACGAAAGTTGGGCGCTCAAGGCGGCGAATTTGTCCAGCGAAACTGGCAGAAGTGCTGCCCAGCGAAACTGGTAGCGAAACTGCCAGCGAAACTGCTAGCGAAACTGCCAGCGAAACTGTGGGTGAAATTATGAAGAAAATGACGTTTTTGTGCATTAACTTTCGTGCAGCTAGAGTGTTTGGACTATAGCTTAAGTAACTTAGGATTGAAGCTATTTGCTAAGTTCAGGTGAGTTCTAGATCCCCTTATTTAAACGTTTTCCTTGTTTTTGGGGCTATTATGCATAGTAAACATAAGGTTTCAAGATAAGGATTTCAAGGTGTTTTAACAAGGAAATACATTTTTCTAAAGCAAAATGTGACACTTAAATAGCTCAAAATAATTTTCGGGCGCGCTGACCTGGCAGCCCGGCCCCAGCCAGGGGCGTTGCCCCTTGGACCCCACTAGGAGCTGCTGCCCCTAGGACCCCGCTGTCAGGGGCTGCCGCCCCCGAACCCCCGCTGTCCCACGGAGGGTCGGTTACGTGTTATGATGACTTGTACTTGGTATGTTGTGTACTTAATCAGCTAAGTATTATATTTATATTAAGTGAAAAATAATACTAATGAGAAGTGGAACTTAATGAATGTTACCCCTGGGCCCGTTTGATGATGAAAAGTCTTGCAAGCACTATGATAGACTTCACTTATGGGTGAGTCTGATGTATGATGATGGATCCGTATTCATGAGCGGGCTATGTGCCTGCTAGTGTGGATCAACTGTCGGGGGAAACTACCATGAAGATGTGTACCGGCGGGGATCGATCGACCGTCGGGGGTAGCGACCATGGATAACGTGTACCGACGGGAATTGACATTCGTTGTCAATCAACATGGAGAGCTTGCTTTGTGCAAACCTCGCCAATGATGAAGTAAAACGAAATGAAAGAATAAAAGATAATAAACGTGCCTAATGTGATGCAAGTAATGTTTGTAGTATGATGTATGCGTGTTCATTATATGAAAGGATAAAAGATTATACTTTCTTACTTATATAAAACTAGAACTCACTCAGCGTGGCTGACTTTTTATGTATAATAGTGGGCAGGTAGGCGTTGATGCTGAGGATGGCACCACGGAGCTACTTAGGGAAATATGGATGGCATTCCTATTAATGAAGCCTTTATTGTAATTAATGAACAAGGAATATGTTTTGTTTACCTTTAAAGGACAAATGTATGAGTACAATGGGGTTTCTAAGTCTTTAACGAATGTTTAATTATTTTCCGCTGCAATGTTTTGTTATTAAACTGAATTTATGCTATGAATTGCCAACTGTGAGGTTTCCTGGGAACGGGGCCTTACACATTTCTTCACCGCTTCAATCTTTCCGGGATCTATGTTAATCCCATTTTTGTTCACCACGTGTCCTAAAAATTTTACTTCTCGAAGCCAAAACTCGCACTTCGAGAACTTAGCGAAAAGTTTCTCTTCTTGTAATAGACTCAGTATTGCCCAAAGGTGTTCCTCATGATCCTCTTTTGATCGGGAGTAGATGAGTATGTCATCTATGAATACGATCACAAACTTATCCAGGTAAGGTTTACACACTCGATTCATCAGATCCATGAACACAGCTGGTGCATTAGTCAGTCCGAACGGCATGACTAAGAACTCATAGTGCCCATAACGAGTCCTAAACGCGGTTTTTGATATGTCATCCTTGAAAACCCTTAGTTTATGGTATCCAGAACTAAGGTCAATCTTGGAGAAATACGAGGCTCCTTGCAACTGATCAAACAGATCGTCGATTTGGGAAGAGGATATTGGTTCTTCACGGTCAATTTGTTCAGTTCACGATAATCGATGCACATACGGAATGACCCGTCTTTCTTTTTGACAAATAGTACCGGTGCTCCCCATGGTGAGTGACTCGGCTGAATAAAACCTTCTCCAGTAGTTCCTGTAATTGACTAGATAACTCTTGCACTTCTGATGGTGCCAACCGATACGGTGCTTTTGCTACCGGCGTAACTCCAGGAACCAACTCTATACGAAATTCCACTTGTCGTGGAGGAGGCAAACCGGACAAGTCGTCAGGGAATACATCCGGATAGTCCCGTACTACAGGGATATCTACCAACTTGTTGTCCTCTTCTTTCTTTTCCACTACATGGGCCAGAAACGCGTAACACTGCTTTCGTAAGCATCGACGTGTCTTCTGCAAGAGATAAGCTTTAGGGTTCTTTCCGGTCGTTCTCCTTGAATCCTGAGTACCCCCCCCCCCCGGTCTGACATGGGGATTCATACTACTTTCTCCCGATAAACAATCTCAGCTCCGTGTTTCGACAACCAATCCATTCCTACAATCACATCGAAACTTCCAAGCTCGAAAGGTATTAGGTCTATGTCGAAGGCATGGTTTTCCAACATCATGGAGCACTATCTAATGATCTCATCGGCCTGTACAACTCTACCATTGGCCATTTCTATGGAGAAGCTAGTTTCTAGCCTACTAGGGTTCAAGTCAAGCATGTGAGCAAATTTAGAGGATATATAACTATTGTCTGCTCCAGTATCAAACAATATAGATGCGAAGTGGTGATTGAGCAAGTACGTACCTGTAACGACATTCAGGTCCTGATGGGCGTCATTTGCTCCAATAACGAACGCACGTCCTCTGGCAGCATTTCCTTGGTTCCCTTTGCCTTGATTACCAGCTATGGCCATCACTTGTGGTTGGTTGTTTCCTTGCTGACCCTGCGCTCGGTTTATTCTGGGGAACATGTTCCGGTAGTGACCCAGGTTTCCATACTCATAGCAAAGTCTAGCATTCCCTGCGGGGTTAACCGCGTTGACCGGTGCCACCAGATTCGGCGCTACTCTACAATCTTTCGCTAGATGCCCCGGGCGTCTACAGTTCACACACACCCGGCACTGCATCACTGGGGGATGATGGAAGTTACACCTATCACATTTGGGGTGCGGCCTGACATATTCCCTCTTGCCTTACGTCACAGCCACAAAATTTCTGGTTGTTTTGGCCCGTTTGTCAAACTTCCTTATACTCGACCTGCTTGCTTCTCCAACATCCTTCCTCTTCTTAGCTCCTTTTCCCAGAACCCCAGTTCTCACCATCTCATCTGTTAATGTACCAGCCTTCAGAATTGCACTCTGGATAGTAGGAGGGGATGCTGCTGTTACCATTGCCCGAATTTGAGGCACAAGTCCCCAAATGTACCTTTCAATCCTCTTGGATTCTGGAGTCACCAGATGTGGAACCAGTTTTGCTAACTCATGAAAATGATCAGTGTAAGCTGCGTGCCCAGCTCCTACCATAGCATGATTCCAGAACTCCTGCTCCAACTTTTGCATCTCATTGAGTGGACAGTATTCTTCAGTGATCAATGCTTTAAACTCATCCCAGGTCATCTCCATTGTTGATTCTCTTCCCCTTGCTTGAATATGTGTGTTCCACCAAGTTAGTGCTTTGCCTTGTAGTGAACACGTGGCATACTTAATCTTTTGGTTGTCTAAGCATTCACTGATATCAATGACGGCCTCCATCTTTTCAAGCCACCTAGTTAGAGCTATCGCCCCACCTTTCCCATCAAATTCTTTCGGTTTGCAGGCCACAAACTCCTTATATGAACATCCCCGTCTTGTATTAGCAATCCCAGTTTCATTACCAGCTGTCCCACCATTCGCAGTATCTTCCCCTGTTCCTTGGTTATGCTCATTGTTAGTATCGTTATCCCAGTGGGATTATGATTCAGAAGAGTGTCGCTCACTTGAGTCACTATCGTTGGAATCAGTGCGGCTAGTTGCTGAACAATCATAGCAGCTATATCGGGGTTTTTAGTTCCCTGATTGTTGCTGGCGGGACCACCACCTGTTCTTGGGGGCCTACCTCTACCTCTGCCCCGTGGGGTCTCACCTTCGTGATTTGTACTGCGGGTGACTCTTCGTGGCGGCATTTTCTAATCATAAAAGGAGTAAACATGTAAAATTTAGTCACTTTAAGATACACACTTAATTCCACTTATCAAGTTCTAATATTTCATACTCCAGTCAATCAAGATTATCACGTAGCCCAGTTCAAGCACATTCTTGATATATCGATGATGCTTATATATAGGGTACCCCGCGGCGTTCCCACCACATCCACAATATACCGAGAACGATGCTTAAACCGGTTACATGACATCCGATTTTTCCTTAACATCATCTCAATAAACAACGTAATATATGTGTAGAGAGTATCATCACTCTTCTACATTTCTTTGGAGTCCACATTCATTCTAAGCATTTAGTCAGTTCCATAGTTACTGAAATGCTAGACATAGTAATGTTTCATGGGGAATATGAATAATATCATTATTGAAATCTCATGAAGGCTCCAAGTAGAACAGGACTTAAGTAATAGTAGAGGTTATGAATGTTTTATCATCATTAGCAAGGTCTTACTAGAATTGTCATTCTAGTGTCCTAAGGTATAGAATGGAAGACTTATACTAACCATGATCGTTACTTTATGGTAAGATTAGTCAGGCTTCACATGCACTGCAAATTGCAATTACGTGTGCACCCGTAATGGTAATTTGCCTTGCATGGTCACCCTTAACTTCACCTACCCAGGCTAACATCACAGTATTGACACCATTCATCATGCACAGATCATGTAAGTTCTCATGTTCATGAACCAATAGCATTCCAATAGTAGTCAGCCATAACAAATAGAATCCAAGCACATAATCTCAATTAGTATAACAAAAGTTGCCCATCCCTTCTTCTTTCAGGACCTCAGACATAATTATCTCAGGGTCGGACTCAATATCCGGGATCAACGCTTCGCGCGATCTGTGAAGATCCCTTCAGGTCGGGTATCCCAACCTAATAGTATAATGTGGCGCGCATAGGAATGAAAGATTTCCGTAGAAGGCATCCCCTGAGGAAAGAGTAAGAGTAATAGTGCCTTCCTCAGGATGGTCAGATAACAAGACATAGAGACAAAGAACAAGTATAGAGATGAAGAACAAGTATAGAGGAACATACATGTAATATCATATGCAAGCCAATCCTAGCATGCAAACTACATGAAGGTTCCTAGGTTATAGTCTAGGTCAAGTGATTTGCCAATTCTCTATAACCAATAGCTCTAATACCAGTCTGTTACAACCCCGCTGAGAGCGAAAACACGAGGATGTAACGAGACGGGATCGTCATAACACATTATTAATAATAGAGATGCAATATATGTAATTGATGATAAAGCATGTCATGACGACACCCGACACAAAGGAGACTTGAGTCGTGTTTAGTCAATATTCATGACAACATAGCCATAAGCATAAACTTGTAATTGATTCACATAACCAAAATATTAACATTGTAATGTAATTCCCACAACCCGGGAACAAGTATCAAAGTATGAAGATTGTTTAATAGACTACAACAATGATTCAAAATGAATGTTTGTCAAGTATGTTTAGTCTCAAAAATGCATCCTAGGGTCTCCACTAAAGCAACATACCTAGACCTTCAATTTTCATTGTCACCTGAAAAAATGCTCAAAATGGTCAACAAAATTTGTTGGTGAGCTCGCAGGTTTAAATAGTAAATAAACAATTGATGCTATATAGTAATTTTTGTGGAATACCGTAGATATAGTTATAAGTAAACAATATCACATAACAATGAGCTTTACAACCAAACTTATGACGTACACACAGAATCTTGTCGGAATATACTCACCCAAGGGCCCGTTCCTGGCCACCGTTGGTACTAACTAGTATACCAACATGCATGATGGGGGTGTCAATCCAGTAGTACTACCAATACCTATCCGTCGGTTCCAATACCGGAATTAAATGGTTGTAAAGAAAGTACCACACAGCGACTCATGTGTGTATCAGATAAGTACTCATGAAATAGTATCACGTTGATTCCAAGTATGTAAATTGTATGTAAATTGTATAGCATAAGAAAGTGGGTGAGCATACTTTTCCCCCATGTTTGCAAATGATTAAAATATTGTATAAGCATAAAAAGGGGCCACGAAACTCACTTGTTAAGTGGTAAGTATGAATGATTAAAGTTTCCAAACGTTATATGTAGTAAACTATCAAACACCTATTGACAGTTATTGTTAAGTATTAATGATACGTATAAAGTAAGTAATAACGTTCGGTCGGTTCAGGTTGCATTGGTTCGGTCGCGCGTAACACACACAAAAAGACATAAGTATTAGATCTTATGTAGATCCAAGTACTAGAAATCGTTGCCATTGCCGATGATATTTGTGTAAAAGTGTCATTGTTATTAGAGAAATACTTAGCAAATATTAGCGTTGCAAATCGATTCTTGAAAATTGTAAAATGTTATGTTGATTTGACTTTGGAATAATATTAATAAGTTTGATAGTGTCAATTTTTAAAGATCGTCATTAGCCACGGTACCAGTGTTGATGTCACCTTAACATCACATGACAAACACACACCACACACAAGAAGGAACTCACACACAACCACTCCAATCGCACGACAGGACCAGATGCACGACTCAACACTCCGTCCGCACGAATCAACCTTCATTCATACGAATCAGCTTCATTCGTACGATTGAACCTTCATTCGTGCGACTCGGCCTTCAGTCGTACCACACAACACTCAATCGCACGACTCAATCGCATGAATACACTCAGTCGCACGACTCAATCGCACGACACACCCAGTCGCACGACTCAGTCGCACGATAGACACAGTCGCAGGACTCAGTCGTACGACACACCCAGTCGCACGGCTCAGTCGCAAGGCAGACCCAGTCGCCTGAACAGCAGAATCGCGACTGTAGAAGTGCAGAGCAGCGTTCGTCTTCTTTGTGCATGATATTCGCACCTCAAGGACTTCCAGAAACACATTTCAAACATGTACAAACAAGAAGAACACGCAGAAAGGCAACACACGCACCCACGCGACCTCATGTGCTCGGGTTGGCCCCGAGCACCCAAAACCCTAAAAGTGCAGCAGTAAACGAGCAAGAAAAGGGACGACCAAGGTCGTCTACCTGCAAGAAAGGAGTAGTCTCAGCTGTAGCCGAGGCTTTGCCGGTGAAAACGCGAAGAAACGGGACGGTTCGATGCAAGGAGGAGGAGAAAATGGAAGAAGAAGAAGATGAAGAAGAAGATGAAATGTGGTGGCTAGGGCTGGAAAAAGGGGGTTTATATACCCAGCCCTAGTTTGGCAAAATATTATGTTTGGTCTCTGCACTTAGCCCCCGAGTTCCCAAGTTTGTTTCGGTTAAAAAGGACCTTAATCGGCTAGTTATATCAACGATAAAAGTGCAAATAATGATATTAGTAACTTAAAAATGGTTTTATTAATAACCATAATAAGAATGAAAATGGTATATTTAATGATAACGATAAGGACAATTGTAAAGATTTTAAGGATATAACACTAACGATGAGAACGCAAGTGTAAAAGATGATAAAGCAAATATAACATTCACACGAATAGTTTATAAAGGTGAAGAATGTACGTTCAAAGAGAAGTTAACAGAAACACGTTAATTGACGGACCTTTTGGTGACGGGTGTCACACAACTACAAATAATACAAATCTCGATGACAACACTAATGAACATATAAATTTAGATGAACCGATAAATTTAGATGAACCGATAAATTTAGATGAACCAATAAATTTAGATGAATCAACTAACTTTAATAAACAAATAAATTTAGATGAACCAACAAATCTAGATGAGCGTAAAAACACAGATGGAGACTTCCAAATTTTATTGATCCAAGTCAACGGAATAATATTAGTAATAAAATAAGAGATCAAGTTATAGAAAACAGCCCCATTTTCTTAGTTCAGTTGGGGCCCTAAAAAAACGTAGTGCCGGCCCTGAGCACGATCGCATCCTTCTTTTTGCATGAAACCACCCGACACCCCCACTGGAAGAACATGAAACTGACAACCCTACGCCACCCTCTAAAACCTTCAGATCTGTTTGTAGCCATCACCACCACCATTTAAGATCTCGTCGATCAGATTTAAATCAAAAGTTCTGAAACAAAAAGTCTCTATTGCCATTTTGGCTCTCGTTTTTCCGGCGCCAAAAGTAAGCTTTTTGGTGTCAATTGTGACTAGTACCAGTGACAGGTGGTGGTGATAACGACCATTAGTAGTGGTTATGACCGGTGGTGGTATTTGATTTCTTATATGAAGGTGAAAAGGTGGTGGAATTAAGTGATAGAGAAGAAGAAGTTGAAGATGAAGATGAAGATGTATACGGAGGAGTTTATGGTGAGAAAAATATTTACTAAAATGGGTTATTTGAAAAATGTTTATAAAAATGGGTGTTTTTTTTATTTTTTTTCTCTTTTAACTAATCCATTCTAATTCTTTTCTTTTTATTATGTAATATATCAACGTCTTACCTTTCATTGTCCCTCAATCAATTCATCAGGGTTCTTTTTATTTTTAACTAACTTAAAATAATTCTATTTTTATATATAATCAGATCATGGTAAATGCAACAAAAGAATCATTTATATAGCCTTAAAAATGAAATGACAAGCATAAAAAAAACTAAACGAAAATCAAAACTCAGATATCTTAGTGTCAAATACAAACAAAAATAAAATTACCAAATGAAGTTGACTCATTGTTGGTATTTAAATTTGTATTTATATTTAATATTGAGACACTATAAGAATATATAAAATAAAATTCCAGGCCAAGACGGATCTTAAGGAGATAATAGCACATCACATGTAATTGCATTTACATTTTACTTACATATAATCAAAATCATATAACATCAATCATCTACAAAGTTATTATATGTAACAAAATAAGATTAATGGTATACGTTTAATTTTATTTTAAACGATGAGAAAAATAAAACACTTAACATTTTTATTTTTCGTGTATATGATATTGAGATCTTCAGGTCTTAAATTTTGGTTAGCTTTTTTATGCTTCTTATACTATTTTTTAACGTTTGTTTTGATGATATTTTGGTTGCATTTAACATGGTCTGGTTAAAAAAATACAAAGAAATTTAAAAATTATATTTCGTTAGTTAAAAAAACTATATGAGTTGATTAAGAAACAAAATATAAAATTGATGATTGGTTGATTGAATAAAAAATAAAAAGAAAAGAATTAATAGATTAGTTAACAATAAAAAAAACTAAAGGAAAACCCCATTTTGATAAATATTTATCAAATAACAAATTTTGATAAATATTTCTTCCTACTACACCATTTTAGAAAAAAACTCAATATGGAGGAGAGGAGGTGAGATGAGGTGGTGGTGTAAGGGGTGAGGTAAGTAAGGTTTACTTTAATTTTTTTTTTTAAGTTTAGAATGATTTGGTAATTTTAAGTTGACTTAACAGAGAAATTTAACTTTTGTTAGTGTCAAGGCTTATCAGCATGCACTATTACATAGTCCAGACTCTTATCTGTAATTTTTTAAAATAAAGACTAAACTTGAAATATGTAAAAAACCCGGTGGACTGTCCATGTAATTTACTCTATTATTGATAACCAAAATTTTATAGTGACAAAACATACTAAAAGACTGAACTTAATCATTACTTAAATCTATTAAATGTTCGAAAGGTGCTACAAAATAATAAAACATGATAAAAAGGAAACAAATTGAACAATGAAATTAAAACGCTAATATGTGCACCAAGTAGGTGTGATAAATTGGACCAGTCCCAAATAGGGCTTCATACATCGGGCTTGTACGTTGTAACACAAGGCTAGGACCGGTCTCAAACATCAATCATCAATATATCTCTAGTTTCAATTTGCATAGCCAGATATTTAAAATATTAAAAACTTTATACTAAGTATTTTAAATATTATATTAGAATCACTTACAGTTTTCTTTTTTACTTTTTTTATAAGTCACCTAACTTTTACTATCTGTTCCAAACCTATATAATATTTTTTTTAAAACGTTAAGTTTTTATTAATTTAAACATGTATCATTCAGTATGTCTCGGTTATTTATAGTCAATATTGATCAATGAACTTCATACATAGATATAAGTGTTTAGTTATGGCTCTTTAGGAAGCTCAAACAAGATCAATTTTAGTTAGTTGTTGACATAATTGGTCAACTTTATCATGACACACTAAAAACTATTCATGACACACTAAAAACTATGTATTATTTTCTCACGTCGCATAGTAAGTTTATATAATAAGAATGCAAGTGAAAAAAATTTGATGAGATTGCTCCAGTGGTATTTTCTTATCTCAGTAAGCCACAAGTACTAAGTAAGGGGCTGTTTGTTTGGGGCTGTTTGTTTGGGTCTGATCGAGCCTGGTCAGACGCTCGCTTCTGACTCGGTCAGATCTGGGGTGTTTGGTTGCTTGCCTCTTACCGAAGATCACGTCTGACCGGAGCTCCTACCCGATCAGACCTCAACCATAGTCTGACCCGTGGTCAGACGTGAAGGTGGTGGTCGGCGGGTGCTTGCGGTGACGGGTGGGGGTGCTTGCGGTGACGGGTGGTGGTGCTTGCGGTGGCTGAAGATGATGACGATGATGACGAAAGTGATGGTGGTCGGTGGTGGTGCTTGCGGTGGCTGAAGATGAGAGAACCGAGAGGAGAGAACTGATCGGCGACGGGTGCTTGCGGTGGTGGTCAGCGGTGGTGCTTGCGGTAGCTGAAGATGGCTTGCGGTGGCTGAAGATGATGAAGATGATGAGAGAACCGAGAGGAAAATGAGAGAGAGAGACGAAAGTGAGAGAGACGAAAGTGAGAGAGACGGTGATATTTGTGGTTGTGGTGTTTGTGGCTGTGGTGTTAAGGTGTTTTAAAAACTTTTCTTTTTTACAACCAAACACAATTATTCGTTCAGAACTCTTACTGGTTCAGACCTCTTACTGGTTCAGACCCTCTTATTCATTTAGCAATTATTCAATCAGATGTTGCCAAACAGTTCCTAAGATCCTCTGTCTCTCTCTTTTTTTCTTTTTCTTTTTAACTATTATTTGTTTTACATTTTAAACCTTCAACTTTACACTTATTTAAGTTTTTCCTCATTTCCAAAAGCAACACTAGTGTTTCACAAATAACAAAATTTATATTTTTGGTTCTAACTTTATAGTTTTTCTCCTTGCGTTCCGGTATAAATTTTATTAAAAATCTTTTTAACTATTACTTATAATCCTTCAACTTTATAATTATTACTATACCTTGAAAAGAAAGGTAAAAAGATATATTCTTATGTTAATTAAATGTCACGTTAAATCTTAGCACTTTCATCCCTAATACTTTTTAAAAGCTTTGTAAAATTCACGTTAACCCCTTTAAGTTTCTAAAGTTCTCGATTTACTACTATACAATTTTATTTAAAAAAATAAACTCTTACGTTCTTATTTTTTTGTACGTGTCGGTATAAATTCGACTCTATCTACGTTTGTATGTAACCGGAAACAACTCAGCTCAAATATAAAATAATTTCCGCGCTTATATACGTTTTAAGATTGTTTACGTTTCGATATAAGTCAACTTTTTGATGTAAAATTTGTTCAATGCATTGGGTTAAATATAAAACGTTTTCGTACTTAATTTTATTCTACTTTTTGACATAGGTTTTGTTTGGAAACGATTGGGCCAAATATAATACGTTTTCATTTACTCTACCTTTTGATGTAAGCTTACTTCATAAACGAGTTGGCGCATGTTTTCATTCAAATATTCAATGATATATATTTGAGTCACTCTACGTATTGACGTTAATCAAGTTCGGAAAACGAATCAGGTCAATTGTAGTCTATACTTTATTACGTCACATACGACTCTACCGCAAAGCACGGCGGGTAAAAACCTAGTTAGCTCTTGAAATCCAATACGACTCAAACATCTAGGCTTATTATAAATCATTACAAACTTGGTGATCAATCAAAAAGAGTTTTTAAGACTAAAGCGAAAGACAAAAGATTTAAAATGCATTTTTAGTTGTAAAATTTTAATTGTTGGTTGTAATTGTTATGTCATGCATCATCGAATTAAGGTTAGATCATTGGATAAATTTTTGTATTGATTTGATGACGGAGGTTATATAAATAAAAGAGAAGGAATAAAAGAAAGGTTATGTAAACTATTTATAAACCATACGTCCATACTCCTTTTTGGGTGTTGCTTAAAGAATGGTGGAAAGCAATGCATGAGCATGTGATAGGCATACACTCAAGGAGATGTATGTACACACTAGAAGATGGTAGAAAACAAGTGGATTTCAATTTATATGTATTTAATCAAAATCCATCATGACTTTTTGATAACGATAATAACAAGTGACTTGTAACTTTCATTCGTCACCCAATGTTTGACGTAATAGGTATGGTTATAATTGAAAATATAATATAACACATGATTAAATACACAAATAAAAAATTGAATTTATAGAAAAAAAATTTAATTTTACATTGAAATGAGTGGTGCTAATAAATCTAAAGACTATCACTTGTGTAAGTTAACTAGTGTAAAAATTAAAAGGTTTTTACATACTACTTAGAGCATTCACAATCCATCTTCCATCTACATCTTTATAATTACGTTAAAAATCATTTTATCTCTCTCTCTTATTTTTAATTAAATAATATTTTTACACATTTATCATTGTATTTTCTCTCTCATCCACTCACAATCACTTTAAAATATTAAAAAAATTATGGGGGTTGTACCGTGTTTCCTCAAATATAAGAAAACACTGTACAACCCATATAAATTTTCCAACTCTTTCACTTACAATCACTTACAACCATCCACTATAATATAAGGTATCTAATCAAATAAAAATAGGAAATAAGCTATGAATGATCTTATACTAAAAGTAGTTTAAAGAAGCATTAAAATAAAGTATTGTGCTAAAATAAATACATTTAGAGGCAGCTCAATTCTATTAATACAAGTATCACAATCACTACCATCTTTTAATCTCTTTTTATCATCTTTATCTTAGATACACCAAAAATCCAAATGGTGGTAGCACCTCTTGACCGCTAACTTTTAATTCTTATAAAATATACGAACAATCATTTTATAATAAATAATACTTTCTTAATTTCAAATATCCCCCACAAGTATTACATGAAAACAAACAACCCCTCCAAGTTTAAGGAATTAACATGAATTATAATTAACCAAAAATAGTTCACAAACTAAAACCCTTTTAGTTGTGTTTTTCACTCATCAACATCTTCCCAGTCAAGCCACAAGCAAGAGCCTCATTTGGTATTTTCCCCACAAGATGAACCCCTTCTGCAAACACCACACCCATGCCCATATGCAAATGAGGCTCTATGTGACAATGAAACGCCCACACGCCTGGGTTATCCGCGACAAATCTTAACGCGGTCCACCCATAGGGAAAAATAACCGCGGTATTTCGTAGAGGCGGGTTTTTCAAATTAAATTTCCCCTCATCTTTCTTTGAAAACTTCCCCTCTCCATACCCCAACACCCAAAAGTCATGCCCATGAAGGTGCCATGGGTGTATCTCACTCACATTTGCATTTAGTGCATTGGCATTTTGTAGTATCACATCAATAGTAGTGTTGAACCTAAACATATAAACCCCATTGCCATACGTCGAATTGGGATTCGACGGGGGCTTTGTTATGTCATAGGTGTTTTGGAACATGTCGGGCGGGCTTTTTTGATCAAACGCCTCGCGAAAACCATGTTTTATCGAGCCTAAATAAGGGGTTGGGGGAAGGGTCAATGACACATTGTTGATGGCCCATTTGGTGTAACCATTGATCCTGTTTTGGGTGTTGAGGAGGTATATTCGCCGATGGTTGATGGTTGGTGGGCTTGGTGAGCCCAAACGGGCTCGGATTTTGTTGGAGAACGACTTGCTTCGCGCGTAGTCGTTCCAAAGAGGCGTTTTGGGTGGGGCAAGTGTGGGGAGTTTTGAGGCAGTGGTGGATTGGTAGTGTAATATAGCTAAGGCTTGTGGTGTTTGTGGTTGGCGTCCTCGCACGCCAACCGCGATCCAGTAGTTGTCGGAGGGCGATTGGTCGGTACGGAATAAGGCCGAGTATGTTTCACCGGAGTATATGTCGAAGTCGTTTACCCAAAATGGTTCAAGGTAGTTTCCATCGGCTTCTACCATCAACATCTTATGGTTCTGCATGACAAAAGAAACATGTTACAAAGTGTGATTCTCGTTTAGAATGATAGCTCACACGGTATCTAATATTATTTTTATATTTTCTTTTCATATTATGTAACTTAATCTTTTTAAGTTTTAACTAGGCTTTTTACCGGTCGCGTTGTCGCAACATCGTACGTAGCGTAATAATGTATAAATTACAATCGACCCGCGTCGTTTCCGAACTAAACTTACATCATACGTAGAGTGACTCGAATTGATAACGCTGACTGAAAACATATTATAACCCGACTTTTTTCCAAACAAAATTATGTCGAACATTTATATTTGACTCGTGTTCGAATTAAATTTATGTTGAAACGTATAGTAAACGAAAATATATTATATTGATCCGACGCGTTTCCAAACAAAACTTACGTTGAAATGTTTATATTTGACTCAACTACTAAATTTACGTCAAAACGTACACGTCTTTCGAAGCAACAGTTCTAAAATGTATATAAAGTTAAGCACTCAAACATTTTATGTTTAATCCTAATCATTTCTAATTATGTCCAAATGTAGACGGACTCGATTTTATATTGTATAGAGGTAAACCCGTAACTTTAGAAACTTCGTAACTTTAGAAACTTGAGTAGGTCAAAGTGACATTTTCTAAAGTTTTAAAAAAATATTAGGGGTAAAATTGTCAAGAATGAAACTTCTAGAGGTTTATTGACCGGTGGCATTGGCTACCGAACTTTCAAAATGTGTATAAATATACTGAGACATAAAAAGAACATTTTTCCTATATAACTTAGTAACGCTAAGTTACGTTGTTATATAGTATATTTGGTTTCGAAATATGACCAAGGTAATAATAGTTCATTTGTTATTGTATTTATTAGGATTTACTATGTTTGATCAATTTATCATCATGGTTGGCAAAATAGTATTTTAATTTATTTCAAACTTAATTTTTCTTACTTTTTTATTTATAGAAATGATATCTTAGAAAATTCAAATATATTTAAATTTATCTTTTAGTTGATTTACTTAGAAAAAAGATACTTGTGTTAAGTTTTGATTTTACTTTTAGTTATCAAGTATAAAAAACTATAAAAATTCCAAAGGGTGCCGGCGAATATGAATTCAAGTTGTGGACGTTGGTGTTATGCAAATGAACGGTAGGGTTAGGGTTTGACGAAAGTGGTGGGGCCGTACACACATTTAATTCAAACTATTTTTTTATTTTTATATGGTCCTAATATGTAAACACTTACACTTATAAAGCAACACTCATTTTACGTTTCTTATAATCCTATAGAAGACGTGTAGAGTCGTAATACTCTTTTGTAGTGATGTATGTGTAGATATTCACAAAACATTGTCACAATCATTGTATGTACATGTGGTAAGTGGTAACGTAGGTCGTTGATGAGGTGGAACTAGTGCTATAACCGGCCATTTATTACAAAGAGATCACTTTCGTGGCTTGATCCATTGATACCTTTCTTATCTATTTATGAAAGTTTTATAAATAAGAGTGTACAATTTTTTAACAATAACCTTTTTTCATATCTCGCTTGAAATTAATAAATAAAAATCAGGTGGTGTTGGTATCTACTCTGTATAAAACTAGAACTCTAAAATGAATATAACAAAAAGTTGGTTGTTATGGTATACAAGTACTCGTTACTACGTTGCGCCAGCTCGGTTTTAAAATAAAATTTTCACTACTAGAAAACTGTTAATAGATGACGCGCAAAAGATGACGCGCGAAAAAAGATGACGCGCATTTACACGTATCATAAATTATTTGTCATCTTTCAAAAAATTTTTAGAAAGGATGACACACATTTTTGCGTGTCATCGTAGTGTGTTATTTTTTAAATTTTTTTATAGGTCATTACTACCCGCGCGTGACTCTTATCAATTATATTCCAAAACCCCCCTTCTGCCTGCTCCACCGCCATCGCAACCACCACCTCCACCACCACTGCTATCTCCTCGGCTGAGACTATCCCTGTAGTCAACCGCCAACCCACCAAGCGACCCCGTAAGCCCCATCCCCTGTTCTCTCGTCTGCCATCATTGGTTGACCCTCGAACACTTCAACCGCGACACCATCCACATCGGTGCCTTCGGTAGCGCCGATGCACTTGTTGATCTCCTCGCTCATCGGTTCCAAACGTTAACAATGTTTACATCGATGAACGACTCTCGGTCTCTCTCTCTCTCTCTGTTGATTTTGTAAGTTTTATTTTCCCTAATTTGTTGATTGAAGTTTTAGGGTATCATTTGAAGATTTGATAAAATCTAGGGTTTGCGGACTGTGGTTGGTTTCTTTTGTCTCTTAACTTTTTGTTTTGTTTTGTTAAATGTGGACTAGTTTGCTGTTTGATTGTTTGGAGTTTGGACTTGTGCAGTTTGGGCCGAGATGTTTGCCTTGGACAAGTTTGTTGTCTTTTAACTTTTTGTTGTTGAACAACTGTGATAAGTAATTATCTGGTCTCCTGTAATCATCTCCAATTCTGTAGGTCTTGATTTTTAATAAAGTTTTGTAGAAAGGAAGGGATATTTGTTATTTGCTATTGATATTTTTCAAGCAATATGATTTCGTGCTCTGTTGTAAATTTGAATATCACACATTGTATCTATGAAGGAGTTGTTCTATATGGCTTTCTGTTAGGGGATATTTTCACACCATAGAAATTGATATGTGTAGGTGGTGAAGCGATCAGGGACTTTGGTGGATAGTGATTTTCTTGACCCAGTTCCTGCTAAACGATCACTTAAAGATAGGTTAGGAAGCAATGTGGATTCAGTACATCGTGATAGTAAAAGGTTTGTTTTCTCACCCACTTTCTGTTCTCATTGAAGATAATGATTATTTAGTGGTGTTCATTCACAATGAGTTTTAGCTTCCCATTCACTAATGTTTATTAGTTTACCATAATAACAATTTGTTTTGTTGAGTAGTTTAAGTTTCTTTTGAGGAATTTGAATGCATGGTATCCTTAATGGTTTTTGTCAACAACTCTGTTCTATGCTTATATGTTATGACTCTTATGATACCTTATTTAGTCCTCATTGCCAAATATACTATTTCAAGGTTATATATTTTGGTACATGATACCAGTAGAATCTGTCACTAGCAAAGTAGCAATTCACATCTGCAGATATATCATGCATATCTGCTTTGCTTTATGTTTGCTATTTCTGACTTCATTCAATTTATTCAGGCAGCATGGAGTTAATGGTAGATTGAGTGCCAAAGCTAGTAATGATGTGGATGGTAATGGGCTTATTCTTTATAGTAGTTGTAATGTTTGATGAAATTTTTAGTGAGTCAGAATTTTCCTCTTTTCTATATCTGAAGATACTCATCTTAGTAAACATCATCTCCGGTTCAAATCATGAAGAAAATTCAAAAAAACAGTAAGCAGAAGAATGTGGACCTTCGTGACATGCTATCACGAAAAGCTCACTCCTCATCAACTAACCAAAAAATGCACCAAAGTCCACCTGAGCCAAGAAACAGTAGACAGAGGGCTCATCAGCTTACACCTGAGCGAAATGATGATAAAAGGTGTATGCGTGTGCCAAATGATGGTCAGTGGGACCCAATTGAGGTTGGATCAAGAGATGATAGACGGATCCAATTACGTAACAACACTCGTGAACGAATCATCGATAATCGGTGGTTGAACTTGAAGCCGAACCACAGGGTTAAGCTCACAGATCATCGATTCAAGCCATGAAGATAAACCAGCAGGGTTGTGGTGAACAGAATCAGAGGCGATTTGTAACAACCCATCGTCATTGTTCAAAACACCCTTAAGGTGTTCGATCTTTTGCGTGACATCAACCATATCAGATGGTTTGACTTTATACCCATCTTCGTTGTACAGAATGCCCTAAATGTATTTCTATGTCTATGTATAGGTTTAATGATTGAATATTTTTGGCATGAAGGATGTTCTTGGGTCATATGGACTCGATGCAAAGAGTAGGGTCCTCAAATGAGTTACTCCCTTTGAAGTAGTTTTACAAGGTACTTTTAATAATAACGTTGTAAGTTTCTTGATTTTAGATTTAGTTTGTATAAGGATAGATGTTATGGGAACTTAGTTTTGCAGGTTTCAAGACCATCATATATACCCTCTTGGAGGGTTGTAAAGCTTGAAAGGTGTATACCTCTTGCTCTAGCAATTGATATCTTCATTGAACGGGGTATTGTTTTAAAACTTCTATCTTTCATTTAAGTATTTTTTTAGTTGTCTTTACTAGTTTGTGAAGTTAATGTTTTACTAGTTTGTTTGCAAGCAATGTTTAAAATCCGTACTTTTAGACTTGAAAATGTAGCACAAGGAAAATCATCTTATGTTGATCAATCACAAATTCAAGGTGTTTCTAATCTTGACCTTTTTAAGGAAGGTAAATACTTTATGAGCTACAGATCAGCCATAATTAGATAATGGTTTTAGATCACCAAGAATCTGGAAGGTAATTTGCTCTCAAAACTACTACTTATTTATTGACTACGTACCCCTTATATTTACCATTTGTTGCTTTGTACTTTATATTATTGAATATAACTATCTATGTATGAGTTTTTTATAAGTAAATTATCATTGTTGTTGCCTTGTAGTTGATATAAACTAGTCAAGTAAATTACAAGTGTTTTACATAAAGGGGTTTTTGGGTCAAAACTGACAAGTTTAATTTGATGAAATTGGTTTTGTCTTAGGTTGAAGAAGGTAAAGAAGAATACACTGATGGTGATTTGGATGAAGTTCGTGAAGATTGGGCGCGCTATGAATCGAATTTTATTAATATGTAGGCCTGAAATGATATATTTGGACCTGTGTTAGTATTGGTATTATACTTGTATTAGTATTGATACTAATTGAATTTGGACTTGTTTTATGCTTTGTAGTTGTTAATTAACAACTTTTGTAAACTTTGCTGGTATTTAATGGATTTCGCTTTTAATATTATTCGACAATTTGTTTTAGAAAACAATAGGTAAATTTATAAAAAATAAAAAAAATAAAAAATGCAGCTAATTTTATGACGTGCATTGCGCGTCATCTATTGCACGTCATAAAAATTTCATAGATGACACGCGGATGCGCGTCATCTAGTCATTTATGACTACCTCTTCCTTGACGCGCATTGCCCGTCATCTTTTGCACGTCATAAAATGCGCGTCATCTTTTGCGCGTCATAAACAGATGACGCGCGGATGCGCGTCATCTATCATTTATGACTACCCCTTCTTTGACACGCATTTGCGCGTCATCTGACCCCAAAGATGACGCGCAATGCGCGTCATCTATTGCAGTTTTTCTAGTCGTGTTTATTGAAATCTAGATAGAAATAAATACATCATAACAACTTATTTGACATTTAAAAGTTCTTACTTTATTATGGAAAAAAAGTTTTAGAAACTAATTAATAGTAATAAATAAATAAAGAAATAAAAAAACTATACATTAGTTAGTAGAATGCGTGTAGTTTGTAATCTATTCATGTCAACTTTATCTTACCATTAGTTACACGTGTCGAACTCTTACTCGTGTGAGTCATCACTACCTTTTGAAGTAACATAATATAATTTGCAGCAAAATAATATATAGTTTATAGATGACTAACCCCGATGGCAAGGTTGAGTGAAGCTAAAGCAGTGGTGCTAGCCACTCTGAGCCTGTATGTCTTGTTTGGCATGACATGTAGTATGTTTGGTGCGCACACTTCGTTCCCCCTAAACTTGCACGCGGGCAGGCTCGACCCTGTGTTATTATGCGCCGCTGCTAATGAACAGTTGTATTGCCCTCTTCCGTTTAGCAGCAAACTCTAAAATGCACAAAAAGGTTATTTAATTTTAAGACGTGTGTTTGCATTTAATACCTTTTTACAGTATAATACAATTTTAGTGCAACTCAAACATACATGATATGTTTAATTAAACACCTTAGATTGACAAGAAACCATAAAGCATGATTTATTTCATAATGTGTTTTATGTCGTATACGGAATTATCATCCGCACCATATATATGTACATACATCGCATATATGTATGCTAGAAAAAAAATGTGATACAAATGGTAAAATTAAAGCTTTATTCTTATTTACCCTTGTCATCAGTGAAAATTGTAATAGTTATCATTATTTTTCGTATATAATCAGCTCTGCATCTATAGTATTGAAAGGTTGTTGAATAGACTATATTAAAATTTCTTAAGTGGTCTCAAACAAAAATTATTAAGAATAGTTAATATGTGTATATATATTGAAAATAGAATAAAAAATATTTTAGTATGATGCTTCAACCATTTCACAACATATGTAGCCATTTCTTAAAATTTTTACTACTAGATTATAGTTCGCGTACAACACGCCAACTTGTTGACCCATTAAATAAATGTGTTTCACGGGCTATGATCATATACGAAATATAAGACTTAAGATAAGAACTGATATCCTTGAAACAAACAAAATATATAGTTATAATAATAATGACAACCCGTTTATCCAAAAAGGTTTGAAGTTTGATCCTTTAAATATATATACACTAAGATAAGATTTATATGTTCATACATAAACACACCTACACATAACATTTATTTTGGTATTTTACGTACAACGTCACGCCATCTGACCATGCCCAACAGGACTTTACATCTTTTATAAGGAATAGAATTCTGAACAATATTATTCTGTACATATTTGTTTTTTAGTTCAATTGATGTTACATAAATAAATGATTGTATAGCTGTTTTTACTTGTTTGACCAATCCGACTAGTAATCCATGTTGCTTCTGCTTTTTCCTAAGTTGATATACTAAAAGTGACATGAAAAAGAATACAATAAGCATGCAACCAGGGTTTCTGTCTTTTAATCATTTCAATCCAATTTACTACTTTAAATATATCATCAATATAATATAATTTCCCTAAAACTTTCTATATTGCTTTACAGACGATATACTATAATTTTGTTATTAATAATTAGTTTATTTATTACTTAGTTATAAGTCAAAAATATTTCGTGAAAATCAAGTAATAAAAGACCATCTTAACCAAACAATTAACTTAAATGGCCATTAGATCAAGAAAGTGAACCATTTTATCTTCGAAGAAACGACATACTATAAAAGTTTATTTACAAGCTGTGGTGTACATGCTTTTTATGGATTTCCTAACGAAAATTACGTGTTTTGGCACTTACCGGAGAAATACACATGATCAAGTGACGAAACCAATCAAACGACTCATTTCCATATAATCTCGTGGTTTTGGCCCTAACCCGCGAGTAAAGTCATTCATTTGTAGTTGAGGTGTCATTTTTACGTATTAAGTAAATGTACTTTTATAGAGAAACATGTAACTGTTATAAATGTTTTGAGATCGAATTAAGAAAACTGCTGGTACCTGAGGTTCACCGATCCAACGCATAGGATTGGCGGAGAGACCAAGCTCTTGTTCATGAACACCTTTGTGCCACCAGTCACTTAACAAGAGGTTGAACTCCCCATCATATTCAAAAGGTTCCTTCTTCCCTTCTTCAACATCTACTATTAATAATCCATATAATCCTGCTGATCTTTGCATCCCATAGTGTCCATGGTAAAAGTATGTACCCGCCTGCACCCCATCATTACTCCATTAATTTATTATTATTTTTAAAAGAATCTATAATATAATCCATTTTCAAACTTATTCATATTTATTTACTAGTTTTAAAAAACTCGTGTATTACACGGGTTAGAATAAATAAAATATTAATATAATAAAACTTATGTAAAATAAATGATATTTTAAAATATGATATGACTGAAATTATGTATAAGTAAGTACTATAAGTAATAAAACAGTGATATCAACATTTTATAACTTTGTTTTTAATTTTTTTTAAAAATAATATTTTGTTCTAAAACAAACCGTATAAAAATATCATTTTTTAAAATATTTTATTATCATAACTCCTAAATTAAATTATTTTTGGTTTTTAAATAATTTACTTTTTAAAAATAGTAATTTTATAATATATCATATTTTTAACAATGTTTGATATTTTAGAAAAAAATATTACTTATAAAAATTTATTTATTTTGAAATAACATTAATAACAAATATTTTTCTTAATTTATAAAAAAATTATTTTAATCTAAAAAATGTTAAATAATATTATTAGTAATTAAGGTAATTATTTAATAGGAGAGAGATGCGGGAAAATTTTGAGGAGGAGAATTGTGGTGGTGACACGTGTCATACCAAGTTACTCTTTTTATTATAATAGATAGATTTATTAAGTAAACAATTACAACGAACTTTCTGTAGAGACTTCACGGAATAGTTTGAATAGTTTACTTAACATTTGGTTATTAAGAGAATGAGAACGACTCTTAAAGCAACTGGTCAGGTTGCTGCTTTATAACTTGGAGGTCATGGGTTGAAGTCCTAAAAAATAACATACTTCATAAAATGTAGGGTTTAACGCTAAATACACACATACATACCTTATCAACCTTGAACCTGTAGACAAATGTTTCTCCAGGGTTTATGGCACATTGCGATATGGATGCCGTTCCATCAGCCCATGGTGTTCCAATCTAATGTATACATCAAGAAATCAAACAAATTTAAAAATGGTAAGAAACCTAATAACAATACTAAAGAAAGAATAATTACCAAAGTCGTGTGATTGGTTTTCACCTGTCTAATTCCATGCCAATGAATAACAACTCCCTCGGTGTGGAGTTTGTTTGTCAGATGGACAACAACAGTATCACCGGCCCGCGCCTTGATGGTCGGGCCAGGGAACCGACCGTTGATGCCCATCACCATGTTTTCCAAGCAATCGGGTGCACCGTACGTGTACTCGACTTCCCATTTGAAATGTCTAGCTTTTGCACCCGAAACCGAGCTCACAAATACCCCAAAACAACATAAGTATACAAGTAAACATATGGGTGTAAGCCTAAGAAGAGCCATTGAGGTCATTTCAAGGGACATTGGGTATATATATATAATGTGAGTGGACGCTTTTCAAAAGCTAATTTAGTGATGTTACATAACGTACCAATTGTAATGCTTGAGGTACAAGTTTTAAAGCATTGGTCTGGATTTGAGTATTTGCTTTGCATTAGCTGTTGGCAATTAGAATAGTTAAGTAGTGTTTTTTTTTTCCAAGTGGCATTGTACTATACATTAATTTTTCTTTATTACTAAACAAGTACTAGTTTAAAAACGTTAATTAGAAATATTGAAAACGTTTTTACAAAGATAGCTTTTACTTTCAACAAGGTTAAATTCATCCAAAATGACTCGAGATTAATTCGTTGGAGTTAGAATTGAGCATGACCTCTTCTAAGGTTTGAGTCTAAATTAAAGCTTATTAATTAAACGAGCTCAAACTAAAACTTCATACATCAAGCCTCATTACACTTGAAACCAATACTATAAATATATTTTAATATAAAAACATAATAAAATAGTAATTATTAATATAGAGAAAATCACATAAATTATTTTTATAGTTTAACCAGGTTGTATATTTGGTTCCTAAACTTTAAGAATTACAAATTTAGTTTAAACTTTTGTGTACTTATAGTATATTTGGTCTATGACATTAATTTTATTAAGTTTTTTTTTATATTTTATAAAATTTGAACTAACATTTAAATTTAATTTTAGGAACTAAAATTACAACGTTCACATAAAAATTTAGACTAACTTTGTAAATTTTAAATTTAAAAACCAAACTTTACAATAACTACATAAAAGTTTGGACTGAATTTGTAATTTTCAAAGTATAGGAAATAAATATGCAATCTAGTCAAGCCACAATGACTATTTGTGCAATTCTCTCTTATGTATAACTATCGTAAACCACCCACCCCCTCTTTCATGGCCCACACCATCCCCTGAGCGTTGTGGTTGCCCTTGGTCTTTTTCGCTGGCCTTTACCCCCCGCTCCTTGATCTTGCTTTTATACCTAAACAATTTTTCTCACACTTTATACTAAGATCTTATTTATAACTGATCAACAGGGGTTAGGCTATGCATTATGGGGCTTGACCAGGACATATTTCACCCCCTCCAACATGACACCCTGACGTGACCATGGTTACGAGACACTTTAATGTATTCTTTAACGTTTTACCAATTTCAATGGTCATGAGACAATTTAATGTTAAAAGAAATTTTTTTTTTCAAAAACTATAAATATGCATTCTACCGCATCTTCACTATATATATATACATTTTACTGCTCAACTTTTACTCCATTGTTCATTATATATTTTTGTAATAACATTTTATTCTACTCTAATCACTCATATTCAAAATTTGCATCATTCAACTTTTAAAAAAAGTAGTTTGGATGTAGAAATTACGTAATGACCGTCTAACAGGTTCGTAGAAGGATCAAACATGTTTGAACGTGCCATTCAAGCAACACTAACCATGATAGTGAAGGTGCGTGCAAACATGGTTCTTTTAAAATATTTTTTTGTGAAGAAACGAGTCATAAACACAAAGCATAAGCATTTAAACTTCGTTTTCAGATGAGCCGTGATTATTCCTTCATATAACTAGCTAGCTACATGGAACAAAATTATGTAAGGAGATACATAATATCCTTACAAGTGATTTGGTTGATCATGTCTGGAAAAATTGAAATGTAACAATTAGATTGCGTTATTTATTTATTGTAATATAATGTTCTTTTATATATATTGGAACATGTTTTTTTAATAAGTTTGTCTTTAAGTAGCAAGTTAAAAAAATTATAAATACAAAATAAATAAATAATTACACAATCATTTGTAGTTAAACCCCTATTGGTGTGATGATAACACATGTTTTAGTTGGTCAAGCCCCTTAATGTAACACATAACCTTGTAGAAATGACATCACGCGGGGTTGGATTTTATTTTTCTATTATTATATTTTTAAATACAAGAGTATATCAATAACTTTATAACTTTAACTCCAAAAACAACATATGTAAGTCCTTATTTTGATTTTTATGCCTATTACTTTAAAGAAATGTATGTATAATATCATACAAATATTGACGTACTATTAGATTTTTCCACAAAAGTCTTTGAATATTTTTTCAAATGAAAAACCAACATACTTTCTCTTTTTCTTGTAAAAGCGTTTAACAATTTGTACGTAAAACTCAACAATTTTTTTTTAAATAATTGTTTACACATTAAAGTCTCTTTCACATGTTAAATTTGAATAAACTATAGCAAAAAAAAAAAAAAAAAAAACAACTTTTGCTTGTTTTGTCTGCTTATTTTTTTTTACCTGAATGGCTCCTTTGGCTTATGGGAGCTCGAGTTCGGATAATTTAACTTATAAGAGCTCGAGCTCGAGCTCGACTTAATTCTAGCTCAAAATAGTTTTAGAAATTGAGTTTGAAATGAGCCAAGCTCGAGCTCCTAAAACTTTAACGAGCTACATAAGGAAAAAAAGTGCACACAAATGAAATATACCAGTAAAAATGTTGTTTTGATTTTTTTACAATTTTGTCAAATTAACATGCGGATGGACTTTTAATTGTAAAATATTATTGATGTATTTTTATAAAAGAAAACATAAAGTAATATGAATATTTATACGCACTAAACTCCGAAGATCCTATGTAAGAAAAATTAAAACGTATATTAGATTTTTATTATATTTCTTCTATTTTTAAATGTGTGAATACTTGAATTAGGATGTGTGTTGTCGCTATAAAAGTGGAGAAAAATTATATTTGACAAATTTGAACATTAAACCGACAAACCTAATGGCACCAACGAAACCTACTTTGAGAGTTAGGCCACAATTTAAATTTTCTCATGAATTAAAGCCACATGTGATGATTGATATGGTCAATGATATTAGTCAATTACACTAACTAATAATTTAGTAACATTTTTAAGATTACACATATATCATTTATTAACCATAGTGGACGAAAAGTATCGTGTCCTTTCCTACACATACACCCAACATAATTATAGTTAGTTTTTAAATCTTATAACTCTTTTAAGAACTTGTACATTTATAAAACTAGTTGATATCCAGTACGCGCGTTGCGCGAATTTATTTTTCGTTCACATTGTACATGTATTAACGTACAATATTATAATCGTCAGTTAACGTACAAATATTCTTCCATATCACTTTGTTAATTGAGCATTAAAGACAGTAACGAAAATAATAACAAATTAATAAATAAATGTAACAGATTAATAAAGTAAATACGGATTGAAAGGCTCAGATATGGGCTGTTCATTGTGGCTGCAAACAATCGTTTGCCACGCCAAAACAATGAACATAACAACCTTTTTTCTGTCGTCATCGCCTAATCCATATCAACTAACACATGATGCGTCAACCAACACGTGTGGTTAATCTCAAAAATCCCAAAAAGAAACTGCTCATGACATTGCTGCCCATCGGATAACGTCACGCGACGTTTCAAAGGCACCACCGTCTCTCAGAGACATGCTTCCTCCAGCTCGGCCCAACCACAAAAAAATTAACCGGAAAGATTTTGCCGAAACAAAAGTCTCAGATGAGGTTCACTCATCATCATCGACATGCGGCGACCACCAACGGTTTTAAGTCAGAAACATAAATCATGGACCCAAATAGGCAGTCGCACACCGTCGTCAAGCAATCGGAGCCACGCAGACGCCACCAAAGGCGGTCGACAAACCGCCGGCAACGTCGGGGGCCACAGATCTAGGCAGACGGGTCCATCGGAGCCGCCGCCCATAAACAACACCATCGACCCCCAACCGCCGGCAGAAGGGTGAGGCGTCGCAAAGGTGGAAGAAAAGCAGCGAGCCAACGATCGCCGGAGCAATAGAGACGGCCACCGACCGCAAAGGGGTGTGCCATGGGAAAAACCGCTAACGCCTAACATCTCTTCACCTTTAAAGCAGAAACACGGTAAACCAAAAGTGCACCAGATTTACCGTTCATGGAACTACTTTTTTCGTATGTAGGATAACGAATCGGAGGCAACCGGAGCCACGCAGACGCCACCAAAGACGGTCGACAGGCCGTCGGCGACGTCGACGGATACACCGGAGCCACCACCCATAAACAGTACCATAGAGCACCAACCGCCGACATAGGCGTAGGGTAGGCGGTAGAAGAGTGACTCGGCGCAACGGTGGAGGAAAAAGGAGCAACCCGACGATCGCCGGAGGAGCAGAGACGGCTACCGACCTCAAAGAGGCGCCGCATGGAAGCAACCGAACTGCCTAACAGCTGTGCACATTTAAAGCAACGACACGCACACCGAGGTTAGGGGGAGTATAATGAAAAGTTTCAAAAATCATGTGGTTAATCTGAGAAATCCCAAAAAGAAACTGCTCATGAGACTACTCTTTTCATAATAGGAGAATTATAAAGATAATATTTTTATATTGGTATAAGGTTAATAATAATTTGATCATATTAATGCAAAATTTGTTACAAAACTTTAGGTATTATTTATAACTTGCGATTTTTTGTACAAAGTTTATACTATTAGTTTTATATTTATATAAAGTAATAAAATTAGAATAAATTATTATTTTCCTCTATGTGGTTTAATCATATTTGTCATATTCATCCAAATATATATATTTTTTGTATCTGGCTCTCTAATGTTTTATAAAATTGTCATTTTCATTCAAAAATATTAATTCGTTAATTAAAAATGTAAAATCATCTGTCATTAAAAGGGATAGTAATAAAATGTTGTATATAAAGACAAAATTCTAATTTATGTTATCGTATTGTTGTCAAAATTCATTAATATGTTATTCTTCTATTCACGAAACATATATCGGACATGTTATCTTTTCATGTCCGAACCTTTCATCATGACTGAATCATGAGAGTGTCGGCTTCATCGATATGAAGGAGGATTTGGAACCCATTGCTAAAGGGTTGTATAGTAGAAACTATCACTTGGACTTCGCCATCTCCCGTATATCATGATTCAGTTCTACTCGATTATGGTTATGTAATTAAGGGATTTTGTTTTGTATTTTGAAGAGTAATTTTGTAAATATAGATGTTTAACATTTTAAATTAACAGAGTTAATGGTTTTTGATGAAAATGATAATTTTTTAAAACCTTTAGGAGTCAAATGAAAAAAAAAAAGATCTTTTTTTAATGTATGACAAATGTGACAAAACCACTGAAAAAAAACAATAATTCACTCTAAAATCAAGTAAAATTTGTACCGATATATTAAACAATATGATCGAATGATAGTATGAAAAACGGAAATGAATGGTGCACGTACTCCATATACACCTATTGTAAATTAAACTAATGTTTTCAAACTTCTCGTTTACACTTACAAAATGCCGATAAATATCACATTACACATGTTTATAATTATCTTTTGGTCAAAGGATGACATTAAAAAAAATCAAAATATGACATAAAATAAACATGCATGGCGCCTCATTCTCCTATTATGAAAAGAGTAGTCTCATGAGCAGTTTCTTTTTGAGATTTCTCAGATTAACCACATGATTTTTAAAACTTTTCATTATACTCCCCCCTAACCTCGGTGTGCGTGTCGTTGCTTTAAATGTGCACAGCTGTTAGGCAGTTCGGTTGCTTCCATGCGGCGCCTCTTTGAGGTCGGTAGCCGTCTCTGTTCCTCCGGCGATCGTCGGGTTGCTCCTTTTTCCTCCACCGTTGCGCCGAGTCACTCTTCTACCGCCTAACCTACGCCTATGTCGGCGGTTGGTGCTCCATGGTACTGTTTATGGGTGGTGGCTCCGGTGTATCCGTCGATGTCGCCGACGGCCTGTCATCCGTCTTTGGTGGCGTCTGCGTGGCTCCGGTGTATGTCGATGGTGTTGTTTATGGGCGGCGGCTCCGATGGACCCGTCTGCCTAGATCTGTGGCCCCCGACGTTGCCGGCGGTTTGTCGACCGCCTTTGGTGGCGTCTGCGTGGCTCCGATTGCTTGACGACGGTGTGCGACTGCCTATTTGGGTCCATGATTTATGTTTCTGACTTAAAACCGTTGGTGGTCGCCGCATGTCGATGATGATGAGTGAACCTCATCTGAGACTTTTGTTTCCGCAAAATCTTTCCGGTTAATTTTTTTGTGGTTGGGCCGAGCTGGAGGAAGCATGTCTCTGAGAGACGGTGGTGCCTTTGAAACGTCGCGTGACGTTATCCGACGGGCAGCAATGTCATGAGCTGTTTCTTTTTGGGATTTTTGAGATTAACCACACGTGTTGGTTGACGCATCATGTGTTAGTTGATATGGATTAGGCGATGACGACATAAAAAAGGTTGTTATGTTCATTGTTTTGGCGTGGCAAACGATTGTTTGCAGCCACAATGAACAGCCCATATCTGAGCCTTTCAATCCGTATTTTCTTTATTAATCTGTTACATTTATTTATTAATTTGTTATTATTTTCGTTACTGTCTTTAATGCTCAATTAACAAAGTGATATGGAAGAATATTTGTACGTTAACTGACGATTATAATATTGTACGTTAATACATGTACAATGTGAACGAAAAATAAATTCGCGCAACGCGCGTACTGGATATCAACTAGTTGACTCTAAATTTAAATATTGCGAGTTGAATCAACTAACGACCGATATAAAATAACTTTAAATTGTACAGTATTAAAAGATGGGTGATTATACTGTGCAGTTAACACTGAGAATTTATTTGTAAAAAATTTTTTTATCTTTTTTTTTTTGCGCGTACAGGGCGTATATTTCTATCCAAAGATGTCCGTATAATTTTTAAAGATTACATACCAAAAAATAGTGATAGCACGATACCTTATTCATTTTGATAACTATAATTTATGGTAGAGTTTATTTCAATTTAATTAAAAGAGTAAATTGCCATTTTCATCCCTGTGGTTTGGTAAAAATTGTCACTTTAATCTAATAGTTTGTTTTCGCATCTAGGTCCCTGTGGTTTACAAATCTTGTCATATTCATCCAGTCCGTTAACTCCATCCAAAATTTCCGTTAAATGAGGGGTATATTGGTCATTTTACATATATGTTTTTATTTTTCTTTTTTTTAAACCTGATTTAATATATACTCTTTAAATACATTGCTATTTTAGTCCCTGTGGTTTGAACGTATTTACCAATTTAGTCCAAAAATAACCACCACACCACTACCCGTCACAAGAACCACCGAACCACCACCACCGCCCCATCACAAAGCCACCAACACCACACCAGAGTGCCCACCACCACCACGCACATTGGATCGTCGCTACCATGTAAACCCTAAAAATCAACAATCAATATTGGACTTGTAACATACTACTTCGAAAATACATATCAAACCCTACTAATACCTCTACAATACTCGTTTTCAAGGGTTCCATATACGTTTTCAAAGGGGTTTGTTGTAAGTTCGAGATTAGCGGTTTGTTTCTAGGGTCTACATGGTGGTGGTGATCTAGTGTGTGACGGCGGAGACCTAATGTGTGGTGGTGGAGATCTAATGTGTGGTGGTGGTGCCCGTCTGGTGTGGTGTTGGTGGTTTTATGATAGGGTGGTGGTGATGATTTGGTGGTTCTGATGGAGTGGTGGTGGTTTTGCGGCGTGGTGGTGGTGTGGTGTGTAAATACGAGGTCCAACTCTAGATGGTTCCGGTCTTGTTGAACTTCGATTTACCGATGCTCTTTGAAGCTTCACACCTACGCACAATGAAAACAACATCAGTTAAGGCGTTCCAAGGGGGAAATATCCCTAGAACGACCCTCCGGCGTGAGAGTAAGTATTGGTTGAATGGAAATATGTGATAGGGATAATTAAGGGGAGCTTTTGTGTGTATTCTTTTGTGAGGATCTCGATTGTGAGGATCTCGATCCTCCTTACCTGGTATTTATAGTGTTTGCCTACTGCAATCGTGTGCTGATTTACAGGGATTATTCCCCGATAAATCCATTACCTTTTATATTCTCCGACCGTTACTGAATTATCGGTTATGATTGGGGTGATTCTGATGTAATTAAATGTGGGGCACATGTCCTGCTGGCTTACCCGTTCCGCCCACATGGGCCGGGCTTTCGGGTTCGGGTACCCGGTCTTATGTGGGTTATTTGTACCCTACATATACATGGTGGTTCCATCACGGGAGGTGGTGATATGGTGTTTTATGCCAAGGTGGTGGGATTTTTGGACTGAATTGCCAAACATGTCCAAACCACAGGGACTAAAATAGCAATTTATTTAAAGAGGATATATTAAATGGGGTTTAAAAAAATAGAAAAATAAAACATATATGTAAAATGACCAATATACCCTTCATTTAACGGAGAATGTTGGATGGAGTTAACGAACTGGATGAATATGACAAGATTTGTAAACCACAGGGACCCAAATGCGAAAAATAAACTATTGGATGAAAGTGACAATTTTCATCAAAACACATGGATGAAAATGACAATTTACTCTAATTAAAATGAAACAAACATGTATGTATTTGACATCACTTCAGAAAAATAAAATAACACTTACATCTATTGTATTAGTATCAATACGTTAATAACATAAAGTTTATAGTTTATATAGAACGTTATTTAAGAAATACTTAAACCGGAGCAATTGAAGTTATCAAGTACTAATTCCACTCTTTTATTAAATTTAGTTTCTTTGACCATGTTCATTTGATGTTACATTTGATTAATTTGTTTATGTAAAGTTTGAATTTTTTTTATGCATGTTAGCGAAAATAATTACAAAGGGAAATCTTTTTTGACCAGAATAAGAACATTTAGTAAATTAAATGCGGTGCTACTAGAAATGAACGTTGATTTAAATTGTGATTTTACAAAGCATATTGTAAATGTTTAAAACCACTAAATTAACATCTTTGGAAACGAATGAATTGTTTATCAGTGATTAAAAATCCAGAGTCATCATCATCATCGACCTCGTAGTCTATTTTAAGCAAAGATATAAAAAAAATTAAAATTTTAACCCAAATGTAGTTGTTTCAATATCCGCTTACACACCAAAAACACAGGCGTATGTGTTTATACATGAGTTTGTTTCATCGTGATTCTCATGTCATTTAAACGTCAACAAAAACATTCTTGTTTAAAATTCAAGTAAGATAGCGGATAGGTTGTTGTCTTGTTGATGTCGAAAAGAATCTATAAAGAGAAATAGACAAACAAAGAGAGAAGTAGAGTGGGGAGGTGAAAGTGGAAAGTGTTCACTTGAAATTGATTAGGATTTACTACAATAAAAAGACGTATGACGATGACATGCCATCGCAATAGGTTGACTTAGTTTTTGGTTATTGTAGACCGTATGGTGACGTCATGTCATCACAACAACAACAACAACAACAACAACAACAACAATAACAACAAAAGCAGCAACAACGACGATGACGCCGCCGCCGCCGTCGCCGGCGGCGGCGACGACGGCGACGACGACGTCAACAATATTGTTATTATTATTATTGTTATATTATTATTATTATTATTATTATTATTATTATTATAAAATATTATATTTATTGATTACAATTATAAACGGTAGTGTCAATTTGGGTAAAATATGTTTGGTTATTGTAGTTAGGGTTGATTACATACGTCAAAGGTTAACAGTGACCTGATTATAATCATCTGTGTTGAATTACACACGTTGATAGTAATTTTAGAGAAAATTAAGCTTATTAACGTTTGTTTATTCTTAATTATCATCAGTGAGTGTCAAACAACATCAAATGTTTGGTTATGATGATTAGCATCGATTACATTCATCAAACGTTAGCTATGATCCAATTACGATGATTGGTGTTGAATTATACATTTTGATAGTAATTTATGGGAAATCTATTATACTAATTGTTAGGACCGTTTTCGTACGGAGTACTAACTGATTTTGCGTGAGACCAAATCAAATAGCACGAAATTCTATTTAATTAGCGATCCAATCAGTGAGAACGACAACTGATTGATCTAACGATTAAACAAACGTTAAGAACGAGTTGAAATCGATCAGGAACGAACTATGAAGTTGGATGGACGAACTGGATCGATCAGGAACGAACTATGAAGTTGGATGGACGAACTGGGACGCTCTGGACGGATAGGGTATGATAGTATTCGAAGTGTTCCGTTTTTCCATGAATTATGTGGTATTTATAGGTTTTCAATGTTCAGTCGTATGACTGAGCCATTAGCATGGTTCAGTCGTGCGACTGAATCATGCGTTTGACTCATACGCACGATTGAAGGTTCAGTCGTGTGACCGAGTCAATCTTATGTCTCAATCATACAACTGATCCAGTCACCTGGTTTAGTCATGCGACTGGTCCATAAGTATGGTTCGTTCGTGCGTATGGTCCATAAGTATGGTCCATTAGCATGGTCCATTAGCATGAATAACCACATTAATAAGTTGAACACATTTCTAAGTCATTATTGACTTAGAACTATGTACAACAATCACAAACCTATATATTATGTTCATTCATATATGTAATACTAAATACAATAAGAGTATGATATAATCAAAGACAAATAAACATCAAAACACATATCATATTTCATTAAGCGCTTGTATTACATATGTGTAAGAAATGAAAGATATTTACATTGAAGAACATAAACTAGGAACATAGTGTATCAACAAACTCCCCCTTGGACCTAGTTTATCCTATTGTCTAACATTCTTCACATGTTCTTGAAATTTCTTGTACTTCTCTTCTTTAGTGACTCCCGTGTATATCTTAAAAGCGAAACAGAGTCGTATAACGTGTTGGAACTGGAGAGCTTGTACAATATCTTGCGTGTCATAGAACAGTGTCCACTTGTACAAGGTATATACATCTTCTTCTGACAAGTTAGTGAGCCACATTGGGTCACCCTGATAGTCTCTATTTTTCCTTCTCTGTTCAAAACTATGACCGCTTCCCCGGTCCTCCAATCATAATACCACTATTTGAAGTGTGGAGTGAAGTCCTGAGGCATCTCCCGTAAAGGAATTTTAGACATTGTATGCGGGGGACTCCACTTCAACACAACCTTAGGCCTTCCAGTGATAGGGTCAACTTCAGTCTTATGAATGAACCTCTTAGGTTGCTGAGGTCTGAAGTTTACCTATCTGGTGTGGTATTCTTTCTTCAACACCATCTCAAACCATCCCGACATCTTCCTCGAGTTGGCATATAACAGATCTAAACAAGCTAATTTGTTTAACTCAAATCCAGGAAGAGTCTTCAGATCGTGTGGATATCTGAAGTACTCAATCTCTTTCTCCCGTTTCACCACATACACCTCTAAATCATTGAAGTAAGCCCAACTGATAATCTTGCCTGAGACCTTCTGATGTCGCTTAACTTTGTAAAGTTTGGTGTAGGCATTGAGCTTTGGAGGTTCACGCTGAGCTTTCATTTCTGCCAAACAAGCAGCCCATTCAGCTTTCTTTAGATTAACATAAGCGTCTGTAGCTTGAGCTTTACCTTCAGTCTCTTCTTTCTCAGTCTCTTTCTCTTCTAGCTTGTCAAATGTATCACTGCCAAATGTCTCACTCAAGTCAGTGATAACATTGCCATCCGGGTCAGTGTACTGAGGATAATAATCTGATGTGATATCCTCGATCTCTATTTCATCCACTCCTTGTAACTCCTCGTCACTCACAACATCGACCTCCGGAGCATCTTTGACAAGCTCATCAGGATTCAGTCGAAACATATCCGCAAGCTGCTCGTCCGTCAGGTCGTGGATAATCTCTCCTTCTTCTGGGGTGTAACTCATAGACCATCTCACAGTCCCTTGCAAATCAAGAATCATAGTGAGTTGAGTCTGGATTTGCTGAAGGGGAGTGACATCATAATCATCGGTCTGTTGAGTTTCATCTATTCGATGAAAAAATCAACAATGCACACATTAATCATTAATCAAGACATTAAACATAAATTATCATTAATTACATTAATGTAATACACAATTCAAGTACAAAAAGTTTCAAATACATAAACATCTTATTCATTAATTTTGTCATGATCTTGTGACTTTTCAGCTTGAGGAGCAGAGGATGAGGTTCCTTGATCTTGATTCCTTTTCGTGCACATCTCCCTTGTTGATTGAGTCGAGGCTGTTGCATTAGCATCACCTTTACGTTCATCCTCCTCATAATCATCCTTCTCTTTCTCCTGTCCACTCTTTCCGGCTTCCTCCTCATCACTGTCTTCTTCCAATTCATCATCACTTGAATCATCATCATCATCACCATCATCTTCGTCTCCCTTAATCTTTAGTGGGTCACCCTTCATACCCTTCAGCCTTAACATGATCTTCTTGTTCTTTTCCTTCAACTCCTTAATCCTTTTGGTGGATGCAAGCACTAGCTCATTTTGAGCTTTCAGGGCATTGTGAGCTCGAACTAAAGCTCTCTCATGAGCTTCGCTCTTCTCAGTGAGCTGGGTAATCTGCTTGCCCTGTGCTGCATTTACCGCCATCAGCTGGTTCGTCTAATTGGCTCTAAGATCATCAGTTGCCAACAGTTTAAGCACCAGTCTGTTTAGGCTCGCCAACTGTTCCTCTAACCCAACCGTGGGTAGAGTAATGCCCTGCGGAGGTGGGAACTGGGTGGATGTGCCAGCTTGGGGAATGGTAGGTGTAGTAGTGGATGTGGTGTAGATGGGAGTAGTAATGGGAATGGATTGTGGAGGGACGGTTTTGGGTATAGTGGGTGAGGAAGATGTGGGTATATGAGTGGTGGATGGTATGGTAGTGGTGATGGCTGGGATGGAAGTAGTGGTAGTAGTGTCGGTGACAGTGGTGGTGGCAGAGGTTGTGGTGGTGGGGGAACTCATTAGGATGATCCTCTGTCTCTTCCCCTTCTTACCATAAGGTTGGGCCATCCTTTTCTTCCTGGACCCCCTAGCAATCGATGCTCCCCCTGGGCTGATAGGCTGGTCGGGTGTGTATGTTCGATATGTGACATCAGTGTCAACAAACTCAGTACCAGTTTAGTGTCCACTAACCGCCTCTTTCCCTTTCTTGATAGCCACAACCCTGCTACCGACTCTCCTGGTGAGAGGCTCCTTATCAGAATCATCATCGTCATCTATCAGAAAGTCCTGGTGGATGGCAGCTTGCTCGGATCCACCAAGAGCTGAAGAACCACTCTGCTGAGGTGGTGGAGGAATGGTAGACGTGTCAGTGGCTCTTGATAGAACTCCAAGACTCGCAGATGCAAGACTCGCCTCAAGTCATCCTCCCCTATGTCTATAGCCTCTCCAAAGATAGAACTCCAAATCCGAAAGGGCTCAACAGATCGGTCTACAACAGCATTCTCCCAGAATGCCTGATGTAGTGAGCGGTAAGGTGTGTAAGGAGTAGATATGGCGCGGTGTATCCTCGATCGGCGTAGAAACTCAATGATCCCGACAAAATCTGATGCATTCCGAGACGTGGTGTTGAGATAAGCACAAATATTGTGCTTAGTGCTCATCATCCATCTATCAACCATTTTACTGCAATACACGCAACAAACATGTTAGATCCGTTCACAAGAAAGAATATTTGAGCTTGAACAGATCATATCAAACTGGTTCAATCGTACAATTGAACCATACGACTGAACTCAGTCGTACGATTGAGACTCTGACTGAGCATAGTCGTGTGCCATGACATGCGGTTGAATCAGTCGTGCGACTAAGTCACCGATTGATTCAATCGTGCGATTGAATCATGCGTCTGCTCAATCGTTCGACTGAAGTTCATCCGTATGTCCTGTCGCATACGCACTGTGCGAGTCCAAAATTTTGAATCTTCATCAAAACAATGATTTACACAACAAGATTCGATTCATTAGATGAGCATAAACTCGTTGTTACACTCATTATCCGTTAAGTTCCCATTTAAGTCCATTTAGAGGTCGAATTTTGGGGTTATCTATTTCGGTTTGAGTTTTAATTCATTCGGACAAGTTTAGTTTGATTTTATTTTCTGATGTATCATGAATTTGTTTCTCACTGTACCTGTAGATGAATATCAATCGGTTAGTATGGAGAAATCAATGGAAATCACAGGGAAAAATTTAAAAAGGGTGTCTTTGGGTATTTGGGAGTTTGGGAGAATTTGAAATCAAGTGTAGGGATACGATCGATTGAGCCCCCTATTTATACTGATTTGAGTTCCAGTCGTGCGACTGGACCCATTCGGATGGTTCATACGTGCGACTGAGGTTCAATCGTACGACTGACTCATACTCCCTTTTCCAATCGTGTGATTGGTTCATTCTGATGTTACCAATCGTACGACTCGGCCATCCTTATGTTTCAGTCGTGCAATTGAGCCATACTTGTGGTCCAATCGAATGACTAGGCCATACTTATGGTCCATTCGTGCAATTGGCTCATACTTATGATCCAATCATGTGACTGGCCCATATTTATATCCCATAGTGCGATTGGGTCATTCTAGTGAATTTGACTTAGTTTGTTCCATTAATTCACATACTCATCGTTGATATATGACATTATGACCATTGATCATCTCAGACATGATCCTTTTAAATAAAAACTTTTGATCACCTCAAACGTGATCCTTTTACATGAAAACCGTTTGATCACCTCAGACGTGATCCTTTTAAATGAAACCTTTTGATCACCTTAGACGTGATCTTTTTACAGTTCAGAAACATGCTTTTATCAGATAACATCCGGTTCAATTTATGACATTCACAGATTTCATCTTGTTACATAGTCCAATATCAACTCAATACAGACAACTAAAAACAAGAAAAATTTTAAACAAACTGAACTAAGACATATTTTTGTATTTTTTTCATTCGAGGTGGATTGAAAATATTTTAACATTACTTAAACGATTTCTCCCCCTAAGCAGAGCAGCTTCAAGCTTTTTCATCATTTCTAGAAAGATTCATATGGAATCATACAGGCATAAACATAATCATTTGAGACCTTTTATATTTACTTAGATAACAGAGAATGTTATATTTACCCATCACCAAATCTTATTCATCTAAGAGTCAAAATCTCTAACAGGAAATCATGATAGAGCTGTTATGTAGCACATATTGATTTTGACCATCGGGGAATGCAACCATGATGATTGTTAGTATACTTGTCCACTTAAATCCATACATAGATTTTTGACACACATCGGTGATTATTTAAGATTTTTGACACACATCGGTGATTATTTAGGTTTATTATTTCAACAAGCATTTGTGGATCCCACACATATATTGTAACCAACTTTCTTCAGGAGATTTTGAGTGGTTTTTGACAAGAAGAAACTATTCCAGGAGCTTTCAACGAGATGCCAAGCCTCAGGTCAGTGCCATCGCACATCAGAGAGGCGCAAACAACAATGAATTCTAGAATATTTACGTTGTGATTATTCTCAGGTCAGTGCCATCGCACAGCAGAGAGGCACACAACGTATCTTCTTGTTAGAGAAATTTTATTTTACATATAACACACCAACAAAATTTGTCATTAGCTTGATTGCGTTTCACATTTTTCATGCACTTTGCTCAGTTTTATTGTCGTTCGCACACATTTGTGGCGTTCATTTTGCTCCTTACCCCTTATTGGAAATACGTTGATTGTGTTAACCAGGAATAAGATGGAAACCCACAGCCTGTTGAATGATTTAGTATTAATTTATTCACCAATGAAGTCTACTAGTCTATTGTGTTGAATCTACCGACACATCATATAATGGACTAGCAACCCCTAGATCTAATTTCTCTATGTAACCACAGTAACAGACTAGCTTACTATCATTTTTCCTTTATTTGACTTAGACTTCTCAGACTTATAGTTTTTTTGTAATTTTTAATATAACAGTGTACAACATTTAAATCTTTTTGATGTCCCAAACAATTGGATCCCTGTGTACTATCATTTTCCATAATATTGAATCAATTTCACAGATTTGATGTCTTTGCTTTTCAGCTTATCTGTCCGCCTCCTTTTTTTAAGTAATTAAATACTAACTACTGAAAGTAAAACTATTCTCCCTCTAAAATTCTAAAACCGAAAATCATTTTGTGTTTTTGAAATTTTAAAGACAGAAAAAATAAAATATACATAAATAAAATAAAATAAAATAAAAAATAAAAATAAGACATAGAGACGGACTATGAACTTGATTCGTCTGGAATCACATCATCTTTCTTTTTAACGCCATTAACCTCTAATAGATAATGAAATCGAGGTTTATCAAAAGCTTTTGTGTAGAGGTCGGCGCGTTGGAAATCCGTGTTTATTTAAACAAAATCGATTAATTGTTTTTCAAAATAGTCACGTATAAAGTGATATTTAATGCCGACGTGTTTAGTTTTGGGGTGTTGGACCGGATTTTTAGTGACAACAATAGCAACAGAATTATCAAAAAATAGGGGTGTTAGATAATTTCAAACCTTAGTCTCGCATTTGCTGTTGAATCCAGATGATTTGTGAACAACAACTTGCAGCAGCAACGTATTCAACTCCATATGTTGACAGAGCAATAGACGTCTGCTTCTTACACTGCCAGGTGACTAATCGTCTTCCAAAGAACTGACATCCCGCAGATGTTGACTTATAATTTATCTTGCAACCACCATAATCTGAGTCACTATATGCTGTTAGCTCAAAGTCATCATCATGAGGATACCACAACCCAAGCGTTGGAGTACCCTTCAGATATGAAAGATCCTTTTTACCCTGATCAGATTATTTACTTTTGGTTTTGCCTGATATCTGGAACAGAGACACGTGGTGTACATAATATCAGGATGAGAAGCTGTGAGGTACATCAGAGATCCGATCATTCCTCGATACATAGTGGCATCTACCAGATCACCATTTTCATCGGGTGCCACATCATGGTTCGTGGCAAGTGGAGTACCAGCAACTGTTGCATTCTCCATGTCGAACTAACTAAGGATATCTCCAACATATTTGGTCTGATGCAGGAAGATTTATTTGGTGTCTGATCTACCTGTAAACCAAGAAAAAACTTCATCTCTCCCATGGCACTCATTTTAAACTCAGCTTTCATCACCGATTCAAATTCTTTACATAATGCTTTATTTTTAGAACCGAATATTATGTCATCCACGTATATCTGCACCATTAGTAAATCACCATCCTTTTCCTTTATGAACAATATGCAGTCAATTACACCTCTGCGAAAGCCATGTTTCAGCAGATGAGTAGAGAGTTTCTCATACCAGGCTCGAGGGGCTTGATAGAGCCCGTACAAAGCCTTGTCTAGTTTATAAACTCTATCCCGATGATAAGGATCCTCGAATCCTTCGGGTTAACTAACATAAACTGTTTCACGGATTTCACCATGAAGAAATGCACTTTTCACATCCAATTGATATACTTTTATCTTCATAAAGGATGCATAGGCTAGGAAGATTCTAATTTCTTTCATCCTTGCCACTGGTGCAAACACTTAATTGTAGTCAACTCCTTCAACTTGCCTAAACCCTTGAACAACTAGCCTAGCCTTATTTCTAATTATGACCCCTTGGTCATCCTTCTTACATCGAAGAACCCACTTAGTGCCAATCACCTTAGCACCTTTTAGTCTATCCACAAGTGTCCAGATGCCTAACTTCTTAAACTGTAGGAGTTCTTCTTGCATGGCACTTACCCATGCGTCATCCTTTAAGGCATCACTTACATACTTAGGCTCAACTTAAGACACAAAACATCGATATGCCCCATCATGTATGTACCCCTTTTCGATGACCGCAGCATAGTCAACTGAGTATAGCTGATTTCTTGTCTAAACTCCCAAGAGAAGATACCCGATGATGTTATCCAGGGGATGATTCATATTAATCCTAGTTCCAGGAGTTGTGGGAACTGCTACTTCATCATCGAGGTTTTAAATCACATGATCAGTTTCTGTGGCTGTCGAATGACTAGGTTCAGAAGTTCTAGTCACTTCATGATCAGCTGGAGGTGTACTATTAACAATGGGGACCTGTTCCTCTTGGTTCACATTCTCATTTGCAGCTTCTTCATCATCAGAGGACGGATCGCTTATCTCTAGATCTTCCCCTGAAGGGCTAGAAGTACCTTCTAATGGAGCTGAGGATGCCGAGTCTCGAGTTGGAGTATTCAGAACGTCATACATCGTTTGAGTGGCCACCTCATCATCAGAATGGGAAGAAGGTAGATTAAAAGATTTAAAAAATCCATCATAGTCAAAGAAGAAGGAATGTCCTTTTTCAGCAGGGGGTGGTGTATCTTTGTACATCAACATTGCACCACACTTCTACCTAAACAGTTGAATTATTATAAACACTTTTGTCTGGTATACTGTAGCCAAGAAAGATACCCTTTTCTGCCTTCTCACAGATCTTCCCAGTCTGATTTTTCTTTAACAGCATGCAGGGGGCTCCAAATGGTTCTAGATACTCCAAATTAGGTTTACGTTGCTGGAGCAGCTCATAACAAGTTTTTCCATGATGTTTGACCTCTAAGACTCAATTAAGAGTATAGCACGCATTAGCCACTGCCTCGTTCCAGAATTGGACCGACAGTTTTGAGTCAGCTAGCATTGTCCTTGCTGTTTCTATCAAGCTCCTATTCTTCCGTTCAGCAACTCCATTCATCTGTGGAGTGTAGGCAGAATAAAATTGATGAACAATCCCTTTCTCTCGATAGAATGCCTCCATCTACTAATTCTTGGCTCTGTCCCGTTGTCTGAACGTAGTTTCCTCACTTTAAGCTTGTAGAGTTACTCTAATATGGTAACTAGATGTTTGAATAATTAAAATGTCTCTGACTTTGCTTTTAGAAACATCACCCAAAGAATCTTGAGTAATCATCCATCACCACAAAGCAGTACCAATCTCCAGCAATGCTCTTTGTGCTGACAGGGCCAAACAGATCCATATGGAGAAGCTCAAGAGGAATTTCTATAGAATGAACTTTCTTTGATTTATGAGACCTCTTTGTCTGTTTCCCTTTCTTGCATGCTACGCAGAAATCTGGGAGCTGGAAGTTCTTGACAGTAACTCCATCCACCAGATCATTCTGAACCAAATGATTCATCTTCCTGGGATTGATGTGTCCCATTCTCCAATGCCAGGAAACAGAATCCCACGCAGTTGCTTTTGACAAGAAACACGGAGCAGTAGCCTCAGTTGTGGAGGCTTTTGAAAGGTCCAAGACATACAGGTCGTTATATCTTGAAGCTGACATTAAAACTTGCTCCTCCTTGATAACATACTCCTTCTTAAGTATGTAACACTTCTTATTGTCAAACACGACCTTAAAGCCCTTATCTCAAATTTGGGAGACAGAAAGCAAGTTGTTTTGCAATTGCCAAACGTAGTTTATCTTGTCAAACTTTACTTTCTCGTTTCCCACTTCGCCTTGAGCGGTGATATATCCTCCTTTGTTTCCTGCGAAAGATACATGTCCCCCTTTAATTTGCTTTCTGTTGAAAAGAGGGACGAATTCCCGGTCATGTGCCTGGAAGACCCACTATCAATAATTCAGGTATTAGTGATAGTGCTGTAACAAACAACCTGCACAAAGAATAGAAATGATTAGTTCAGGTTTGGGACCCAAGCCTTTACTGGCTTGGGTTTCCCAGAGGTATCACATATCATGAACTCAACCTACTGACCTTCGGAGGACGAGGACACTTTTTTCTTCTTCTTGTCCTCACTATCAGACACATTACTTGATTTTTCTTTCCACAAACCAGTTTTGTGCAAGGCCTGTTTGTGGTAAACAGGCGACTGGCTTATGGTTTGAACTTTTGGTTCACTAATATTCCTAGGTTTAACCTTAGGTAACACAGCTTCGCTTTGAGCTTGTCTGTGTTTCCTTTGGTATCTCGAAGGAGTATTAGATCTATTTTTAAAAATTCTTTGTTTTTCATGAAAAAGTTCAATTTTCCTTTTAGGTGTCTGATAATAAGGACAATTTGGAGAAATATGTCCTCGTTTTCCACAACTGTAGTAGGATCTCCCTTCGACAGTTTGAGGAAAACTTTGATGAGGGGTTGAGTATGGTCGAGGGCTTGTCAGTTTCTCTTCCTTCTTAGATGCTTCACATTCTTTAACAAACTTAATTGTTTTGACATTTTGAACATCTTTTTCTTTCATTTTATCAGGATTTTGATGAATAACATGTTTAGGGTTTGTTGGTTTAGATTTTTTAGGTTATGAAGTAGACGTTTGTGAAGCCGACCTAACATTTTCCTTTTGAACTTTATCGCACAAATCCTCTATAAGCACCTTATCTTTCAATCCTGAAGTAGTAGCCTTTTGTTCAATGACAGACTGCACAGGTTTACCTGTGGACTCTGGATCACTGAAGAGAGGAGTAGTCATCACATGATCCTTAACTGGGTTATTATTTATTGGTCTACATTTAGTATTTAAAAGGATCGCATGTGGAGGCGGTACTACTTTATATCCTAGACCTTCCCCATCGTTACGTTCTTTCACTAAGTTCTGAACCATGTGACCTATGCAGTTTTTGATTTAAAGATTTAACCTCGACTTGCAAAACTGCTTTTTTCCTTTTTAGTTTCCTCTAAAGTAGTTAAATAGAACTTAATGTCATTTGATTGATTTAGGGCAACAACCTCGGTTTCCCTTAATTGTTTCCCTAGTAGTTCTATCTTTTCTTTAAAACTGCACTCATTTTGTTTTAAAACACGGTTTGCTTCAGTGCAGAGTTTTAAATCATTTACCAGATTATCATTGTGTTCTAATAACCTAGCAAATTTTAAGTCAATGCTTTCTCTAAATTTATCACATTCATCACAAGCATGTTTATCAAACAATTCGTCTTTAGAGTATACCTGTGCAGAACTAGATGAATCAGCCATAAATGTAGATTCAGACTCTTTAATAACTGGAGATTCTGAGTTTGCAGCACTCAATTCTTTTTCAACAATATGCTCTACAACATCCATAGCTTCTTCAATCTCTGAACGTGCATGCTCAGCTATGATGTCTCTCACACTCGCAAATCCATCATCCAAATCATCAACTAATGCTACATTTGATTCTCCCTCAGATACAAATCAGAAGGACCAGTCTTATCCTTCATCGCCCTGAGCAACCATAGCTTTCGACTCTTTACCTGATGATGCCCCAATCTTCTCTTTGTCTTGACGGTTGATCGAAGAAAAAGGGTTGTCGTTACCAGTCTTCTTCGGCTTTACGCATTCACGTTTGAAATGCCCTTTTTCTCCACAGTTAAAGCACGTGACCTTGGTTTTATCAAACCCAAATGTAGTGTCTTTAGTGGCAACCAAGTTTTACCCCGTCTTCTTAACACACTTTTTGGTTCTCCTCACTGCACTAGCCAAAGCCCACATTATATCCATACGCTCCAACTCAGTCTCATCCACCTGAGCGTAGTCCTCGTCAGCTAGATGACAATTTCCAATCTTCTCCATAGTTAAAGCACGTGACCTTGGTTTTATCAAACCCAAATGTAGTGTCTTTAGTGGCAACCAAGTTTTACCACGTCTTCTTAACACACTTTTTGGTTCTCCTTACTGCACTAGCCAAAGCCCACATTATATCCATACGCTCCAACTCAGTCTCATCCACCTGAGCGTAGTCCTCGTCAGCTAGATGACAATTTCCAATCTTATCAGCGACTAACCCATCATAAGAATGAACCACTGCAGCTAGAAGATCCATGTGCTCTTTGGCAACTTCCACAGTGACATTTCCAAGATTCTCGGTCTTCAGCTTAGTTGGGTTGGAATCATGGACAATGTATTGGGTTCCAGATGAACTTGACACTTTGCTTCCCGAGGAACTGCTTTGGGAAGGAGCAGATGAATTAGACACAAACACGTTTGTAGCAGTGCGTCTGATGAAGCCGGAGTAGGACCAGAATTGTACAGTGAAAGATTCTGAGCGTAGGATCCTTTCTTAGACTTGTATTTCAATCGTACATCCTCCTCCCTTAGCTTCAAGATGAAATCATTTATGTCTAAAGTTGCAAGAGTGTCAATCTGTCTCAGATTAGACACAAATGGATCACATTTGTCTGGCAGACCATCAGCAAAGCTTGAAACTTTATCTTCCATAAATGTAGTCACACCATGAGTATGCAACTCACTCATAAAATGATAAAATCTATGAATAATGTCATCTAAGCTCTCATTTCTTATAGGAGAGAAATTATCAAATTTCTTTTTGAGAGCTTTAGCCTTCAGCACCTTCAAGGTTGCATTACCATCATATCTCTTTCTAAAGCCTCCTATAACTTCTTCGACTGCTTGTTCTTCGAGAATTGATGGAATATATCCTTAGGTATCGACTGAGTCAACAGTGCATATGTTTTCTTTTCAGCGTTATGTAGAACCTTCTGAGCTTCATTCATACCCCTAGAGTCAACTTCACCCTATTAGCACTGACTGGTACAGTATAACCAGTCTTAATAGATGTCCATAGATTAGGGTCTACACCATTCAAGTATATCTCAAACCGCTGCTTCCACTGTGGGTACTCATCCAATGTCAACAACTTCGGCGGTTTGTTGTGATTCCCTATCTTATTTTCCAGAAGAAGAAGATTCTAGAAACACGAGTCTTTGCCGGCAGTGAATGCAACAAACTGGTTTTCCATGGCTTAAAACTTGACAAACTTAAAACAAGACAGATTCAATCATGCAATTGAGAAAGGCGACTGGTTCAATCGTACGATTGAAGGATGCGAATGAATTCACTCGCGCGATTGGATTCAGTCGTGCGAATGAAGAGGACGATTGAGGTCAACCGACTGGAATAGCTTAACCGTGCGAATGAACGATGCGACTGAGTCCGATCGTGGGATAGGAATATGCGAATGGGATTCAGTCGTACGATTGATCCATCGTGCGACTGAGGCTACAGTGTTTGAAAAAGTTGAATTTTGAACACTTTGACACAAAATACAAATTTTTCAAGAACCCTAATCTGCCGTATGATGAAAAGTCGAAACTTTAACTCATGCACTCGTCAAAAACACGTTTCCAAGCAAAAAAGTGATTCTTTTGATTAAAACATTAATTTTAACACCAAAACTAATCGAATCCACGCAAAATCACGAGCCTAAGCTCTGATACCACTTGTTAGGACCGTTTTCGTACGGAGTACTAATTGATTTTGCGTGAGACCAAATCAAATAGCGTGGAATTCTATTCGATTGGGAATCCAATCAGTGAGAACGACAACCTGATCGATCTAACGATTAAACAAACGTTAAGAACGAGTTGGAATCGATCAGGAACGAACTATGAAGTTGGATGGATGAACTTGGACGCTTTGGACCGCTAGGGTATGATAGTATTCAAAGTGTTCCGTTTTTCCAAGAATTATGTGGTATTTATAGGTTTTCAGTGTTCAGCCGTACGATTGAGCCATTAGCATGGTTCAGTCGTGCGACTGACTCATGCGTTGACTCATACACATGACTGAAGGTTCAGTCATGCGACTGAGTCAATCTTATGTCTCAATCATACGACTGATCCAGTCACCTAGTTCAGTCGTGCGACTGGTCCATAAGTATGGTTCATTCGTGCGTATGGTCCATAAGTATGGTCCATTAGCATGAATAACCACTTACTAAGTTGAACACATTTCTTAGTCATTATTGACTTAGAACTATGTACAAAAACCTCAAACCTATATATTATGTTCATTCATATATGTAATACTAATACAATAAGTATGATATAATCAAAGACAAATAAACATTAAAACACATATCATATTTCATTAAGCACTTGTATTACATATGTATAAGAAATGAAAGACATTTACATTAAAGAACATAAACTAGGAACATAGTGTATCAACACTAATAATATATATTAATAAAACAAATTAAAATTTTAACACATGTCATCTTCTCACATTCTTATTGTCACGTGTCATCTTCTTACACACTCCTTGCATATGTTACTAGCATTACAAGTTTAGCTTTTATTAATCATATCAAATGTTAAAGATTTATTTATATTATTTCTAGATTATAAAAACACTTACACACATATATACATATATAATAATAATAATAAAAATGATTTTTTTAATACAGAGAACTTTTTAAAAACAAATTTAAGAAAAAAATTAGAATGTAGTTGATTATTCATGATTCGAATCATATACTATCTAAAAATTATTTTGAAATTTTTAAATACTAACTACTAACTGTTAATTTAATTCAACCCGTGTAAAACAAATGTTTCTGAACTAGTTATTTGTATAATAGTAAGTTATGTCTTTTATGATTAATTATCATTGATAAGAGTCAACGAAGCTCAAATATGTTTGGTTATGATGATTAGGGTCCATTAGATATGTCAAAGGTTAGCTATGATCCAATTATGATCATTTGTGTTCAATTATACATGTTAATGGTAATTTATGAGAAGTTATGCTTGTTACTCATAAGTTAAGATTGTTTATGCTCAAGTGTCCAACAAAATCAAAGATGCTAGATTATGAGTATTAGGATCGATTTTATATGTTAAAAGTTAGCTATAATTGAATTATGATAATTGGTCTTGAATCATGAACATTGATGGTAATTTACAGGAAATTAAGCTTATTACCGATAAATTAAGTTAGTTTATTCGCAATTCGTATCAATGGATATCTAACAAGCTCAAAGATGCTTTATTGTGATAACTAATGTTGATTACATATGTCAAAAGTTAGTTAAGTTAGGACAAACAAGCGTAGCAGGAGCATACAGTGGTGATGGAGTGGTGGTGGTGGTGGGGGTGGGTGGGTGGGGGGGGGTTCGAGACCCCCTTGTGCATGAATATAAACTTCTTTCTAGTTGCCAGTCGTGTAAGTTACTATTTACTTTCAATATACATCATCATTAAATAGCTTTTAGATGTTACTAACATTTTGATTTCATATATCAATATAGCATTAAGTAAGAAAAAGCGATCAAAGGGAAGAAACTTAAACTTACCTGAAAACACTCCCTGTTCAATTTGGTCACATGGAAAAACAGTATAAATCCGTGAGAGAAAATAGTTAGCTGTTTGTTAGGGCTTTATCTAATCATGTTTCTTCGGTTCCTTTTCATTATTCCACCTGGGATCAAAGTTCCTGTTACTTTTAAGATATCATTTCATCATTTTCATAATACGGCTCAGGGAATAGAACGAAACAGCTCTATTCAAGTTTGCATGCGAGTCGTTCATACGCCCAGAGACAATACCTTCAGGTATGAAAACATGTGTTATTTAAATATGTATTATTAAATGTTTTCCAAATCTTATGAATATTGTTTTTATTGTCAAAGGAGCAACAATACGGGAACCCGAGCCATATTGAAACGTGAAGAGTGCGCATTTTAAAGAATGGTTGGGATGGATCAACCCGAGGGCAAAAGAGAATTAGGCCAGTTTAAAACTTTTGTTTATATAATTTGTTAAGTATACTATTATCTTGTGTTCATATGTTGTTATCATTTTATTTAAATATAGTATATTGTTATTATATTGTTGTTTTAGTAGGTTGTTTTAGTATGTTGTTTACTTTAAAATGAGTTGAAATCACCATTAGGCAACGATAATATGTTTATGCTTTTAACATGTTGTGTTTGGGTAATATTGACCTACTTAAAATAATTGTTGTTGACATTATGTCTATTAACGTGATTTTGGTGCATTTTAACAAACATTTTGTTTAAATGAGTCAAAATCACACGAACACATTTTAAAAAAATTAATATTATTTGACAATTAGTTTAAATGAGTTAAAATCACCCAAACACAATTCAATAATGTTAATGGGAGTCTAGTGATCATTTATGGCAATAGAGTTCGCATGATCTTGAAAGTAATTTCGATGGTGGTGGCGGAAAAGTGCATGAGGCATGGATGTGGTGCCTATCTGGCCTATGTGAAGTATGTGGATGTGACAGTACTACGATTATCGGACGTACCAGTCGTGTATGACTTTCTAGACGTGTTTCTGGAGTATCTATCAAGTGTGCCACTTGACCACGAGATGAAGTTCCAGATCAATCTGATACCTGGTGCCCAACCTGTTGCTAAGGCACCATATCATCTAGCTCCTGTTAAGATGAAGGAACTGATGACTCGGCTGCAAGAGTTGCTAGATAAGGGGTTCATTCGACCGAGTATCTCTCCATGGGGTGCTCCGGTATTATTTATAAAGAAGAAGGACGGTAGTATGAGGATGTGCATCGACTACCGTGAGCAGAACAAGTTGAAGGTGAAGAATCAGTATCTGTTACCGAGGACTGATGACTTGTTTGATCAAGTGGTTCTCAAGGATAGATCTCCGATCTTGTTACCATCAGCTGAAGGTGAAAGAGCGGGATATTCCTAAGACAGCTTTTCATACGTGTTATGGACACTACGAGTTTCTCGTGATGTCTTTTGGTTTAACCAACATGCTAGCTACTTTTATGGATTTGATGAATCGGGTTTGTCAACCTATGCTAGATAAATCAGTGATTGTTTTTATTAATACCATACTGATTTATTCGAGGAGCGAAGAAGAGTATGCTAGTCACATCCATGAGGTGTTGGAGACGCTTAGAAGAGAAAAGTTGTATGCCAAGTTCTCAAAGTGTGCGTTCTGGTTACGCGAAGTTTAGTTTTTGGGTCATGTGGTTAATCCTGAAAGGATTATGGTAGACCCGGCAAAAGTTGAGGCGGTGATGCAATGGACGTCTCTAAAGACGCCCTCCGATATTCATAGTTTCTTGGGTTTAGCAGGCTACTACAGAAGATTCATCTATGACTTCTCCAAGATAGCTTCACCATTGACTAAGTTGACCCATAAGGATGTGAAGTTCGTATGGGGTCTAGAGCAGGAGAATGTTTTGAAGAGATAAAGACGAGATTGACTCAAGCTCTTGTCTATTCGGATGCTTTTTATTCGGGATTAGGTTGCGTGTTGATGCAACAGGGGAGGGTTATAGCCTATGTGTCCTGGTAGTTGAAGATTCATCAGGCTAACTACTTTACTCATGATTTGGAGTTGGCGGTTATGGTCTTTACATTGAATATTTGGAGGCACTACTTGTATGGGACGAAGTGCAAAATCTACACTGATCACAAGAGCTTGAAGTACTTTTTCAATCAAAAGGTTTTGAATATGAGGCAAAGGAGATGGTTGGAGCTTATCAAAGACTATGATTATGAGATCCACTACCATCCAGGAAAGGCCAACGTGGTGGCGGATGCCCTTAGCCGAAACGAGAGACCCGATCCGATCTGGGCGAAGGATTAGCAATTGGTCATGACCTCCGATATGATGAAGCAGGTCAAGGAATTTCAAAATAAAGCGCTGAAGGAAGATCAGATTAACTCCAAAAGGATGAAGGTCTAAACGTCGAGTTAGGGGAGATCACTCTTGGTGTCAGAACCCGATCGGGGCGGACGTGGATTCCTTGTATGGAGATTCATATAGGAAGATCATGGATGAGGCTCATAAGAGTTGATACTCAATTCATCCCAGTGCCACAAAGATGTATCAGGATATAAAGAAAGACTACTGGTGGTCAGATATGAAGCGCGATGTAGCCAAGTATGTGAGTAAGTGCCTTACTTGTCTGCAAGTGAAGGCCAAGCATCAGAAACCATACGGGAAGATCCAACCCTTGGATATACCCGAGTGGAAGTGGGAGCACATCACCATGGACTTTATTACGAAGTTTCCGCATACGATAACGGGTATGACACCATATGGGTGATAGTTGATCGTCTCATGAAAAGTGCTCATTTCTGTCGATCCGTGAAACGTATTCATGAGAGATTGGCGGACCTGTTTAAAGAGATTGTAACTCGTCATGGTGTACCGGTGTGTATCGTGTCCTATCGTGACACTCTGTTTACATCAAAGTTTTGGAAGAGAATTTGATGATGCGATGGAGATGAGGTTACATATTAGTACGGCTTACCATCCTCAGACAGATGATCAGTCGGAGAGAACACTCAGACGTTAGGAGATATGCTTCGGGCATGCGTCATTATTTTGGTGGAAGTTGGGATGAACACTTACCATTAGCCGAGTTCTCATATAACAACAGTTATCATGCCAGTATTGGTATGCCTCCTTATGAGATGCTATACGGTAGGAGTGTAGGACGTCCATATGTTAGGGTGATATCGGGCAGAAGGAGTTGGGGAGTGCAGGACCGGTGAAGGGTATGCACTTACAACACAACAACACAAAGATGAGAGTGTGGAACAACACTTAACAATTCAAATGGCGAACTAGAAAAGTAAGTTTTGAGAACTAAGAAACACAAGTGTATATGAGACAGAACAAGAACAACACAAGTAATTGGTTTTCAAGGTTGATGTATATTGCTCTCTAGTTTCTTACAAGTGCTTACAAAAGTTCTACTAATAAGATACAAGGACCAGAAATACATATACTACAACCTACAACCGGCCATACTTTGAAGGCCAGCTGGATACATGATCTAGACAACAAAATCAATGTAGAGTCAAAAGGCAGATTGCCTTTTGACTAGTGACTATGACATGCCATAGCTCACATCCTAAATGTATTAAAAAAGGATAAAGTACATAAAGTGTAAAGTTACAGACTCAAGACCTCAATGTACAGTTACCAAAAGCATGGACCTTTCACCAACTACTGTAAAGTTGGTGTCTAATCAGAGTTGCAGCGGAAAGGGTTCCATCTTTATATAAAAAGTACATCAGATAAAGCATGTGATCAAAAGTCTTCGGAAGAAATTTATCTTCAATAGTTGGCTTCGGAAGACCTTGTCTTTGAAGCTTCAGAAGACTTCATCTTTGGCTTCGGAAGATATTGGTCTTGGCTTCGGAAGATTTCACACTTAGAGTAATTTCTAAGGCAGTGTGTGAAACTTCCGAAGCATTCCACTTCATGCACACTTGTGCATGCATATAGTAGAGACTTTGGGTATTTGGGTTACATCAGCCTTACAGATAAACCTTACAAACTCCCCCTAGGTTGATGCTACCAGAACACTTGAATATTTCAGATGTTGACAGTCCTCAGACTCTCATAGTGTCTTCTCAAGTCAAAGAGATCAGGCAGAGGAAGATTGAACATATCCTGCCATGTGTAGATATTTTCAACACCTTGATCTCTTATGACATGCCATCTTTCTAGATTTGTAGTGTATGTCCAAGACAAGATGGGTCTTCCTGATGCTAGAGGAGCTGATTGGATTGGAGTTGATGGAGCATCCTCTTGTTATACATCCTCAGGATGTTTCGACTTATCCTGAGGTCTGGAGATGGATGCTTCTTTCTTCTTTTTCTTTGACTTTGGTTTAGAAACCATCTTTTTTCTCCTCTTTGAACCTTTTAACTGAGAAGACTGGCCTGCAACACCTGATTGATCTTCTTTGTCTTTCTCAGTTGGGTCTTCCTCTCTCACAGGTTCAGATTGAGAGGGATAGATCCCTACTGTGGATCAAAAGTGGAAGCTTGCTGAGGTTCAGCAGGAGATTCAGGTTGTGTTGTCTTAAATGGTTCAACCTTAATCTCCACTTCCTGAGGGACCTGACTTGGTGAGGAGTGTAAGTCAACCTCTTTGTATCTTTTGCTTGATTACCCTGATATGCTCATCCATGGTGGACAGAGACATAGGACCAACTCTCCTTTCGGAGAATCCGTACAGCTTTAAGAAGCTCATCATCTTCTGCCTATCATCAAACTTCTTCATGCTTTTCTGGATGATGGCTCTAGATTTTACAGCCTCTTCCCTTAACTTTCTTTTGGTGATCTTTCTTTATTTGACTACATCAAGTTCAAGTTGTTTGAGGTACTCAAACTCAATGTAATCAAAGGGTAAGGGAAGAAGTGTATTAGCTTGATAGAGGCCTGTGGCACTCAGATAGTTTATCATGTTTATCCTATCCTTCTCTTTGTCTACCTGAGGTTCTTGTGGAGCCACATCCTCTTGTTCATGACTTTCTTGAACTGGGGAGAGAGTAGGCACATGCTTGTAGAGTCTTTTTTGTCTTCTTTCTTCTTTGATCTTAAGAAGTAACTCTACATCCTCTTCCTCTTTTCTCTCCTTGACAATTCTATGTCAGCCAGTTCATTTAATTCATCTAAGGGGAGGGAAATAATGTTATCAATATCATAGTTCCTGGTCTGCAAGTAGTTGATCCTGCCTGCCCTTAACTCATCATCCTGAGTATTTGGTCTAGGGCCAGCCCTGATAGCAGTTTCCATGAGTCTTGTAGACCCAGTAGAGGAACTTTCTCCCGTTGCTTCCTTTTCCTTTCTCTCTCATCCTCCTAAATCTCCTCAGAAATCATTTTGCTTTTCACTTTATCACTCACAGACCTTTGTAACTCAGGGTGGAGAGAGCTTTAGCCTTCATTGCTTGGTGTAGCTTCCAAGCTCTGGCCATAGAGAGGTTGAGATGCACCTTCACCAGCTGGTGTCTTATCAAGGAAATGAACCTCTGCAGCAGTTAATGGTGAGACAGGGCTCTCAGGTTCTACCATTGGGCTGTTAGTCAAGGTTTCCCCTATGAAGCTAATCTTAGGGTCTGCCTCAACATCCAGTTGACCGATGGTATTGCCTGATTGTCATAGTCTTCTTCTGTAGCTGAACTCTGCAGTGATCCTGTCTTGAATCCTTTGAGCCAACCCGTCAGCTTGTCTAGATTGGCCTTGGTTGACAAGTGGCATGTTGACAAGGTCAAGACCTTCATAGTAGTTCAAGGTATGAAAGTTAAAGACTTCTTGCTGCCCTTGAACTCTTTGAAAAATAAGAGCTCTTCTATCAGCATCATATCTCCACTCAATAATGTAATTTGAACTTGGTGGAGATGACATAGCTCTTGGAATGCCTTTCTCAAACAGACTCCTAATGACAGAGTCTATATTGTCCATATCAATATGAACTTGAGGGCTCCTAGAGTCTATACTATCCACATTAATATGAACTTGAGAAAGTTGCTGAGTACGCACATTTTCAAGTGAGGATGGTGAGTCCTCATTGTCCATACTCCCTAAAGAACTCCTAGGTTCTGTGACTGTAATGACTTTCTCCCCCTTTTTGGTAGCATCACCCTCTTGCATAGGTGAGCTAGGAGTTAGGTCAATCATATTCACAGGTTCTTGTGTTCCTGGTTGAGCTCTTTTTAAAGGTCTCCCAGCTAGTTTTTCCTTAAGATAAGATATCTCAAGTTGCTGATCATTGACCCTGTTTTGCAAGGTAGTCAATTGAGATTAAGGATTACTAACCTTGGAGACTAGATAAGTGCATGTTTTGACAGCTTTTGCACCTGTAGTCTCAGATTCCCCTCATCTTTATCAGAAGAATCATTGGGGGATGACAGAATTGGACCGGAGTCTTCTCTCTCACCACCAACATGGTGTTCTTGGCTGTTGGATTTCCTCTGCTCAGTGACAGCTTCAATTGAAGTGCCAAAGAGCTGACTTGCCATGGTTGAGGTCTGAATGATGTAATCACTTGCTGAAGTGAGAGCCTCTTCTATATGGATATCCTGAACAGGTGCAGAAGTATCCACCTCAGTGATGGGTGACTGATGTGGGCTAGACCTAGGTGACTTAGGAGCACTCATCTCTCTTTGAGGAGTGGAATAGTAGGGAGACTCATGATACTCACTGACACCTAAGTCTTCATCAGTATAGAAGTCAAGAGTAGAAATGGGTTGGTTTAAGTCTAAAGGCTGGGGATGGTAGCTGTCTCCTGAAGGTTGTTCATTTGAGTGTTGAGACTCAGAGTGAAGGCTTAAGACATTTGAGCTTGTGAGCCCATCAGGCTGAGCATGAGGAACCTCAACACTGATCTTAGAAGTAATGGGAGTGGTTTGCTCCTTAGGAGAAGTGGGAGCTCTAGTATCAACTTCCTCCTATATAGGTAAGTATATGGGGGTCTGCACAGACTCAATAGCCTGAGCAGGGGTTCGTTTGAGTTTTCTCTTGTAGGTGAGGGTGATTTGTGTCTGTTTTGGTAGTTGAGATGTAGAAGGTGTGGGTTCAATACTAGTTTGTGTTACTAGGTTGTCACCTTGAGCAATGAGCTCTAACATTTTTAGGGCAAGGGCTGTTTCTACCCCTGAGAAGCCAACAGTTGACTTCCTTAAAATTTTAAAGATGTCAGGCTTCATCTGTCCCAATTTAAGAATATTACCTGTTTCCCTCAACTGTGAGCCCAATTCATAGTTAAGAATGTATTGAACATATCTAGGAAACATGTAATATTCTAAGGAGTCTAAGTTCGCAATCAAATTAGTATAAACAAATTGAGAGTACCTGAACTTGACTCCCTGAACCATCCCATGAACTATGAAAGAGAGATCTTTAGGAATCTGGTCCCACCCTCCATGCTTGTTGGACAAACTATGGATAACCACATGAAGTAGGTATTTCCACTGAGGTGAGACCTTCACTTTCCTGAAGGTCTTTACAGAGAAATCTCCCTCATAGCCCATCTGCCTAAAAGAATAATTAACAGTTTCTTTTGGAAAGAAAACATCACCTAGTTCATCATCCAGCTGAAGATGATTGTTGATGATGGCCGGAGTGATGAAGATTGTTCTCCCCTGCACTGTGGCAGACAGTGCCTTCTCCCCGTCCATAATGACCTCTTGGAAGGTCTTCCAAAACTCAAGCAAATGATCCTCATACAGAGTAGGATCAAGGTAAGGGAGGTGAAGTAGTTTGATAGAGCTAGGAATTGGCGTACCTCAGAGAAATGTGAATCTTTCTCAGAGTGTAACAGAGCAACCTGCTTGTGTTACCTGTGTAACTGCATGGAGAAATCTAGTTCATTTCTTCTGTTAAGGTTGGCCATTGTGAGAAAGATGAATCGAGGTGAAAGATGAATCGCAGGCGGTTTCAGAGAAAAATTTAGAATTTAGTTTTGGAAGAAAGATGAAGATGATAGAAAGAGGGGGAACCGATTGGGTGTATATGTGAAAAGGATTTGAGACAATGTTAATGAAAGATGATAAACTTTGAAATCCGGATATTGGTCCTACCTCTGAAAAATTACGTAGCTTTTTTGCTCAAAAAATTGTTTTCTTGGAATTCAAAAAGGCTTCCGAAGGTAAATTATCTTCGAAAGTTTTAATGAAAAAGCTTCCGAAGCCAAAATGACTTCGGAAGAATTTTCGAAGAGTTTTGACAAATTTACTTTGGAAGAGAATTTAGACTGAGATGTTTTGTTCAATAAAACAGAGCTTTTGAGAGTTAATTTCCTTCGGAAGAAAATGGTCCTTGAAAACATATAAGTGCCGAAGAGAGTTTTAGGGGGTGTTTGTTTTTTGAAAAAACCTCTTCCCCACCTCTTCATCTGCACGCTCACAGACGCGGGAAGAGGTTTTTACTTCGCAGACTGTTTGTTTTCTGGAAGACGTTTCATTAAAAAACGTCTTCAACACCTCTGCACGGAGAAGAGGTGGAACAATGTCTTCACACCTCTTCTAACCTCTTCTCCATTTTCTACCCACCTCCCCTACTCTTCACAATGGCCACAGACCCCCTACTCTCCGTCTCCCCATCCACCACCATCTCCTCCGACCACCACCACCACCCGCTTCCTCACCCTCCACCGCCTCAAACACCCCGTCGTCCTCCCCTCTGCCGCCACCACCACCACCACCACCACCATCTCCCCCTCCGCCCAATCCCGAGCCATCGAGTCCCTTCGTAAATTCCAACACATCATCCACTCCCTCAACATCCCCCCTCCCACCTCCGCTGTTGTTGTAAGTTAGGGCTGGATGGTTGAACAGGGGGTGTAGGATACGAAACAGATCGCTGTTGTTGTAAGTTAGATGGAGGCATAGGATTGTGAAATACGGGGTGGTAAACGGGGTATTGAGGGGTGTGGGAGTAAGGGCCGCCGGTGGCGGTGGGTGGCGGATACGAGGCGGCGGAAGACGTCGGAGGATAATGGGTGTTAGGGTTTGGTGTAATTGGTGGTGGTGAAGATGAGGGATTGAAGAATCGTTGAACATCGAAGGGTCCGTTACTTGGTTGTTGGTTTTGATTTCCAGTGGAAGCCATGAATCAACACACACAATTAACAGATTGTTAATTTGATTGAAGATTATGGAGATTGGGATATGAATGTGAGATTAGAAGATGATTTGGGGATTATGATGTGAATTGAAAGGAAGAATGATTGAAATTGATTGAACACTCTTGTTGCAGAGTGAGATTATGGAGAGTGTGAATATTGAAGACTGGGTTGGATGAGATTGGGTTGGATGAGATTGGGTTGGATGAGATTGGGTTGCTTGAAGTGTGCAGGAGGGATTGGAAGTTTACTAGGGGTGAATTGAGGGGTCTTGTTGGAAGTTTGTATATGGTTAGTTTGTTTGTATGATTAGTTTGTGTTTGTATATGGTTTCTATGATTAGTTTGTTTATATGATTAGTTTGTATATGATTAGTTTGTATATGGTTAGTTTGTTTGTATGATTAGTTTAATTACAGAATATTTCAGCATTTTGCAGATGTTAAACAAAACAAACAGTCTTTTTCTTGCAGACTGCAAATATTTGGTCCACTTCTTCTGCTGCAGATGTCTGCAGATGTGGTCCGCAGACTGCAGACGTTTTCCTGCAGAAAAAACAAACAACACCTTAAGCTTTGGAAGAAATTTTAGAAATTTCTTTACAGGCAAAATTTACTTAGGCAGTTATTTATCTTGAAGGTATATTTTCTTCCGAAGATAAAATCATATCTTCCGAATGATCAAGATTTGTCAAAAATCTAAGAAAACTCTTCAAAAAGTTTTTATTTATAGAAAACATGAGCTGATATCAGCTTATGAATGTGATAAACTAGACAACTTAGGACACATAGATTTTAAGAAATAAAATGAATTTGTTTTAAGAAAAACTACTCAAAGTTAATCATCCCAAAAGCTGATATAAGATACTTAAATCTCTGTTCATCAAAGGCTTTTGTAAACAGATCAGCATATTGTTCATTTGTGTTAACATTAACTAGTTTAATTAATCCCTTTTCAAAGTTATCTCTAATTAAATAATACCTGATATTTATGTGTTTTGTCCTTGAGTGCTGCACAGGATTCTTTATGATGGAGATAGCACTGTTGTTGTCTATGTGAATAGGAGTCTCCTTGAAGTTTAAACCATAGTCAAGCACCTGATTCTAAATCCAAAGCACTTGAGCACAGCAGCTTGCAGCAGTAATGTATTCAGCTTTAGCAGTTGATGCAGAGACACAGGATTGCTTCTTGCATTGCCATGAGACAACCCTTCCACCAAGGAACTGACATCCGCCAGATGTAGACTTTGCAATCATATTGCAACCACCATAATCACTATCTGTATATGTATACAGATTGAAGTCAGAATTCTTGGGATACCAAAGACTAAGTGTTGAGGCACCTTTGAGGTATCTTAGAATTCTCTTAACAGTGATAAGGTGAGACATTTTGGGGTTCGCTTGATATCTTGCACAAATACATGTAGCAAACATGATATCAGGCCTACTAGCTGTAAGATACATAAGAAACCTAATCATAGCCCTATAAAGGTGTTCATCCACATACTCCCCCTCAAGTTCAGGCCCAAGGGAGTGATTTCTTACTATGGGTGTCTTAGTAATTTTACAATCAGTCATGTTGAATCTTTTGAGTATGTCCTGAATATACTTTGACTGACTTATGAAGATTCCATCTTCAACTTGTTTTACTTGAATTCCCAGAAAAAAATTGAGTTCCCCTGTGGCACTCATTTCAAATTTGTCCTTCATCAGTTTCTCTAAGTCTTTGCAGAACCTTGGATTAGTTGAACCAAAAATGATATCATCCACATACACTTGAACTAGCATTAAGTTATTTCCGTGTCCTTTGAAGAAGAGAGTTCCATCTATAGTACCCCTTCTGTATCCATGCTTACAGAGATACTGAGATAGAGTCTCATACCACTTTCTTGGTGCTTGGTGTAGTCCATAAAGAGCCTTATCAAGCTTGCAAATATAATCAGGATGATCAGGATCTGTAAAACCAGGTGGTTGTTTGACAAACACCTCTTCATTAATCACCCCATATAGAAAAGCACACTTGACATCAAGTTGATAGACCTTGAAGTTTTTGGATGCAACAAATGCCAAGAATATCCTAACAGCTTCTAGTCTTGCTACAGGAGCAAAGACATCAGTGTAGTCAATTCCTTCTTCTTGTGCGTATCCTTGAACAACTAGTCTAGCTTTGTTTTTTTATGACAATACCTCTATCATCTTTCTTATTCCTAAAGACCCATTTGGTTCCTATAGTTTTCTTCCTATGAGGAAGAGGACATAGGTTCCAAACCTTCTGTCTTTTGAATTGAAGCAGCTCCTCTTGCATGGCTTCATCCTAACTTCCATCCTTCAGAGCCTCATCAAATTTCTTAGACTCTATCTGGGACAAGAAAAAAGAGTGAAGACAAACATTTGCTTCATGGGTTTATCCTCTTGTTCTTACCCCAGTTTCAACATCTCCAATGATATTTGTGGTAGGATGAGATTTGTGGATCCTTAGCTGAGGGATCACAACAAGTTGCTGAGAGAGATCTAAACTAGAGAAATTTAGATCTTGCATTGATGCTTCTTACACCACATCAACACACTTATCAAGATAAACTTGATCCAATGAGTGTGTGACATCATCGATATGTTCATCTATGGAGTGGTTATCAGCATCAAGAAATTCTTGATCACTGTCACCACCACCATTATTTTCTTCAGCATTTGAAGTTTCTTTGTTTGGTTGTTGAGCTTCTGAGTTGGAACTTGAAGGCATCTCAGATGTATTAGCTAAATTTGTCATTATTATGCTGATAGAAATTTCTTTTGCTGAAGTAGTTACAACTAGAGCTAAAGATATGTAACTTGAAGGTCTTCTTAGCTCAAATCTTGGATCAGAATCTCCTGGTTGTAAAATATCTGTAGATCCTGAAACATTCTCACAAGATTTGTTAAAATAGTTGGTAAGTAAATCAAGATCAAATAGCCAATCCGGACCAGAACCTTTCACACTGGGAGTGTGCTCATTGAAAGTCACATTGGCTGACTCCTCAACTACTCTAGTTCTGAGATTGTATACTCTATAAGCTTTAGCTTGAGAAGAATATCCAATAAAGTATCCATCATCTGATTTCTCAGTAAACTTGGCAATTTGATCTTTGGTATTCAAGATGCTGTATGGACATCCAAATAACTTAAGACAACTAATGAAAGGTTTCCTCTTGTGCCAAAGTTCATAAGGAGTCTTATTATGAGTCTTAACCACTAAAACTCTGTTTTGCACATAGCAGGCAGTGTTGACTGCCTCTGCCCAGAAGGTGATGGGCAGCTTATAGTCAGACAACATGGTTCTTGTAGCTTCAATTAGTGTCCTGCTTCTCCTCTCAGCAACACCATTTTGCTGAGGAGTCCTGGGAGCACTGTATTATCTTGTAATACTCTTTTCATCATAAAATGTATCAAGGATTTGGTTCTTAAATTCAGTTCCTTGATCATATCTTATGGTTTTGACCTTGTGATCACATTGATTCTCAATCTTTTAGATATAATTCTTCAGAATCTCGAGGGTCCCATCCTTATTTCTAAAAAAGAAATCCCGAGTGAATCTTGTAATATCATCTGTGATCACCAGACAGTAAGATGTCCTTCCTAGACTCATTACACTAGTGGGGCCAAAGGGATCCATATTTAAAGCAAGAAGCAGAACTACAATAAATTGATTACAACCCAGGAATTCATCACAGTAGCAGAACTTACACGCCTACTCGAACAAGAACGCTCAAAGAAGCAACCTGATGACCTTTTTTTTGTATGTATATGTGTATATATGTATGTATATGTGTATATATGTATGTATATGTGTATATATGTATGTATATGTGTATATATGTATGTATATGTGTATATATGTATGTATATGTATGTATCAAGTGTAGGGGTGTAGTGATGGAGTTTCTTTCCTTAGGCTTTTGAGATACCTTATGTTGCTTCCCTTTTAGGCATGCAACACAATGATCATCACTTGTAAACTCTTTCCTTGGCATTCCAGTTACCAAATCATTCTTAATCAGCTTATTCATGTTTTTAAAGTTTACATGACATATTCTTTTATGCCAGAGAAAAGACTCATCACTATTAGCTTTAGATAGAAAGCATGAAACTTCTCCTCAGGGAGATGTTTCTTGAAAGTCCATCTTATACATGTTCCCTCTCCTGGGGGCTCTGAGGAGGATATGCTCATGAGGAATAATCAGCCCAGGCTTGACAACAATGCACTCATGCTCAGTAAAGAGCATGTTATGACTTTGATCACAAAATTAGGATACACTCAGAAGATTGTACCCAATCTCCTTGACAAAGTTTACCTTCTCAAAGCTGAGCTTACCATTTGTGACCTTATCCCTTCCAGAAATGTAACTTCCTTCTTCTCCTCCAAAGGCAACTAGTCCTCCATCAATTCTTTCAAACTTTTAGAGTAGTGACCTATTGCCTGTAATGTGCCTGGAACAGCCACTATCAATGATCCAGATATTTTTGTTTGTCTTGAGCTGTTCCTGCACAAAGAAAATGATTAGTTACATTTGGAAACCCAAGCCTTATTGGTCTTTGGCTCATCAAAAGAAATAGAAGGTAGTGAAACAGTAATAGATCCTATAATTGTGCTTTGAGGATCTTTTGCTGTTGTTGATGGATAATTTTCAGTCACTTGATCTTTCTTTGACTTCCACGCCACCTTTGGAAGTTTGGACCTGACCTTCAATACTTCGGAAGCTTTTGAGACTTCGGAAGTGTTGATGACTGGACCTTCGGAAGTTCCTGCTAAAACTGCAGCAAACTTTAGTGCTTCGGAAGTATTCCTTTCTTGGAATACTTCTGAGACCAAATTTTCTTCCGAAGGCAATTTTCCACTTGCCTTCTTCTTTACTTTGCAACTTCCGAAGGAAACAAATTTTCCTTCCAAAGCTGAATTCTTCTTGGAGCTCTTGGAAGTCTCTTTCTTGGTCATATGAAGAGTACCTCTTGGATTGTATGGACAATCCTTAGCCAGATGAGAAGTACTTTCACACATGACACAATTCATCTTTTTCTTCCCAAGAGTTTTTCTCTGAGAGCAAGGATGACTTTGATCACTTCCCTTTTCCACCTTTATTTTTGCAGATGCTGAGACAGTCCTTTTGGGCTGAGGACTGTTCTTGGAGTTGGATGATTCAGGCTGTGTAGTAGTGATACACAACTGATCAGCCTTCTTCTTGATGCTGTAATGATTTGAACATGAACCAGAACTCTTGGTAGAAGAGTTGAGGTTGATGTCTTCAGTCATAACCATGTCAAACCCTGTAGAGATAAAGACTTATTTCTGCTTAGAGTCAGAAGTTGTCTTGATCTCTTGAGCCCTCTTAGCCTTTCTCTTGCTCTTTCTAATCAAGTTCTTCCTTATAGACTTGGTCATCACAGGCTTCCTGCTCTCCTCAGAAGGATAATGACCCTTCTTAGAGTTCTCCTCTTCATTCTTCTCAGAGGAATTCTTCACTATCACTTCTTCATCCTCTTCACTTAAGGGGTGTATGAGAGGAAGCTCATCTTCACAAGTTCCACACCTAGGTGATCTTACAGACAAGATTGTGTGTGGAGGAGCTATCTCACTAGATCCCAGTCCCTGCTTGTTTTGATAACAAGCTTTTGCATGTAAGGATGAGGATATGATGTTCTTGAAGGTCTCTTCTTCAACAACACATTTTCTACCCTGGCTTTGCTGATCACAAGCTCAGCCTGACATTCAGTTAACTTAGTTATAAGATCCTTGATCTGAGTCCTATAATTTGTATGCTCATGTTTTAAGACTGAAATGGTTTTCTTTAAGTCCTCTATCTTTAACTTATAATCATTTTCAGCCTTTCTAAAATCAGATTTCAAGATGTTTAAGGACTCAAGATCAGATCTTATTTTTAAGTTATAGGACCTGTATCTATTGATTTTAGCAATGCATTCAGGAGTACAGAGATGTTCCAATACTTTGATTTCATCATGGTCAGCCATTAATGCTTGGTTTGGAGATGCATCTTCCACCTGAAAGCTCCCGTAAAAGCCTCCTTCTTCAACAGCAACTGCAGCTTGCTGCTTTGGCTTCTTATTCTGGGTAGCTTTATCAGTATAGTTTGGTTTGGATTATGCTTTTCTACCATTTGTTCTTGGTTCCTTGCATTCCTTAGCAAAGTGACCCATCAAGTTACAGTTATGACACTTAACTTTGCTTTTATCCACCCCAAACTTTCTATTGGTTGTATTGCTGGGGAACTTCCTTCCTGTCCATTTGTAGAACCTCTTGGCTCTATGAGTAAGAAGAGCCATTTGCTAGACTATCTCCATGTACTCTAGATCATCTGGATGGATACAGTCTAGGTCTTCAAGGGTGAATAGGAAGCTGCCACAACTTTTATCAGAAGACACAAAGGCTTGAGAAGAACTTGTCTCTTGGAATGGGCTTCCTTGAGTATAGTTCTCCCTTGGTGTCTCCAGGAAGGTAATGAAAGGACCCTTTTATGAGATGTCAGGGTAGCATATGAGATGATGTTGGGGTTCTATGCTATCCCTTTCAGTCACATAAAGGGTTGAACCCATTTGATTGCTGGAGTTACCAGATGAACCTTGCATGTTCATCTCCATCTGGTATCCACTGAGAATGTCATACAACTCTATCAAAATAAGAGTCTTAAGGTTCTCAGTCCTCTTGATTACAACACAATAATGTGTCCATTGCCTAGGAAGAGAGGACATAAACTTCCTTACAATATCTTTGTTCTCAAGAGTTACTCCAACATGTAAGGCCCCGCTCCCGGGCACCCTACTGTTGGTGGTTCATCGCACATAAAACATACATAATGTAAATAATCATAAAATAACGCAGCGGAAATGATAAAATATATATACATTCTCATTCATTAATAATAGTCATTACATCATTGACTCGATTACAAAACGAAGCTTTCTCTACTTTGTCTCTCCTCATGAGATCATACAGCGACCTCTAGAGGAGATGTTAGACTCAAACATTTAAAGTTTATAATTTTTATACTAAAGAATATTCCTTAAGTAATTCCGTACATCGGAACTCTGACGGAATATTCTTGACACACACATGCAACATATTTCGTTGCATGTGCTACGCGCACGCATCCAAAGCGTGGCGAACTTATCAAAATCTAAAGAAGATTTCTTAAATAATCCCTTTCGGGGGAATACTCAAGAAATCTCATAATGGCATGCAACGTGATGAGTTGCGTGCGTTATAGACCCACAACGCATGACGTTGCATCATTATTAAATGGAGAATGCCATCCCAAAAGAGCTGAGTAGCCGCCTCGTGCCATCCCCAGCAACGCTACCTGTCAACTGGAAACACATAAAAAGTCAGCGTTGCTGAGTGAGTTCTAGTTTTATAATAAAACATACTATTACTCATTTAAAAGTATCTTTTCGTGCATGCGTTCAAACATCATACGTACACAGAGATAATATTCATTATTATCTTCATCATTCGTTATACATCATCATCTTTAACTTCTCGTATGGATTCTGTCAGGCTTTACCCACTTCATAGCACTTGGCTATGATTACGGTGGTCGAATGACAAGAATTCCGTTCAAACTTACTTGCACGCATTGAAAGGTGAATTGTACCAATACCATGTGCTACACCCCAATCAGTCTTAGCTACCGGGCCGTAATCAACATATGACGGGAGCGTATGCCCGGTACTAGAGGTAAGCGGTAGAGGTACCATGACCATGGTCAATCACATAGAAGGACCAATCGCGTTATTCAATGCTTGCAAGACATAATTCGTTCGTTCATTAATGCATGTATTCATCATCATTCATTCATTCGTTCGTTCGTTAATACATGCATTCATCATCGTGTTCCTCTTTCGTTATCTTTCACTTTACGTTACATAATACTTCGTTCGTTCATTAATACGTAAAGTCATGGAAAGATATTCATTTATTATTATAGGAACACACACACACCATACATTCATCATTATACATACATCATCGTACATTCGTCATCATACATTCGTCATACATTCATTCATCATACATACATCGTCATACATAACGTCATACGTACATCGTCATACCTCATCATACATTACCTCGTATATTCATCGTCTACATCCTCAATCACTACTAGGCACTTACCCCCGTATCCTTCCCGAATCCGGGGCTTGCTAGGCGTCATCGTGAGTGTCAAAGCACTAAGTGTCCCATCAAGGCATTTGGGACTCATACTAGGACCCTATATAACATATCTAGTTCCCAATCATACTTTAAACATCTAACACAACCTCATTCCCCAATGGGTCATACATACATACATCATTAAAACAGTTTATATGTGTTCCAGCCCCAAAACCGTTTAAAACAAGTAAATGAGGGGTCCTAGAACTCACCTGTGCTTGACAAGCAGCCTCTCAATCAAGCCTTTAAGACGCGGGTCACACTACACTGCCTGCAGATAAGTTAACACTCAAAAGAGTTAATTTCTGCCTAATTTCGCCACTAATTTCGCAGGTAGTTTCGCCCGTAAATTCGGCCGTAGTTTCGCTTGGCGAATTAGCAGTTTCGCTGCTAATTTCGCTGGGCAGCAATCCGCCAGTTTCGCTGGACAGATTCGCTACCTCAAGCGCCCAACTTTCGTTGGAATTCCCTAGTTTCGCAATATCTAAGGTCAACTTGAACATTGGCATAATCATCAGCGAAACCATAGTTTCGCTAGGGCGAATATATAGTTTCGCTTAAGCGAAACTGTAACTTCGCTGTAGGTTCCTCCAGTTTCGCTGGTCGAACTTATAGTTTCGCTGGACGAGACCTTAATTTCGCAGAACGAGCTGAAATTTACGAATCAGCTCGTTTTAGCCCAAAAATCCAATCCTTTCCACCCAAACCCTTGCATTATCATCCAGGAAGCTATATCTAAGCTTCTTACACGTTTTAATACCTTAAAACGTGTGTTTTGTGCGATTTTTGCCACTAGAAACCTCAAAAACCCCAAACCCGGGTTTTTCACCAAATGTGGCAATTTAGATACGTTTCTTACCTTGATTCTTGTAGTTTTGGAGTCCACAAACACCAGCCTTCGATTCTTGACCACCCGAGCTTTGATCCGGCACTTTCTCTCTCTACACTTTCTCTCTCTAGAATGGCGTTTGAGTGAAAATGAGAGTTGCTCAGCTGATCCATCTATTTATATGCCAGGCGTTCCCGGGACCCCAAATTCGTTAAACTCGTGACCCGGAGGGTTAACTCGGTGTTATACCCGCAACCACTCCATATTCATTAAATGGTTTTCACCCGAGCCCATCACTATCATCCGGCTCGATCAGAAAATTTTCCGGGCGTTACAAGTCCACCCCCCTTATTTAGGTTTCGTCCTCGAAACTTGTCACTCTTCGAACAAATGTGGGTAATGCTGTCTCATCTCTTCTTCAGTCTCCCACGTAGACTCCGATCCCTTCCTGTGCTTCCACTGTACGCGCACAAGAGGAACCACTTTGTTTCTTAGCCGTTTCTCTTTTCTATCAATGATCGCCACTGGTCGCTCCACATAGTTGAGCCGTTCGTCTACTTCGATATCCTCCAGCGGAACGACCATATCTTCATCGGCTAAACATTTCCTCAGATGAGATACGTGGAAGGTCGGGTGAATTCCACTCAGCTCATCTGGTAGCTCCAACCTATAGGCTACCTCTCCCACACGGGCGATAATTCGGAAAGGGCCTATATACCGCGGGCTCAGTTTTCCCCGCTTTCGGAACCTAATGATTCCCTTCCAAGGCGAAACCTTTAACATGACTCGATCACCGACCTTGAACTCTATCGGTCTTCGCCTTTTGTCAGCATACGACTTTTGTCTGTCTTTCGCCGCCTTCATGAAGGCTTTGATCTTTTCTAACTTTTCAGTCGTTGCTTCCACTACCTCGACGCCTCCCAGTTCCTTCTGCCCAATATCTCCCCAACATACAGGCGTCCTACATTTCCTACCGTACAACATCTCGTAGGGTGGCATGCCAATACTGGCATGGTAACTGTTATTGTACGAGAATTCTGCTAACGGCAGGTGATCGTCCCAACTTCCTCCAAAATCGATCACGCACGCCCGAAGCATGTCTTCGAGTGTTTGGATCGTCCTCTCAGACTGACCGTCTGTCTGAGGATGATATGCCGTGCTAATATGTAGCCTCGTCCCCATTGCATCATGAAATCTCTTCCAAAACTTGGAGGTGAACCGGGTGTCACGGTCAGACACAATAGACACCGGTACGCCATGACGAGCTACGATTTCCTTGATAAATAGATCCGCCAATCTTTCAGATGAATACGTCTCGCGGATCGGTAGAAAGTGGGCACTCTTCGTCAATCGATCAACTATCACCCATATAGCATCATACCCTTTGGGGTACGTGGTAGCTTCGTAATAAAGTCCATGGTGATGTGCTCCCACTTCCACTCGGGTATATCCAATGGTTGGATCTTCCCGTACGGTTTCTGGTGCTCGGCCTTTACCTGTGAACAAGTCAGGCACTTACTCACATATTCCACCACATCATGCTTCATGCCTGGCCACCAATAACTTTTCTTCATGTCTTGGTACATCTTGGTAGCACCGGGGTGAATGGAATATCGAGTCTTATGAGCCTCATCCATAATCTTCCCACGTAGATCCCCGTACCGAGGAATCCACACTCGCCCAAATCGGGTCTTAACACCTAGAGTGTTCTCACCCAGTTCTGTAACTAGACCTCTCATCCTTTCGGAGTTTAGACGATCTTCCTTTAAAGCCTCGTCTTGGAACTCCCTAACCTGCGTCATCACGTCTGAGGTCATAATCAGCTGGCAAGCCTTCACCCGAATCGGTTCGGGCCTTTCCTTCCGGCTAAGGGCATCCGCCACCACGTTGGCCTTGCCCGGGTGGTAATGGATTTCACAATCATAATCTTTTATCAACTCCAACCACCGCCTCTGCCTCATGTTCAGATCTTTCTGCTCGAAGAAGTACTTCAAGCTCTTGTGGTCCGTGAAGATGGTGCACTTCGTCCCGTATAGATAGTGTCGCCAAATCTTCAACGCGAAAACCACCGCAGCTAGTTCTAGATCGTGCGTGGGATAATTGACTTCGTGAGTCTTCAGTTGTCGAGATGCATAGGCTATAACCTTTCCGCGTTGCATCAATACGCAACCTAGCCCAGAATATGATGCATCCGAATAGACCACCAAGTCTTCATTTCCCTCGGGCAATGTCAAGACAGGAGCTTGTGTCAGTCTCGTCTTTAATTCTTCAAAAGCATTCTCCTGTTCTCGACCCCACACGAACTTTACGTCCTTGCGAGTCAATTTTGTCAAAGGTGAGGCTATCTTGGAGAAGTCTTGAATAAATCTCCTATAGTAGCCCGCCAGCCCCAAGAAGCTGCGAATCTCTGTTGGCGTCTTCGGTGACTTCCATTGCATCACGACCTCAACCTTTGCTGGGTCCACCATTATTCCTTCTGCATTCACTACGTGACCCAGAAATTGCACCTCGCGTAGCCAAAAGGCGCACTTGGAGAACTTGGCATACAATTTCTCCCTTCTTAATGTTTCCAATACTTCCCGAATGTGGTCGGCATGTTCTGTCTCACTTTTCGAATAAATCAGGATATCATCGATGAACACAATCACTGATTTATCTAACATTGGCCGACACACTCGGTTCATCAAATCCATAAAAGCAGCCGGCGCATTGGTCAACCCAAAAGACATGACAAGAAACTCATAGTGACCGTAGCGCGTACGAAAGGCTGTTTTAGGGATATCCTGCTCCCTCATCTTCAGTTGATGGTAGCCCGATCGAAGATCTATCCTGGAAAACCAACTGGCACCCTGAAGTTGGTCGAACAAGTCATCGATCCTTGGTAAGGGGTATCTGTTCTTCACCGTCAGCTTATTCAGCTCGCGGTAGTCAATGCACATTCGCATACTGCCATCCTTCTTCTTTACGAACAGAACTGGAGCACCCCAAGGTGAGATACTCGGTCGAATAAACCCCTTGTCCAGCAGCTCCTGCAATTGCTCCATCAACTCTTTCATCTCCGTCGGAGCCAAGCGATACGGTGCTTTTGCGACAGGTTGGGCACCCGGTATCAGGTCGATCTGGAACTCGATCTCTCGGTCTGGTGGCAAACCCGATAAGTCTTCGGGAAACACGTCTGGAAAGTCACACACCACTGGCACATCGCATAGCTGTGGTGTTGGTGTCTCTACATTCTTTACATAACATAAGTAGGCGCTACATTCGCGCCTCATACACTTTCCCGCCACCGCCATCGAGATCACCTTCGGAATCATCGTAACTCGATCGCCATAAATCGTCACCGGACTCCCGTCGGTCGCCGTCAGTCTAATCATCTTCTTTCGGCACACGATATTCGCTTCATAGGTTGCTAACCAGTCCATCCCTAACACTACATCAATCCTCCTAGAGGCATCACATGTAACTTGGCAGCAAACCTATGGCCCTCTAATTCTATAGTGCAGCCCTCTATCACATCCGTAACCCTAGTGGACTTACCGATAGCGGTTTCTACGTCAAAGGACTTATCAAGGCATTTCCTCCTAACAGGCAGTTTAGCACAGAAGGTAGTAGAAATAAAACTCCTACTGGCACCCGAATCAAATAATACAGAGGCTAAAATTTGGTTTATCAGGAACGTACCGGACACAACGTCAGGGTCCGTTCTAGCCTCCTCTTGCGTCATCGTGAACGCCCTAGCCTTTGCCCTCGGTGCTTCTCCTCCCGTCTTCTTCTCCCCAGAGCCCTCAGCCCTCGGCTTCTTGCAATCCCGGCTCATATGACCACTTTCCCCACAGTTAAAACACTTGCCCATCCGGCAATTCTTGGCCATATGCCCAGTCCTCCCACATTTGAAGCAGATGTTGGATCCCCACTTGCACTCTCCCGAGTGCTCTTTCCCACACTGTACACACTTCCTCAACCCTGCTCCCTTCACGACCACTCGGCGGTCGTCTATCCTTGCCTTCTTGTTACTTGTCGAGGTATCACCTCGACCAAACCTCTTTCCCTGCCAACCCTTCTCTCCACCTGCCTTCTTTCCACCCTCAGCTTTCACCAACGCAGCTCTCTCATCATACAACCCTCCCGTCAAATCCACCGCCGACCTGAAAGTACTCGGTCGAGCGGAAATCAAATGCCAACGAATTTCGGCTGGCAACCCTTGAATATACCGGTTGATCTTTCGAGACACCGGCGTCACCTGCTCTGGCACCAACAGCGCCAACTCGTTAAACTTAGTGGTATATTGTTGGTGGGTCATCGTCCCCGCCTCCAACTGCAGGAACTCTCTCTCTATCCTATCCATTTCCCGTCGAGGACTGAATTCCTCGATCACCAGCCTTTTCAACTCAGCCCACTTCATCTTCCCTATAGCCCTGCTACCCTCGGCTTGGACTATATTTTTCCACCAGCATAAAGCCGGCCCTGTAAAAGAGTGGGTGGCAAACTTCACCTTCTTGTCCTCCTGGCAATCACTGATATCGAGGACAGCTTCCATTTCCATCACCCATTGGTGAGCATCAGTAGCAGTACCAGACCCGTCGAAAGTTGGGGGCTTGCACCTCATGAATTTCCCGTAATCACAGCCCCGGGCTGTCTCCCGTACCTGTTCTTCCTCCTCATCATCGGACAATACCGTTTCTGCCCCTGCCTGTTGTTGTCCACCGGAGGACTGGTTCCTCCCCCGTCTCTCATCCTCTCGTACTGCCTTTAACACTTCTGTCATTACAGACGGTAAGATCGTCTGCATAACCTGGTGCACCTCCTCGACAACTGCCTCTTCACCGAGGCCCTAAAATCATCACTCTCATCCCTTTCCCCCGAAGGTGTAGTATTAGGTTCTTCAGGAACCTTTTTCTCTTGTCTAGGCCTTCCTCTTGTGGCTCGTGGTTCCACACCACTTCCGCCACTGCCTCCACCAAGTGGGGCTTTAGATGATCTACCACCGACCATCTTCTATCTCACACTGAAAGGTTCAAATACCAACACGGTCATTCAAGGAAATAGCTCAGTTTATGTCAAGTACAGTAAGTTGCTAATTACAGTGGCCAGTTGTGATTAGTCACTTACTCCACTTTTCGTACCCCAAGCATTACCCTTCCTGACTACACCGGTATCTAAATCTAACAGCACACATAACCACATTTCACACGCACATACTTCAATTAACTTTAAGAAAATACCTGATGGCACGCAGCTACTCAGATGGCATTCTCATTCTCCCTGTCCCATTCTCAGTTTAAGTTTAGGTTTATTATGAAAATTTTACCCATTTTACTTAAACTTTTGCTCTGATACCAACTTGTAAGGCCCCGCTCCCGGGCACCCTACTGTTGGTGGTTCATCGCACATAAAACATACATAATGTAAATAATCATAAAATAACGCAGCGGAAATGATAAAATATATACATTCTCATTCATTAATAATAGTCATTACATCATTGACTCGATTACAAAACGAAGCTTTCTCTACTTTGTCTCTCCTCATGAGATCATACAGCGACCTCTAGAGGAGATGTTAGACTCAAACATTTAAAGTTTATAATTTTTATACTAAAGAATATTCCTTAAGTAATTCCGTACATCGGAACTCTGACGGAATATTCTTGACACACACATGCAACATATTTCGTTGCATGTGCTACGCGCACGCATCCAAAGCGTGGCGAACTTATCAAAATCTAAAGAAGATTTCTTAAATAATCCCTTTCGGGGGAATACTCAAGAAATCTCATAATGGCATGCAACGTGATGAGTTGCGTGCGTTATAGACCCACAACGCATGACGTTGCATCATTATTAAATGGAGAATGCCATCCCAAAAGAGCTGAGTAGCCGCCTCGTGCCATCCCCAGCAACGCTACCTGTCAACTGGAAACACATAAAAAGTCAGCGTTGCTGAGTGAGTTCTAGTTTTATAATAAAACATACTATTACTCATTTAAAAGTATCCTTCGTGCATGCGTTCAAACATCATACGTACACAGAGATAATATTCATTATTATCTTCATCATTCGTTATACATCATCATCTTTAACTTCTCGTATGGATTCTGTCAGGCTTTACCCACTTCATAGCACTTGGCTATGATTACGGTGGTCGAATGACAAGAATCCCGTTCAAACTTACTTGCACGCATTGAAAGGTGAATTGTACCAATACCATGTGCTACACCCCAATCAGTCTTAGCTACCGGGCCATAATCAACATATGACGGGAGCGTATGCCCGGTACTAGAGGTAAGCGGTAGAGGTACCATGACCATGGTCAATCACATAGAAGGACCAATCGCGTTATTCAATGCTTGCAAGACATAATTCGTTCGTTCATTAATGCATGTATTCATCATCATTCATTCATTCGTTCGTTCGTTAATACATGCATTCATCATCGTGTTCCTCTTTCGTTATCTTTCACTTTACGTTACATAATACTTCGTTCGTTCATTAATATGTAAAGTCATGGAAAGATATTCATTTATTATTATAGGAACACACACACACCATACATTCATCATTATACATACATCATCGTACATTCGTCATCATACATTCGTCATACATTCATTCATCATACATACATCGTCATACATAACGTCATACGTACATCGTCATACCTCATCATACATTACCTCGTATATTCATCGTCTACATCCTCAATCACTACTAGGCACTTACCCCGTATCCTTCCCGAATCCGGGGCTTGCTAGGCGTCATCGTGAGTGTCAAAGCACTAAGTGTCCCATCAAGGCATTTGGGACTCATACTAGGACCCTATATAATATCTAGTTCCCAATCATACTTTAAACATCTAACACAACCTCATTCCCCAATGGGTCATACATACATACATCATTAAAACAGTTTATATGTGTTCCAGCCCCAAAACCGTTTAAAACAAGTAAATGAGGGGTCCTAGAACTCACCTGTGCTTGACAAGCAGCCTCTCAATCAAGCCTTTAAGACGCGGGTCACACTACACTGCCTGCAGATAAGTTAACACTCAAAAGAGTTAATTTCTGCCTAATTTCGCCACTAATTTCGCAGGTAGTTTCGCCCGTAAATTCGGCCGTAGTTTCGCTTGGCGAATTAGCAGTTTCGCTGCTAATTTCGCTGGGCAGCAATCCGCCAGTTTCGCTGGACAGATTCGCTACCTCAAGCGCCCAACTTTCGTTGGAATTCCCTAGTTTCGCAATATCTAAGGTCAACTTGAACATTGGCATAATCATCAGCGAAACCATAGTTTCGCTAGGGCGAATATATAGTTTCGCTTAAGCGAAACTGTAACTTCGCTGTAGGTTCCTCCAGTTTCGCTGGTCGAACTTATAGTTTCGCTGGACGAGACCTTAATTTCGCAGAACGAGCTGAAATTTACGAATCAGCTCGTTTTAGCCCAAAAATCCAATCCTTTCCACCCAAACCCTTGCATTATCATCCAGGAAGCTATATCTAAGCTTCTTACACGTTTTAATACCCTAAAACGTGTGTTTTGGGCGATTTTTGCCACTAGAAACCTCAAAAACCCCAAACCCGGGTTTTTCACCAAATGTGGCAATTTAGATACGTTTCTTACCTTGATTCTTGTAGTTTTGGAGTCCACAAACACCAGCCTTCGATTCTTGACCACCCGAGCTTCGATCCGGCACTTTCTCTCTCTACACTTTCTCTCTCTAGAATGGCGTTTGAGTGAAAATGAGAGTTGCTCAGCTGATCCATCTATTTATATGCCAGGCGTTCCCGGGACCCCAAATTCGTTAAACTCGTGACCCGGAGGGTTAACTCGGTGTTATACCCGCAACCACTCCATATTCATTAAATGGTTTTCACCCGAGCCCATCACTATCATCCGGCTCGATCAGAAAATTTTCCGGGCGTTACACAACATCCACTAGAGTATCCACAATCTCAACATACCTGAAGTATTGTTGAGTCATGGTCTCACCTGTTTTGAAGGTGAAAATTTTAAACTGCTGCTTCAGGAGATCCTTCTTGTTCTCCTTGGCTTCAGTGGAACCCTCATACATTAGTTTCAACACATCCCACAGCTGCTTAGCTGCTTTGCATTTCCTGAACCTCTGTATATAGAGTTTGGAAGAGCAGTCTGAATAGGTGTCATGACCTTTTTATCAATTTCTATTCTCTTTCTATCTTCATCTGAGTAGTCAGCCACATCCTTGGGGATCATACCACCTCCAGCAGCAGCTGAAGAGGTGCTGGGTATGTAAGGTCCAGTGATAACAGATTCCCACATTCTTGAGTCTTGACACTTGATAAAACCTTCCATTCTTTGGCACTAACTGTCAAAGTCATCAAGAATGATCAGCGGGGACTTTGTCATGATTCCAATTTCCATATCAGCTTTAGAGATAGTTGCCATTTGAAGGGTTAAGTATTTTATGTGTGTGAGGGATCTTAAGATGGTGAGATCGTATATCAAGAGCCTAAAAAGCTCTGATACCAATTACAGGACCAGTGAAGGGTATGCACTTTCAACACAACAACACAAAGAGGAGAGTGTGAAACAACACTTAACAATTCAAATGGGGAACTAGAAAAGTCAGTTTTGAGAACTAAGAAACACAAGTGTATATGAGACAGAACAAGAACAACACAAGTAACTGGTTTTCAAGGTTGATGTATATTGCTCTCTAGTTCCTTACAAGTGTTTACAAAATTTCTACTAATAAGATACAAGGACCAGAAATACTTATACTACAACCTACAGTCGGCCATACTTTGAAAGCCAGCTGGATACATGATCTGGACAACAAAATCAATGTAGAGTTAAAAGGCAGATTGCCTTTCGACTAGTGACTATGACATGTCATAGCTCACATCCTAAATGTATTACAAAAAGGATAAAGTACATAAAGTGGAAAGTACAGACTCAAGACCTCAATGTACAGTTACCCAAAAGCATGGACTTTTCACCAACTACTGTAAAGTTGGTGTCTTATCAGAGTTACAGCGGAAAGGGGTCCAGTTTTATGTAAAAAGTACATCAGATAAAGGATGTGATCAAAAGTCTTTGGAAGAAATCTGTATTTAATTGTTGGCTTCAGAAGACTCTGTCTTTGAAGCTTTGAAAGACTTCATCTTGGCTTCGGAAGATATTGGTCTTGGCTTCGGAAGATTTCACACTTAGAGTAATTTCTAAGGCAGTGTGTGAAACTTTCGAAGCATTCCAATTCATGTACACTTGTGCATGCATGCAGGAGAGACTTTGGGTATTTGGGTTGCATCAGCCTTACAGATAAACCTTACAGGGAGTATTGAGGTGATCAAGGCTACGACCAAAAAGTTGGAAAAGATCAAGGCCTTTCTGAAGGCATCAAAGGATAGACAAAAGTCGTTGCCTAATGTTGAAAGTTTCACCTTGGAAAGGGATCATCTGTTTCTGAAAGCGAGGGAAGTTGAGCCCGAGCTATATTGGGCCATTTAAGATTGGCGGGAGGGTAGGAGAAGTGGCTTATAAGTTAGGGCTACCTAATGAGTTAAGTTGAATTCACCCGACATTCCATGTATCTCATCTGAGAAGGTGCTTAGCCGATGAAGATATGATCGTGCCACTCAAGGACATCGAGGTGATGAGCGGCTTAATTATGTGGAGCAGCCGATGGCCATCATTGATGGGAAGGAAAAGAGGCTAAGGAATAAAGCGGTTCCACTTTTGAGAGTACAGTGGAGACACCGAAAGGGGTCCGAGTCTACATGAGAGATAGAGGAAGAAATAAGACAACAATATCTGCAGTTATTCGAGAACTGACAGGTTCAAGGACGAAACCTAAATAAGGGGGGTGGACTTGTAACGTCTGAAAATTTTAAGGAAAGAAGGCAGAATAAAGTTCTTGTGCAAGAGAACTTCTTATGCGAGAACCTCCTGCAAAAAGTATGAGCTGTGTATAAATAGCTGAGAACACCCAGTTTGAACCCATAACCATGCGAGAAGTGCTGCTGTTAGAGAGAGAAACGGTTGAGTAGAGAGAGAAGTGAAGAAACGAAGTGTTTAAGGTATGTAATTACGTAATAACTCGTGTTAGTACTAAGGAGTGATTATTGATGAATATAATGCATGGTTTGTAGTTTTCAATTGGCAAGGCTTCGGGAAGGTTGTGTTTGTGCTAGAACTTCGAGAAGTGAGTGTCTAGTCCCCTTTTTATCAACTTTTACGTTTTGGGGCTATTATGCATACTAAATGCTTGTAGTTGCTTGTTTATGCTTGTGATGATATTTTTTATGATGTTAAGCATGTCAGAACAGCCTTAGACGCGATAAGTTATGTTTGGGCGGGAAACCCGTAGTTATTTTGTTGGAGTGTTTGCCATTAAAGATGTGTGTAGAATTTGCCCGACTATTAAATTACTTGTGTGTGTTTGAATCTCAACTTAACCCTACATCACACGCGCAACACGATTGGAGGAAAATTACACTAGCTCTATTTATCACACAAGTTATAAATAAGCTGCGCATCATTGTGTAAACCTATTTCATGGAAAAAAATTATAACTTTAATTAGTGTTCTCTTGCAGTACGAGGATAATTCCGTATATGCAAAAGGAAAGAAAGCAAGAAAGAAAATTAGAAGTTGTCATTGATACTTGGACGAACGTGAGAAGATGTATTGTTAGTAAAAAAAAGTTTTGTGTATTTATTGAAACATGTATTTAAGCAGATGTTGATGAGTGCTTACATGTCTTGGTTTAAATAAAATGATTATCGAAATGTAGAATAAAAATAATAAAGTAGAAATAGAATTTTTTAAGTTGCATATCAAAGGCCACCAAAGGGAAAACAAGTTATATAAAAAACATGTGGTATTTGCCTGATTAGGTTTTTCGAATCAAATTTATAATGAATTAGCTATAGTAAACCCGTGTATTACACGGGTTGAATAAATAAAAATTTAATATAATAAATTTTATTAATTATAAAATAATATTTTAAGATATGATATGACTGAAATTATATATTAGAAATAACTATAAGTAATAAAACAGTGATATCAACTTTTTAAAATATTATTTTTAATTTTTTCAACAAAAAGAAATAAATATTTTACCTAAAACAAACTGTATAAAAAGGTCATTTTTAAAAAATTTTCTATTATAACTTCCATATTTAATTATTTTGGTTTAAAAAAATTAATTTTAAAAATACTAATTTTTAAAATATTTCGTATTTTTAAAAAGTCTATGCTTAATAAATTATTTTTATAAAAAATATTGATTTAGAAATAATATTAATAAATAGAACTCTTTATTAAATTATGAAATCTGAAAAAATATTAAATAATATTATTATAATTAAGGTAATTATTTAATAAGAGAGAGAGGCGGAAGTTTTGTGAGAATGATTGTGGTGTTATCACGTGTCATTCCAAGATACCTTTTATTAGAGTAGGAAGATGTAGATAAAAAATAAGCATGACACAAACAAATTTTCAAAATTTTATAATATATTATATTTATAAAATCATAAAACAACACAATTTGCCTTAAAAAACTAATTGTATAAAATAAACAAAAATAAAAAACCAAAAGTGGTCACCTGATGGTTTAGGATTTTATCTTGCTTCTATTTCAAGTTATAAATCATTAGTTATGGGTCTAAAATTTAATAGTGTATATAATTACTAAAGGGTATGAATACAATCACAATACTATTTTAAAGATTAAAATAAAAATTTTGATCCACAGCTCGAGTACAATGGTTCGGTTATCAGCCTAAATTACTTGCATACTGTTAGTCGAATATAATTCTTCCTTAAAGCTAACAAAGTCATAAACCTTTTCATTTTGTAAACGTCTTTCTAAGATTAATAAAATCTCAAAGGTTTATAAAAGCAGATGTTACTTAGTATTTATACGTTGATAAAAAACTGAAATTAAAGAGAAGAATACCTTATTCTATTGTGAGATGAAAATGTTTTTATAACAAGATATGTATCCTGTCATTATTAAAGATAAATAGAACAAAAACAAAAAAGCAAGATAGGATATATATCTATTGATAGCTAGGTAATTGTATTTAAATTAAAAATGGTTGTTAATGTAAGAAAATAATCAAAATTTAGATATTTGAAATAATGTAAGAATTATTCTTTCTTTCCGACCCAAAACAAATAGTGGAGTGATTGAGTCCCCCATCCTATCATAAAGTGGAGACAAA
>CM044001.1:25774381-25829381 GCA_024085815.1 Flaveria linearis
AGAAAAAAGAGCTAATGTCTAAAGCATTATACAATGTGTAGAATTAATCTACTCTCATGTCATGCTTATTTATGTAGAGTTAAGCATATAATTTGTTTTTATCATTGTCTTTTGTTACACATTATGTTAGGTTCACCTATTTAACGCCTAACTAGCTACTTTAGGTGATTTTTGCATTTATCGTTTCCCACGGTGTATAGTTCTTGGTGGTGGTTTGACATTATCTCTAAGGTTTAGGAGCAACTAGCAAGAAACATGATGATGAGGATAATTAGTGTTCATATTACATTTTTTGCGATATATTTAGGAAGACCACCCTTTTCCACTTGGATGATTTAGTTTTCTTATACCAGAGCAAAGTATCGTGTGTGTTTTTTTACCAACTCATAACAGAGTAATTTATAAGAATTAAGTTTTCAACAGGACATTTGATGTTTTCCTAAGCAACACCACTTTGTTTTGTCTTCATAAGAATTTAAATAAGATTTAGGTCTGATGCTAATATTTTACTATGTTATGATTTTGATCAATAATAAGATGTGGGTCCTACATACAATAACAACTTTACACAAGGAATCACACTTATAGCAAAGCTGCTGACGGAGTTTCGAGAAGGTGTAATGTAAGCAAAAATTACCTCCATCCTAGGTGGTTCACAAATTGTATGAGTTTACATGGTCTATGATTGTTTGTTATTGATATTAAGTAGAAGGGTCAAACTATCCAAATGAGATAGTTGTTTTGTTAGCTGGTAAGAGGTTGTTATAGTCTGTTGATACAATTGTGATGAAAGTATGCAATGAAATGTAGTTTTCTATTCTCTCCTCTCTTTCTAAAATTCTCTCTCATTTTTTTTTGCATATTGAAGGAGCATGAGATTACCTTTACGTAGTTGAAATCATCAACGATAGAGAACAACAAATCAGTGGGTAAATTAAGGTTGATGGTGGAGAAATTATTAAATAACAAAAATGTATCAGTGGCTAATCACATTCCATTAAAGAATGATTCTGACCGAGCTTATAATCATGATTGTAATCACAATAGGCCTCAAGATTATGGAAATTAGATTTTTCAAGGTTCAATGGCAAGAATATTAATGGTTGGTTGTACAAATGCGAGCATTTTTTCTTTTTTAATGAGACACTAGAGGCTTTGAAATTGAGGTATGCAGAGATTAGTTTGCAAGACAAACCATTAGAATGCGGCCAATATTTCATGAAGTCAAAGGGTGATTCAGTAGCAGAATTATAATGGGTTGACTATATCAGGGTGATTACCAATTGTTTTTCAAACACTCCGTATATAGTTTCTATGAAGAAGATACAGATGACTTCGATGAATACTACAGCAAATTTGATTCTCTCTTTAACAAGATGCACATCACTGATGCTTAAGCAATTAGTCTTTTTGAATAGTTTAAAGGAGGAAAAAAAGGTCCAGTTAAGATGTTCCAACTCAAAACATCGAATGAATCTTATGCGTTAGCAAGAATACAAAATATTAATCATACTAATTTGTAGAATAATACTACTAATTGTTCCATTAATTCATCTAATAGGGGTGGGGTCGTGGTTACAAGTTCTTGGAATAATTCTTCTAAGATTGCACCACCTTCCAATGCCTACAAATTACCACTATTACCAATACCATCTACTAAGTATGTTATGGTTACCACCGATATTAGTAGTAGTTCTAATCCCAAACTCTATCTAGTAAGGAAATAAGCTAGTGGAGAGTGTGTCTAGTGTACAAAAAGTTCATTTATACTCATAAATGTCCAAAAATACAAGTGTTTTTAATTGAAGTTGATGGGGATGAATCGTCTTATGGAAGAAGAAGTTAATCATTTATTCCCAGTGAATGCGATAGGGAGCCATTCATTTACTAATATAAGAGTCCACGGTTCGGTGGGCGCAAGCAAGCTACACCTTGGATTGATTTAGAACTAACCCATAATTTCATAGATACTCATATTACAATAAGCTATAAATAAATTCATGATTTGTAACCTTTAAAGGTTTTTGTAGTGAATGGTAAGAACTTGGCATGTACCCAAATATGCCCACGATTTTAGTGGTGTATACAAGGCACGTGGTTCACTGTAGAAGCCTTGCTTATTCTATTAGAGAAAGATGACATGATTTTGCGGGTATATTGGCTACTACCATTATATGATATATGATGGAATTTTAATAACATTATAATGAAGTTCTTTCTAGATGGTGTTCCTTATGAGTTAAAGAGTGTAGTGGATAACAATGTCTCCGTGTGTTCAGTTGAAAAGGTTTAGAGATATACTTCACCAACATTCCAATGTAATGGCCAATTATGTAACATTAGTGTGGCAGTACAGGAGGAAAGATTTTATGGTTCTAAGATTTTTTATCACCAACCCCATATGGGTATTCAATAGCTACTTCTTTAGTTTAAAAATGTTTTTATGCCTACTACATTACCCACATCTAGACATTCATAGTGATTTTGTTATTCTAATTGTTTTGGTGGGGAAAAAGGAAGGTCAATGACATATATTTATTAAGTATAGACATTTGAATGATGCCATAATTAGGAATAAGTTCCCTATGCCACTATCTACAATATTATCAAAGTTGGATTTGTGCTCGGTCCACCATTAAGTCCAAATATGTGGAGCTAACATTAGTAAGATAGCCTTCTGAATTCATGACGAGTAATGCTCCAGCCACCTTTAAAGCACTGATAAACAACATCCTTAAACCACTATTTGGGAAGTGTGATCTTGTTTACTTTGATTACATATTAGTGTATAGCCACTCTATTGCATATCATGTTGATTATTTAGATCAACTCTTGTCTATTCTATGCATTAATCAACTATATGCCAAATGTCTAATGTTCTTTTGGAGAGAAGGCAGTGGGGTACCTTGACTATGTTATTTCGGGAGATGGTGTTCATATTGATCCCGGGGGAAGCTATACAAAAATGGCCTATGCCTAGTAATTTGAAGTAGCTTCGTGATTCTTTGGTCTTGTAGGGTATTTCGCCGTTACATGATCTTGAATTTTTTAAAAATAGTACCTTTTTGAGATGTGTGGTGACAAGAGGGGTTTTTCTCTTTGAGTTTTGAGAATTAGGGTACCCGTCCTTAACAAGGGCGGTTTCTAACGCATTGATTCACGCACCTGTTCGTCTATGGGAGGGGAGAATTCTCAAAAAACTATTGTCAAGTCAAATCAACTGAGAAGTAAATGTGAAAATAAATTTTATCATAACCTGTGAACATATTCTGATTTCGACTACTACAATAACTACATCGATAAATTCAACCACCTCGTTCAATATATGGAGCCAAATATTATTCTTATATAAACCCGTAAAACATTCCAAACAAATATCCAAATACAAAAAATTTCATCCGTACATTACATACCAATATGAGTTGGAGAATTATATCAGTTCCACTTAATAAGAGTTATTATTTTTAAGTGGTCAACATAGAGCTGATTGTTATTTTTGAGACCAAGAAAACGACGAATGAATATTACGTGTTAGACGGGGTGATAAAGGTTTATGAGATCACATTGATGAAGAGCCTATGCTAGATAATGTTATGAGGTATATCAGATTGGATGGTTTTGCTGGTGTGATTGAGTGGATTATCGCAAACTCGATCGTAACTTATCTCCGCTTTGGTGGAGAGATGGAGGACAGAGACACACATTTCACTTGTCGGTTGGAAAAAGTACAATAACCCTTCAAGATGTATAAGTTTTATGGGGTTTGCCAGTTAAGGGTGATGTTGTTTCTTGCAGTAATTATTTTATGAATCCAACAGAAACTTTAATAAGGTTTGAATATTTGACGGGCTCTACACTTGTTACAATTATGGGCGAGGGAAAGATTATCTACTATATGTCCACGAAATATTCACCCTGTTGATTTCAAATTACCATTTGCATGACCGGTTAAGGGATGGTTAATACAATCAGTCTCATAATGAGGAGAGTGTTAGAGCACTTAACAGATCAAATAGGGAACCGGGATTTAAGAGCAGGATGCAAAGAACACAAGTAAGTGAAGAGACGGAACTTAAGAACAATATATATAAGGTTTTCAAGGATGATGTATATTAATCTCAAGTTCTCTTACAATAGTTACAATGCATAAAAGATAAGTTACAAGACATTAAGATACTTTATACTACACCCTACAACCGGCCATACTTGAAAAGCCAGTTCGAACATTGAAAGACAACAAAATCAATGTATAGTCAAAAGACAGATTGTCTTTTGACTAGTGACTATGACATGCCATAGCTCACATCCTAATATAATGCAAAAAGGATAAAAGTACATAAAATAGAAAGTTACAGACAAAGACCTTAATGTACAGTTACAAAATCATGGTCCTTTTCACCAACTATACAAGTTGGTGAGTCTTCAGAGTTGCAACGGAAAGTTGTTCAAGTTTATGTAAAAGTACATAAGAGAAAAGCATGTTCTTTTAAGTCTTCGGAAGAAATCAGTCTTCACTTCATTTGGCTTTGGAAGACTTTATCCTTAAAGATTTGGAAGACTTCATCTTTGGCTTCAGAAGATTTGGTCTTTGGCTTCGGAAGACTTTATACTTGGAATATTTCTTGTGTAGAGTATAAAGCTTCCGCAGGTTCTTTTAGCTTCGTAAGATTTTATACTTGGCATAATTCTCATGCAAAGTATAAAACTTCTGTAGCAATTGTACTTGGTACTTGATGCATGCATGTAGGAAGCCATTTGGTTGCATCAACCTCTATATAAACCTTACAAACTCCCCTAAGGCTGATGCTATAAAAACAGAGAAGATTGTTCTTTAGTTGATTATCCTCATTAGGATCAAGGCCATTCCTTTCTTCATCATCTGATAAGGATCCTTTAGACTTTCATAGTATCTTCTCATGTCATTGAGATCATACAGAGGTAGATCAAGTATATTTTACCAGAAGTAGACATCTTGACCACCTTGATCTCTGATGACATACCATCTGTTTGGATTAGCAGTAAAAGTCCAAGACAACATGGGTCTTCAAGCTGCAAGAGGCTGTACTATAGTAGCAGTTGGTTGATTAGCGTCTTGTTGCACCTCCTCAGGATGTTCTGACTCATCCTGAGGTCTGTAAGTGGATGCCTTTTTCTTCTTGGATACTTTCTTTGTGGCCATCCTTTTCTTCCTCTTTGGAGTATTTAACCGAGAGGGCTGGTCTTGAGTACCATGTTGTTCTGTTGTGCTTCTCTCAGTTGGGTCCTATTCCCTCACAGGTTCAAAAGGAAATGGATTAGAACCCTGTTGTGGATTAGAAGATGAAGTTGGTTGTGAAGTAGCTGAAGGTCTAGGGTATGTCGTCTGTGGCTCAACCTTAACCTCAACCTCAGGAGGATCTTGGCTTGGTGGAGAATGCAATTTCACAAGCTCTCCCTTCTTAATCTTCTGCTTGATCACTATAATATGCTCATCCATAGTGGATAGAGATATTGGACCAAGCCTCTTTCTGGAGAATCCATACAGCTTCAAGAAGCTCATCATACTTTGTCTGTCAGCAGACTTCTTTTGGCTCTTTTAAATGATGGCCCTTGGCTTTGCAGCTTCTTCCTTCATTATTCTCTTAGTAATTTTTTGTTCATTTATGAACTGTTTTTCAAGCTACTTAAGGTACTCAAATTCAATGTATTCATAAGAGAGGGGAAAAAGTGCAGATGCCTGGTAGAGACCTCTGGCACTCAGATAGTTGATCATGTTTTGTCTATCAACTTCTTTGTCTACCTGAGGTGGTTCAGCTGCCACAGTCTCTTTTTCAAGGCTTTTATGAATTGGGAAGAGAGGAGGAGCATTCTTGTATAGTCTCTTTTATCTTTTTTCTTCTTTGACTCTAAGGAGCAACTTTGCATCCTCTGCTTCCTTTCTCTCTTTAGTCAGCTCTAAGTCCACCAGTTCATTTAACTCTTCTAAGAGAAGAGAGATAAGTTCATTAATGATATAGTTCTTGCTTCCCAGATAGTTCAATCTGGTAGCCCTCAACTTATCATTTTGAGTGTTTGGCCTGGGGGCTGTCCTGATTGTAGCTTCCATGAAGCTTGAGGAACCAGCTGAACTCTTTCCCCTTAGCTTCTTCTTCCTCTCTCTTTCCCCCTCCTCAATCTCCTCAGGAGTCAATTTACTTTTCCTTTTGTCACTCACAGGCCTTGGTGACCCAGGGTGGAGAGAGATTTGGCATTCATTGCCTGATTCAACAATCACGCTCTGGCTAAAGAGAGGTTGCGAAGCACCTTCACCAATTGGTGCCTCACTGAGGGCACAGGATGTTATTAAAGTGTTTTGACTCTATGAAAATGCTCACAGGTTCAGTCATTGGGCTTTCAGTCAAGGTTTCCCTTTCAAATCTAACTTTGGGTCCACCTCAACATCCAGTTGACCAATGACATTGCCTGCTTGTAATTGTCTTCTTCTATTTTCGAGTTCTTTCATGATCCTGTCTTGAATTCTCTCAGCTAATATGTCAGCTTGCCTGTTTTGACTTGGGTTGGCTTGTGGCATATTGACTAGAGAAAGGCCGTCATAGTAGTTCAAGGTCTGAAAATTAAAGACCTCTTGCTGTCCTTGAACTCTATGCAATATGAGGGCTCTTCTTTCAGCATCATAATCTCCACCTATGTATTTCATTTACAGCTCCAAAAGGTGGGTATGACATTGCCCTTGGTATACCCTCCTTAAATAGACTCTGGATAAGTGAGTCTACATCAATATGAATTTGAGAAGGTTGCTGAGTCTGGAAAATTGCAAGTATGGTTGGTGCAGGATCTACTATGGGTGGTTTTTCTCTCAACTCACTGTGAACAACACTCAGCAAGTAGTCTATGAAGAGTTGATCACAATATAAGAAGTAACAAGCAGTAAGAAAATTAACACAGGAAGTAAATTTTCAAGGTACTTTTATATATTGCCTCTCAACTCAAAGGATTACAAGACTCTTGGACTCAAATCGCTTATCTAATGAGTTACAAGGAGAAGATATATATAATACTACCTACAGCCGGATATACTTTGATACCAGCTGGACACCTCTAACCTTACATCTATACTACAAGACTCTAGGTGAGGTCTTTCAGACATTTTGCCTGAGAGTTGGTAGTCAGGACATGTCCCTGACTTACCTTTTGTCACCAACTAAAGTTGGTAACATGTACTATCATAAAAAGGTGAACAGTAAAATAAAGTATGGTCAACAACATGGCTCTTTAGGAAGATGCCATGCTGTATCAGAGGTCTGCAGCGGACTGTCAGGGACCATACTTATATCTACTGGACATAGCAATGTCTTCCGAAGGATAAAGTGCTTCGGAAGTATAACTTCTTCCGAAGGCACTTATTCTTCGGAAGACTGCTTCTTCCGAGGCTTGTAGTCTTCTTTGTCTTCGGAAGCAGACTTTGTCTTCAGCTCTTTCATCAGACTTTGTCTTCGGAAGCTTTCAGACTTTGTCTTCAGCTCTTTCATCAGACTTTGTCTTCGGAAGCTTTCAGACTTTGTCTTCAGCTCTTTCATCAGACTTTGTCTTCGGAAGCCTTCAGACTTTGTCTTCAGCTCTTTCAGCAGACTTTGTCTTCGGAAGCTTTCACACTTTGTCTTCGGAAGATATTCTTCAGCTGTTGGCTTCAGCTGTTGTCTTCAGCAGTTGACTTCAGCTTTTGCCTTCAGTAGATATCTTCAGCTGTTGGCTTCAGCTGTTGTCTTCAGCAGTTGACTTCAGCTTTTGCCTTCAGTAGATATCTTCAGCTGTCGTTCTTCAGACTTTCGAAAGATCTCTTGCTCAGCTTCGGAAGCCTTTGAATGTAGTACCAAAAAATGACTATGTGAAGTAGTTTTGGTTGCACCAGCCTTATCATGATCCAACAAACTCCCCCTAGGCTGATGCTACCAAAACTTCACTTCCCTCTTCTTCTTAAAGTTCTCAGCACTATGGAAAGTAGGTGTTTATCAGTGTCTTCATTCTTTCCTGATGTGGTGCTGAGAATCTTGTACAGATCCTTGGTAGACAAAACCTCCACTCTGTCTCCTTGGATTATATGTACCCTTTGTTGTGGCCCTCTGAAGAGAGTTAGTTGATGGGAATTATAGTCATATTCCCATCTAACTATTGGTTCTAATTCAGGACCTTCCACCATCTGTAGAAAGGCTGTGCCTTTGGTGGTTGGTCTTTTCTTGTCTTCCACTCTTTTCAGCTTCAACTCTTCTTCAATCTTGGCTCTTCTACTTTGTTCAGCCAAGTGGAGACCGCTGATGTGATTTCTGATGTGTGCAGCAGTCTCAGAGTTGGAGGGATTGGAGAATGGCTTCTCAGCAAGCTCAGCAAGATCAAATCTGCTGAGATGCAGGAGAGAAGTGGCATTGAGCCTGTTGGTTTCACCATTCTCCCTTTCCACAACAAAGTTGTGAGAAGGTTCATCGAACCTCCACTGGATTATAGCATTCCTAGGCCTAGGAGATTGACTAGAAATCCTGTCCTCTTTCCTTGTATCCAGTAGAGTCACCAGTCTCCTTCTTAGTCTCTTCTCCTCAGTATTGAGGGTATCGGAGTTGAGACCAAGAAGTCTTGCAGCCTGGCCCAAAGTGTCTCTAGGTAACTCAAGAAATTGGCCTAGGGTGAGGGAGCTTGAAGAGTTATCAACATAGGTGATGTTGATAAGGTCTCCCTCACAGGAGATGCTGCTCAAAGTGGTGCAGTTGATGAGCCTTGTCTTGAACTCCTTTATTTCCTCAAAGGAGAGATGTTGAGGAGGCTGAGGGGATGGTCTTGGTTTTTGTTGGGTAGGCTTAGGTTTAGTGGTTTTGGGTTGTGTTTTGGGTTTTAGGATGGGTAGTTTGGGTGGTTGAGGTGATGTGGTAGGTTTGGGTAGTGTTGTGGGTTCAGGGGTGAAGGTTTCATCAGTGGTTGTGTTTTGATGGGAAAAGGGATTGGTTCTGGTGTGGGTTGTGGTTTAGTGGTTGACTGTGGTTGAGTGGCTGGGATGAAGACCGTTCCCTTTACCCTCCTGTACATCTCCTTCCTTTTCCCCAAACGGATGTCAGCTTTAATTTCACTGACTATCCGCTGGAGTGTCCTTTCGGACATAGGTCCCACCTGCCTACCAGAGAAGCCATGAGCCCGGAGATAGTCTTTCATCCAGGCTTTTTCATTTGACTTCTTGGCGGCAGTGACCCCCTTCTCTTCTTCCTTCCTCTTCTTTTCCCTCAACTTCTCCCTAGCAGCCTTCTTCCTTTCGTTCTCCATTTGATCCTGCTCTTTGTTGTGGAGCAGCAGGATCATGTAATCATCATGTGGAGACAATTCAGGAAGACTGAAGCCTCTTGAGAGTAGTAATTTGATCCTGTCCTCTCTCAGCTTCAGGGCTGCCTCCCTTCTCTCTTCTTCTTCCCTCTCCAAGGTCAACCTAGCTTCTTCTTGTTGTTTTAGCCTGGTTGACCTCTCCAAAGTCACCAACTCCTCTAGTGGTAGTAGGAGTATCTCCTCATTGGCAGCTCCTAGGCTGATGAGCTGGTCAATGAGTGTTATCCTTCTCTTTTGGTTGATCTCTTCCTGATTGGTTGCAGCTGCCTTAGAACTAGCAGCTAGCAGCTTTTCAGTAGGAAACCTACCTTTCTTTTTGAGTTTCTCAATCCTCTCCTCCTCCTGAAGCTTTTCCGCAGTCAATTTTCTTTTTCCTTTGTTTTTGGCAGTGCTTGACTGTGGTGGTTCTTGGATGGAGGATTATGATTGAGAGAGAGGTTCAGCTGGTGTTTGGGTTGGAGGAATGTCAGAAATGTCCTCCCTGCTCACCTCAGATGCTATTTCAGCAATAACATCTGTGATGGTCAGTTCCTCGGACATCTGGAATAAGCCTTCCGCAGCTTCTATTTCGGCCTCGGAAGACTTTTCTTGTTCTTCCGAGGCTTCCATGTCAGCTTCGGAAGCTTTAGCTTGAGCTTCGGAAGATGAGACAGCTGCAAGTTCTGTCCCAACTGTTTCATTTGCTCGGCCATCAGTCCCCATTTCCCCTTTGAAGCTAATCTCAGGTTCCATGTGGACCTTAGGTTGACCAACTTCTTCCACAGTGGTAGAAGGTGCAGTCAGTCTTTGAAGCTCCTCAGCCCCAAAATATATGAGTGTGGTGTCGGGGCTGGGCTGTTCTAGGGAGGATCTCAATACAAACTTTGTGAAAAGTCTGTAGAGATCTTGAAGCATCTTTGAGTCAATCTCTAGAAAAGATTGAGATGACTCGGGTAGTGTGATGAGTTGGGAAGTTAGAGATTGGGTCTGTGGTTCCTCAAGTGTTTGTCTCTGAACTTTCTCCCCCTTTTAGGTAGCATCATCTTGAGAGCTAGATGAGCTAGAGGAAGAAGTCATTGAGACCTGAATAGGTATATGCCTAACAGACCTCTCTATCTGTTTCCCAGCTAGTTTAGCCTTGAGGTTGTTAATCTCAAGTTGCTGAGTGGCAGTCCTTGATTCTAAGATTCTCACATGTGATTCCAGGTTGGAGACCTTAGAAAGCAAGTACTGAAGTGTTAGTTGCATACTTCCCTCATCTTCATGAGAAGAATCACGGGGAGATGAGATAACATACCTAGTATGCTCAGTCTCACCACCAGATGTGGCTTCTTGGCACCCTGGTTTCCTTTGCTCAGAGTCATCTCTTTCAGAGATGTCTATGGGCAAAGTTGCCATAGACTCAGTCCTAATTATGTTACCACTGTCCTGAGAGCTCAATGAGAGACTCTGAGTAGTGGCAGCTGAGCCTACATGAGTCCTCTCCACATCAGTGGGACTCACCTCAGTAATTGGCTGCTGATGGGGGCTAGAGACAAGGGATCCCTCTTGGCTCTGTTGATCTTTCAGAGGGTGTTGTAGATCAACTTCATGGCCATGGAGAGATGTAATCTCTTCATCAGTGCGGAGTAAAAGGTCAGTGAAAGATAGGGAAGACAAACCTACTGACCCGGGACCTAGATCAATGTCTACAGGCATTGAGCCTATGGTGGGGCTGTCCCTAGAAGGCTGCACAGGGGAGTGTAGAGACTCACCCTGTGGGCTTAAGGCTTGGGGTTCGGGCTCTTGGGTTTGAGACTGAGGAGGCTCAAAACCCACATTGAGGTCGAATGTGAAGGATGGTGTGACCTCGGACTGAGTGGGAGCCCATGATTCCACTCTAGCCCTTTGGGTGTGAATAGAAGGAGCCAATCAGAGTAGATTGAACAAGGGTTTGTTTAGGTCGTCTTTGGTATGTAGCTTTGATGGGTAAAGAAGATTTTGGCATTGTGGTGGAGGTTGCTGGTGTGGGTTCATCACCTGTGGGGATAACAGGGATGTCACCAAGAGCTATACGCTCAGTCATCTCTGGAGGTAATTGAGTGTACCTTCCAGTGAAGTTGATGGAAACCTTCTTCAGTATTTTGAAGATGGTAGGCCTCATTTATGGAACGGTAAGAGCAGCTGTGCAGACAAGCTTGCTTGGTTCCAGCTCACAGTTGATTAAGTGTTGAATAAATCTGGGGTACATGAAGAATGTATCCCTGCTCAGATTGCTGATAAGGTTGGTCAACACAAATCGTGAGTAGTTGAATCGGAGACCTCTCACCAACCCATGAACTAGGCATCCTAGTTCGTATGGGATTTGATCCCAACCCCCTGATTTGTTGGAGAGGCAGTGCAGGATAATGTGCAGCAGGAACTTCCAATGGTAAGAGAAGTTAAACTTGTAGACGGTAGACCTGCTTACATCCCCTCCATATCCCATGAGGATATAGGTGCCTTCCAAGTCTTCTTTGGGGAACTCAGTAGGAGCCCCATCATCATGGAGCTCGAGATGCTCCCTGATGAGCTGTTCAGTGATGACCAACTCTTGGCCACAAATGCGGGTTCTCAGGACTTGAACCCCATTCAGAACTGCTGTTTGACCGTTGCTCCAGAATTCGGACATATGGTTGGAGTATACGGTGGGGTTAACTGTAAGTGCAGTGAGGTATGTGGATTCGGTAAGAAAGGTGATGATTTAGGTGAAGTCGGCATCCCTTGACGAATCAAGTAATGCGACTTGGTTGTGCTAAGGGTTTAGCGCCATTGAAGAAAAGGTAAGCTTGAAATTTGGGTGAAATTACAGGTTTGACAGTGAAGGGAATAGTTAGGGCAGTAAATTGGTAAAAGAAGATGAAATTGATCAGTCAAGATTATGTAACAGGGGATGAATTGTGGTAGTGGCGGTAATAGGGTAACTGTTTGGGGTTACTGTGGGTGGTATGGTGGTTTACGGCGGAGAAATGATAGTGGCGGCAAGGATAATTTTAAATAATCTGACCATCATGGACAAAATCTTTACTTTTTACAGAGTGGGGCCCAAAAGATATCCGTTACATATAAAAACCTTTACTTCCGAATGTACAACATTTCCGAAGGTAATTGTCTCCCGAAGTCTATTTCTCTTCCGAAGCAAGGCATTGCTTCCGAAGGTAAAATGGTCCTTTAAAGATACTTTCTCTTCCGAAGCAAAACATTGCTTCCGAAGGTAAAGTTATCTTTCCGAATGGAGAGTTTTATAAGCTTCGGAAGTAGATCTGATCTAAAATCAATCGCTTCTTCCGAGACCAAAAACTCTTCTGAGAAGACAATTTCCATTGAGGAATTTTGGCTTCGGAAGATATTCAAGAATATCTTCCGAGAGTTAGTTCCTCTTCGGAAGGAATTTACACTTAGAATAATTTAAAGATTTTTTGTAACAGGGCTTAAATTGTATTGACACAAGACATTACACATTTAAAAAGCTTTTTCAAAAGAGGTAGTTAATCAATATTTATCATCCCAATAGCTGATATGAGATACTTAAATCTTTGTTCATCAAATGCCTTTGTGAACAAATCAGCATATTTTACATTTGAGTCAACTTTGATTAACTTGATCAGATGTTTCTCATGAATATCTCTAATGAAATGATACCTGATATCGATGTGCTTTGTCTTGGAGTGCTTCACCGGATTCTCGGTAATGGAGATAGCACTATTGTTGTCAATATGGATAGGAGTAGTCATGAAGTTGAATCCATAGTCTAACATCTGATTTTGAATCCATAGCAGTTGAGCACAGCAGCTAGCAGCAGCAATGTATTCAGCTTCAGCAGTTGATGTAGAGACACAGGATTGTTTCTTGCATTGTCATGAGATAATCCTTCCACCAAGAAATTGACATCCTCCTGATGTTGATTTCTTGTCAATGTTGCAGCCACCATAGTCACTGTCAGAGTATCCATAGAGATTGAAATCACTATTTCTTGGATACCAGAGACCTAGTTTAGGTGCTCCTTTGAGGTATCTGAGGATTCTCTTTGCAGCAGCTAGGTGAGACACCTTTGGAGCAGCCTGATATCTTGCACAAATGTATGTGGCAAACATGATATCTGGTCTACTAGCAGTGAGATACATCAGAGAACCAATGATTACTCTATACTGATGTTGATCAGTATCCTCCCCCTCAAGGTCAGGGCAAAGATTATGGTTTCTGTGTGACACCCTACACATAACCCATCGGCCGTGGACAGGAGAGATTCCTGGTTCATTAGGAATGTCTGGCCTCTAATATCAACAACGCGTTTTGGGCGTATTGGCTGTGGATGAGAGGAGAACTCCACAGTTAAGCGTGCTCAGGTGGGAGCAATCCAGGGATGGGTGACCTCCCTGGGAAGTTTTCACCCGGGCAACCAAAAGCAAATCCGTGAGCTCCTCGTGGGCGAAGCGGACAATATTGTTGGTGTGAGAGGCCGGGTGTTACAGATTGGTATCAGAGCCATTGGTTATAGCGAACTAAATTGACATTGCATCTCATTTGCATTGCATTTAGACTATAGCCGTTGCCTTAGTTACACGCATATAGACACGTTTAGTTTTGTTAGCTGGTTTTGTTTGCATGCCTTACTGGTTTTATCTGCTTGAGAACTGTTTGCTTTGGTGTCTTCCTATAAGTGTTCGTCTACAGGGAGGGTGACTCCGAGTTGCGGTGAGTCACGGGAAGGATTACTTACGAGTAACCTGAAAAACTTTTGCTTTAACATATCCCTGTGAGCTTACGACTACAGGGATGGTGACTCCGAGTTGCTGTGAGTCACGGGAAAAGGGTTACTTACAAGGTTTCCCAAACTTTTAATTACCTGAAAACTTTTGCTTTAACATATCCCTGTGAGCATATGGCTACCGGGATGGTGGCTCCAAGTTGCTGTGAGTCACGGGAGAGTTTGTGTGCATTTGACATCGCCTAAATGTTCTTCGTGATTTGTGTGACACATAGACACCTGTATTCTGGATTTCCTGGCAAAAGGCCCTCGGGCTAAGGCAAGCATATCGCATATATCTCATTGCGAGACCTGGTATGCTTACCTGGGGATTTCTGGGATGAGTGATAAACTATGGTCAATACACATGTCTCTAAGGCAAATGGGTCAAATTACCTTGGCGTGTCGATGATACCCAAAACTTTACTGATCCTTTCGTATACTTTGATTAAACAACCCCGATATAATACATACATACTTGGTACTTCTATCATTGATGACCACTGTACTTGACAAGATATGTTAACCTGATAGGAGGAACCGGGGTGATCATGCAAAGCAAATTACCATTACGGGTGCACACGAAATTGTAATTTGTCGTGCATGCTAAGTCCGGTGAATTTGGTCGGGTGGTAACGTTGTAGTCAGTATAAGTCATCGTATCTACACCGTGAGCAAGAAATAGCTCTCACGAAACCTTACGGTTTGTTCAGAAACTCCCGGAGACCCTATCTTGCCTATGTTCTAGATAACTAATCAGCTTACTCACTGACCAGCTTGCTTGCTAGTAGTTCGTTAACGCGTGTGTTCTAATTTTCGGGACGAAAATTCCTGCAACAAGGGGATAATGTGACAACCCGTATAATTCAGGAAAACACCGTTCTGATTGTTTCCCTATCATTATTATCTATCAACTATATTTATAATTAAGTCAATTCTATTTATCATTAATAGTAGTACATAATCCTAATTATTATTAGTACATAACTATAATCAACCATAGACTAACTAAATTAGTTAACTCAAAATGTTAGCTCCCTTGGTAATTCAAGGAGAAGTCGAGGGACCAAAAGTGTAAGTTGTAAATTTCAAATAATAATATAAAGACCTAACCCACTCACAGATACCCACTATACCTAACCCACTCACAGATACCCATTATACGAACTCCCGCAACAAAACTCATGAAACTACCTGCTCCCTCCATTGATCTCCTCCTCCTCTGTTCTGCAGACCAACAACCAAGCAGCCCGGTCGTTTCAACCGGCGGCTTCTTGACGGCAGCCTTTCGACTTCAACAACGACTTTTGGAAGACCGACGCTCCTTCAGTGAACTCCCTCATCTCGGGCCATTACCTATCGGCAAGTTTCGTCGACTAGAACAACTCCGGGCAGCCGCCGTAGCCGTTTCTAGCACTCATTCGGTACGGTTCTTTCCGTTGCCTTATTCGCGTTCGTTTTCCATTGCGGTTTCGTTCTTTATTCGTTGGGTACGTTACGGTTCGCGATGGTTGGTTTCGTGTTCATGGGCGGGTTATCGCGGCTAGTTTGGGTTAGCCGAGGGTTGCTTGTATTGTGACTATGTGTTCTGCGCATGTGGCCGTGTATGTATTGCGTGGATATGAATGTGTTGTGGGGTTTCATGCGTGTGTTTCTATGCGTGGTATATGCGGATGCGTATGGCTGTGCGTGTGTTGTTTGTGTTTTGGGTGTGGACGCATGGGGGGATGTGTGGCATAGCAGGCACATGGTGTGGTGGTATTTAGGTGCATGTATCTGCATTGTATGTGTGTTGTGATATGTGTTTGGTAATATATATATGGTTTTCTTTTGTGTGTGCATGAATGCACCGTGTGTGTGTGTCGGTTAGATGAGTTGTGGTTTAAGGAGATGAGAATGTGTGGGTCCTACATTTTATAATTTTATATGCATGAGCGTGCGTATATGGTTATAATGTGTGCAGGAAGAGTGTGTTTCTTTTCCTTCTTTTGATTAAGCCTGTATGTATGCATGAGTGGGTATGACAACATATCATATGATGTGATCTGCATATTTCTATTGTGAGCATGGAGTATGTATAATAATAATTTATGTGTGTCCTGCAAATATTAATAAGATATATTTATATTATGTAAAGTACATGGATGTAGTATATATATATTAGGTAAAATATATGTGTGTGTCAATAGTAAAATTATATTTTTGATGTATAAACTATTATATGTGCATGTTACATTATTTGTGCTATGTATGCGTCGTTAAGTAATATGTAAGCAAAGGATGTGAAGGAGTATGCTTGACTGTGTTATTTGCGAATGGGAAATATGGATAACCGACACCGTAACCGAACCGTGAACGCGAAACCGTACGACCCATTGTTAATAATTAATATTTAATATTAATTATATAATGACGTTCAGGTTAACCGAGAACTATAATCTTTGTGCTTTCGTTTACTGTTGCTGTGCATTCAAGGTGAGTTTACAGCCCCACTTTTACTTTATACTATTTTTGGGGGAGAGAAACATGCTGTTTTCATAAACGTTACATTATATTGGATTGTTGTGATACTGCATATACATGACACTATGTTCGTATACTTTGCCCTTTGGTCCGTTACTACGCAAGTAGAAACGTGGAAACAATTTCATTCGGTCCGTTACTACGCAAGTAGAAACGTGGAAACAATTTCATTCGGTCCGTTCCTACGCAAGTAGAAACGTGGAAACAATTTCATTTTCGTTGATCAGTATTATTGTAATATCACCGGTTTACTAGTGTGATACCACTAAAGTCCTCACTCTCGAACCGTTAATGTATGTAGTATAGCGAGGCAATTCTGAGTAGATCTACTGGGTTTGACAAACCCCACCCGGGCTAGTCGCGCTAGCACAACGTTCGTCAAACGGGTGTTTAATTGACCTAAGTTCTGTTGCTGTGACCTGGTATTCACAGCCGAGGCGTTCAGTTTCGATTGTCAGCTTCGGTTCGAACTTCATACACTGAGTAACTGGTTTAGTAGACTAGCTACCTACTGATATTACTTTGTTTACTGTATCGGTTTACTTTATGTTCTGTTTATCAAAATACATACTTGACGGATTACATAATCCGGGGATTTCATTACTGATACATACTGTTTTCTGAAAAACCTGTGAACTCACCAACCTTGTGTTGACACTTTAGCATGTTTCTTTCAGGATCACAAGACGCGCACGATTAGGAGCATTCACTCATGCATTATTATCTCACGTGACTTATTTAATATTTTTCAGTAACTTTCATTTATTCGGTTTGCGCGTGTTGCGCCATTTAAACAATTAAGATTTACTATGCTTCCGCAACTTCTGTTATGTTACTTTAAAAACTTGGTCTTTGGTAATATTAAATTCAAAAATGAATTATGTTTTACAACTAACGTGTCGTTTGGTGTAACTAGTGGCTGAGATCCTGGAAGTCACACGCCTAACGGTAATACCCCGTTTGTGGAAATTTGAGGGTGTGACAGAGTTCTGTTGCTGTGACCTGGTATTCACAGCCGAGGCGTTCAGTTTCGATTGTCAGCTTCGGTTCGAACTTCATACACTGAGTAACTGGTTTAGTAGACTAGCTACCTACTGATATTACTTTGTTTACTGTATCGGTTTACTTTATGTTCTGTTTATCAAAATACATACTTGACGGATTACATAATCCGGGGATTTCATTACTGATACATACTGTTTTCTGAAAAACCTGTGAACTCACCAACCTTGTGTTGACACTTTAGCATGTTTCTTTCAGGATCACAAGACGCGCACGATTAGGAGCATTCACTCATGCATTTATTATCTCACGTGACTTATTTAATATTTTTCAGTAACTTTCATTTATTCGGTTTGCGCGTGTTGCGCCATTTAAACAATTAAGATTTACTATGCTTCCGCAACTTCTGTTATGTTACTTTAAAACTTGGTCTTTGGTAATATTAAATTCAAAATGAATTATGTTTTACAACTAACGTGTCGTTTGGTGTAACTAGTGGCTGAGATCCTGGAAGTCACACGCCTAACGGTAATACCCCGTTTGTGGAAATTTGCCGGGTGTTATAGAATGGTATCAGAGCCACTCCTGTGCCGTTCGGGGTGTGGGACATACCTCACCAAGGATGGTGACTTCTCGGGCTCATCGAGGACGATGAGTCCAAACAGGGGGTGCTTGTGACACCCTACACATAACCCATCGGCCATGGACAGGAGAGATTCCTGGTTCATTAGGAATGTCTGGCCTCTAATATCAACAACGCGTTTTGGGCGTATTGGCTGTGGATGAGAGGAGAACTCCACAGTTAAGCGTGCTCAGGTGGGAGCAATCCAGGGATGGGTGACCTCCCTGGGAAGTTTTCACCCGGGCAACCAAAAGCAAATCCGTGAGCTCCTCGTGGGCGAAGCGGACAATATTGTTGGTGTGAGAGGCCGGGTGTTACATTCTGGGTATGGGTGTCTTGGCTGGTTTACAATCCTTCATTTCAAATCTATCTAAGATGTCTGAGACATACTTAGATTGACTGATGAAGAACCCTTCCTTCATCTGTTTCACCTGAATTCCAAGGAAAAAGTCCATTTTTCCCATGGAACTCATCTCAAACTTCTGCTTCATTATGCTTTCAAAGTCCTTGCACATTTGGTCGTTTGAAGAACCAAATATGATGTCATCAACGTAGACTTGTACAAGCAAAATGTCTTCTCCACTCTTTCTGATGAAAAGAGTCTTGTCAATGGTACCTCTAGTGTATCCATTCTTCAGGAGAAACTGAGACAAGGTCTCATACCACAGCCTAGGTGCTTGGTGCAGCCCATATAGAGCTTTATCCAGTTTGCACACATAGTTGGGGTGTTGTGGGTCTTCAAATCCTGGAGGTTGACATACATAGATTTCCCTATCTATATCCCCATATAGAAAAGCACACTTGACATCAAGTTGGTAGACTGTGAAGTTCTTAGATGCAGCATAAGCAAGGAAGATCCTAACTGCCTCAAGTCTTGCAACAGGTGCAAAGACATCAGTATAATCGATTCCTTCCTCCTGGGTGTATCCTTGAACTACTAGTCTTTCCTTATTCTTGATAATCAAGCCTCTATCATCTTTCTTGTTCCTGAACACCCATTTAGTGCCTATGGGTACTTGACCAGATGGTAGTGGGCATAGATTCCAGACCTTTTGTCTTCTGAATTGAAGCAGCTCCTCCTGCATCGATTCAACCCAACTACTATCCTTTAAGGCATCTTCTACCTTCTTTGGTTCCATCTGAGACAAGAAGCATGAGTACAAGCAGACATTCCCATGATGAGTTTGTCCTCTTGTCCTCACACCCTCAGAGACATTCCCTATGATGTTCTCAGCTGGATGAGTGTTGTGAATCCTAAGACGAGGAATCACTTCCAGTTGCAGAGAGAATTCTAGGTTAGACATATTCTGATCAGGAACTGGATCACTCTGTCCAACTGCTGTTTCAAAGTCATTCAATGAGGACTGATTGAATGATTGAGAAACATCATCAATGGTTGGTTGTGAAGTAGGATTAACAATTGCCTGTTCCTTCAGAATACTACTTCCCTCAACCTGGTGTTGTAATGGATCACCTGAAGAACTTTGAGGTTGATCAAGTGATTCACTTGTTGAAGCTTCATTATTCCTGGAGATAGTTACACTATCAGATCTGTGAATGGTTAAAGCTTGTTGCCTTTCAGCTCTTGGAGAATTTGGAAGAGGTCTGGGAAGCTCAAACAGTTGACTTGCATCAGCATCAGCATCAGCATTCTCTTGAGCACCTGTTCCAACTAAAACATTCTCACAAGATTGTTTAGAATAGTTTGGAAACAATTCTAAATCAAAGATATACTCAGGTCCATTCCCCCTAACACAAGGAGTGTGCTCATTAACAACTATATTGGATGATTCCTCAAATTGTTGATTCTTGATATTGTATACTCTATAAGCTTTAGAGCTTGAAGAGTATCCAATAAAGATAGCATCATTCGACTTTTTAGCAAACTTTGCTAAGTTGTCCTTTGTGTTAAGTATGGTACACCTGCAGCCAAAGGACCTTAGAAAGCCAATGAACGGTGGCCTCTTGTTCCATAACTCATAAGGGGTTTTTCCATGGGGCTTAACTACAAGAACCCTGTTCTGCACATAGCATGCAGTGCTGACTGCCTCTGCCCAGAATGTTAAAGGCAGCTTTGAATCAGCTAACATGGTCCGAGCAGCCTCAATAAGTGTCCTGTTCCTCCTCTCAGCAACACCGTTTTGTTGAGGAGTTCTGGGAGCACTGTATTGTCTGGCAATCCCTTTTGAGTCACAGAATGAGTCAAGAACGAAGTTCTTAAACTCAGTCCCTTGATCACTTCTAATGATCTTAACCTTGTGATCAATTTGATTTTCTATTTTAAGAATAAAAGATTTTAAAGTTTCAGCAGTTTCATCTTTACTTCTTAAAAAGAATACCCATGTAAATCTTGTAAAATCATCAACTATCACAAGGCAGTATGATTTCCTTCCAATGCTCATTATACTTGTGGGTCCAAAGAGATCCATGTGCAATAAGTGTAATGGAGTAGTGATAAAGTTAACACATTTGGATTTATGAGATGATCTGTGTTGTTTCCCTTTCAGGCATGCAACATAGTTATCTTTGCAGAAAAATTCCTTTTTAGGCAAACCATGTACCAAGTTATTTTTAGCCAATTTATTCATTGTTTTAAAATTCACATGACACATGCGTTTATGCCTTAGTGTTAACTCATCACTATCAGCTTTGGAAAGAAAGCATGATACTTCACCCATAGGAGAAGCATTGTTCATATCCAGCTTGTACATGTCCCCTTTCCTGGGAGATCTAAGAAGCACCAATTCCGAAGGAATTGTCATCCCTGGTTTGAGGATAATGCACTCATGTTCTGTGAAGAGCATCTGATGCTTCTGGTCACAGAATTGAGAAACACTTAACAGATTGTGTTCAAGCTGTTTGACAAAGTGAACTTTGTCAATGTTTATTCTGCCATTGGATATACTTCCTCTGCCAGAAATATATCCTCCGGCCTCACCTCCAAATTAGACAGGCCCTCCATCAAAGTTCTGGAATTGTTGAAGGAGAGATCTGTTCCCTGTCATGTGCCTGGAGCATCCACTATCTACAATCCAGACATTGTTGTTCTTGTCAAATGGACGTCCCTGCACATAAGATGAGATGGTTAGTTTTGTTTGGAAGCCCAAGCCTTGCTGGTCTTGGGCTCTTCCAACGATAGTGACATAATTGAACCAAAAGATATGCATTGGGGTTCAATAGAGGTCATTGTTGAAGAAGAGGTTTGGGCTGCAACATCTTCCTTGATCTTCCAATCCATCCCTTGGTTGATCTTTGAAGATGAGCTTGTTGAAGCTTATGCAGCATGGCCTTCTTTCGAAGCTTCTTTCTTTTCGGAAGAAGCCTTCACCACCTTTTCTTCCGAAGTAGTCTTCTTCTGAGATGGTTTCAAGGGAGCCTTCTTGTTCTTCCGAACCTTAGAATGTTTGGCTTCTGAAGCCATTTTCCCTTCGGAAGAAGTAGTTTCTTCCGAAAGCAACTTGGCTTCCGACACCAACTTTCCCTTTTTCATTATTTGGACCTTTTGAAGTGGTCCAACTGAGAAACCTTCTCTGACTCCTTCTTTTCTAACATTATTTGCATAATTGTGCTTGCTGGATTGTAGTAACAATCTTTAGCCATGTGGTTGTGCAGACCACACATTATGCAGGCAATGTTAGTCTTCTGGGAACTTGCAGGTTGTTGTTTCTTGGGTTTCTTCTCTTCATCAGCAACTTTTCCTTTCAACTTCTGATCCTTCAGTAGGACAGGAGTGCTGGTATTACACTCCTTTCCTGAGTCAGAAGTACCTACCACTTCAAATCCGGCAGAAATGAAGACACCCTTTTGCTTTGGGTCGATCTTAAGCTTGGACTCTGCAACCTTCTTAGCAGTCCTTCTAGCAGCTTTAGCTCTGCTTCTTCTTGCCTTGGTGGTTAGGATTTGGTCTTCATAGGTGGAGATGAGTGTATCCTCTTGTTTCTCCCGTATGGTGGCCATTATTTTTGCCTCATCCTTTAGTTCCAATGGAGAAGGGTCAGCAGTTGGAACCTCTTGCTCTTTAGTACCACATCTAGGTAGTCTAATAGACTCATAAGAGTGTGGTGGAGCTATTTCATTGGTTCCCAACCCTTCTTTGTTTTGATAAAACATTTTGGAATGAGAGGTTGATGCAAGAATAGTTCGGAAGCTTTGCTCAGCAATAGCTTGCTTCCTGGCCTGAGCCTCAGCTGTGACCAACTGGGCTTGAACCTCAGATAGTTTGGATATTAGATCTTTAATTTGAGTCTTATAATTAGTCTTTTCATGTTTTAAAAGAGACACAGTTTTCTCTAACTCCTCAATTTTCTTTTGATAGTCAGATTCAGCTTTCTTAAAATCAGATTTTAGCACATTTAAAGACTCAACCTCAGATCTGATTTCTGAAATGTAATCCTTATAAAGTTTAACTTTAGCAATACAGGCAGCCGTACAAAGATGTTCATATACCTGATCATCATTTGTTCCGGCCATGAGTGCTTGAGCAGAAGTCACATCCTGTACCATGAAGCTCCAGTCAACTTCTTGAGCCACAGCAGCTGTTTCAGTTGACTTCTCTTCATGCTTTGAAGCAGTGGGATGTGTGGAGGCCTGTGGGGTTCCTGGGTTGTTCTTGGGAGCCTTGCATTCCCTAGCAAAGTGACCAAGTTGGTTGCAGTTGTAACACTTTGCTTTGCTTTTATCAAACCCAAACCTGCTGTTGACTGGGTTTTGAGGGAATTGCCTTCCAGTGCTCTTGAAGAACTTCTTCGCTCTGTAAGTTAAAAGAGCCATCTGCTGGACAATATCCATATACTCCACATCATCTGGACTGAAGCACTCAAGATCATCAAAGCAGTATTGAAAATCACCAGAGTGTCCACTTCCAGAGACAAAGGCACAACTATTCTGAGAGGAGTTGTGTTGAACCTTTTGAGACTTTGGAGTCTCAGGTAGAGTAATATAAGGTCCGCTGTGTGAGTTGTCAGGGTAACACAGCAACTGATGTTGTGGTTTCGTGATTTCCCTTTCAACCACATGAAGGGCTGAACTCAGTTGGTTATTGGAGTGAGCAGAGGAGTTCTGCATGTTCATCTCCATCTAGAATGCACTTAGGATACCATACAACTCTGTCAGAGTAAGAGTCTTAAGGTCCGAAGTTCTCTTGATTACAACACAGTAATGTATCCATAGTTTAGGAAGGGAAGACATGAACTTCCTAACCATGTCTCTATTCTCAAGAGCTACTCCAATATCCTCCATAGTATCTACTAGCTCAACATACCTGAACTATTGTTGAGTCAAGATCTCACCAGCCTTGAAAGTAAAGTTCTCAACTGCTGCTTCAAGAGATCCTTCTTGTTCTCTTAGGTTTCCTTGGATCCTTCATACATCAGCTTCAGTGCTTCCCATAAATCTTTAGCAGTTTTGCACTTCTTAAAGCGTCTGTAGACGGAGTTGGGGAGAGTAGTTTGGAGAGAAGTCATAGCCCTTTGATCCAGCTCTATTCTCTTCCTGTCTTCTTCTGAGTAATCATCAACATCTTTTGGAATGATGCGATTACCAGTGGCAGAAGTGGTGCTTGGTATGAAAGGACCATTGACATGGAGTCCCACATCCTTGAATCTTGACACTTGATGAAGCCTTCCATTCTGATACACCATGTGTCAAAGTCTTCAGGGGTGATCAGTGGGGACTTGGTCATGGTACCGGTTTCCATATCAGCCTTGGAGAGAGCAGCCATTTGAGTGAGTGGTTTGTAGTGAGGAGTGAAAAACAGGTTGATTTGGATGGTAAGATCTCACAATCAAGAGCCTGGAGCTCTGATACCAATTGCAGGATCTACTATGGGTGGTTTTTCTCTCAACTCACTGTGAATAACACTCAGCAAGTAGTCTATGAAGAGTTGATCACAATATAACAAGTACCAAGCAGTAAGAAAATTAACACAGGAAGTAAATTTTCAAGGTACTTTTATATATTGCCTCTCAACTCAAAGGATTACAAGACTCTTGGACTCAAATCGCTTATCTAATGAGTTACAAGGAGAAGATATATATAATACTACCTACAGCCGGATATACTTTGATACCAGCTGGACACCTCTAACCTTACATCTATACTACAAGACTCTAGGTGAGGTCTTTCAGACATTTTGCCTGAGAGTTGGTAGTCAGGACATGTCCCTGACTTACCTTTTGTCACCAACTAAAGTTAGTAACATATACTATCATAAAAAGGTGAACAGTAGAATAAAGTATGGTCAATAACATGGCTCTTTAGGAAGATGCCATGCTGTATCAGAGGTCTGCAGCGGACTGTCAGGGACCATACTTATATCTACTGGACATAGCAATGTCTTCCGAAGGATAAAGTGCTTCGGAAGTATAACTTCTTCCGAAGGCACTTATTCTTCGGAAGACTGCTTCTTCCGAGGCTTGGAGTCTTCTTTGTCTTCGGAAGCAGAGTTTGTCTTCAGCTCTTTCATCAGATTTTGTCTTCGGAAGCTTTCAGACTTTGTCTTCAGCTCTTTCATCAGACTTTGTCTTCGGAAGCTTTCAGACTTTGTCTTCAGCTCTTTCATCAGACTTTGTCTTCGGAAGCCTTCAGACTTTGTCTTCAGCTCTTTCAGCAGACTTTGTCTTCGGAAGCTTTCAGACTTTGTCTTCGGAAGATAGTCTTCAGCTGTTGGCTTCAGCTGTTGTCTTCAGCAGTTGACTTCAGCTTTTGCCTTCAGTAGATATCTTCAGCTGTTGGCTTCAGCTGTTGTCTTCAGCAGTTGACTTCAGCTTTTGCCTTCAGTAGATATCTTCAGCTGTTGTTCTTCAGACTTTCGGAAGATCTCTTGCTCAGCTTCGGAAGCCTTTGAATGTAGTACCAAAAAAATGACTATGTGAAGTAGTTTTGGTTGCACCAGCCTTATCATGATCCAACAGTTGGTGAGTCCTCAATGTCTATACTCTGAGAAGGATTCCATGAATCTATGATTATAACAACTTCCTCCCCCTTTTTGGTAGCATCACCCACTTGCATAGGTGAGCTAGAGGTTAAGTCAATTACATCCTCAAGTTCTTGTGTTCCTGGTTCAATCCTTCTGAAGGGTCTCCCTAACTAGTTGTTCCTTGATATCAGAAATCTTAAGTTGTTGATCATTGACCCTTCTTTACAAGGTAGTCACTTGAGATTCCAAGTGACTAACCTTGGAGATTAAATAGATGCATGTTTTAGACAGTTTTTCCACCTTTAGTCTAAGATTCCCCTCATCTTCAGTAGAAGAATCACTGGGGGATGAGATAATTGGACCTAAGTCTTCTTCCTCATCACTAGCTTGTTGTTCTTGGTTGCTGGTTTTCCCCTGCTTAGTGACAGCTTTAGTTGAAGTGTCAATGGGCTGGGTTGCCATGGTTGAGGTCTTAATGATTTAATCACTTTCAGAAGTGAGAGCCTCTTCCATATGGATCTCCTGAATAGGTTTAGGAAGATCCACCTCAGTTGGGTGTGGATGATGTGGGTTAGATACAGGGGGCACAGGAGTACTCATCTCTCTTTGAGAAGGGAAGGAGAAGAGAGACTCATGGTACTCACTGTGTTCTATATCTTCATCATCATAAAATTCCAGGCTGGGCATGGGTTGATTTAAGTCTAAAGGCTGGGGATGGTAAGCATATCAGCCTGAGCATGAGGAACCTCATGGCTGATTCTTGGTGAGATAGGAGTGGTTTGTTCTTTAGGAGAAGTGGGAGCTTCAGTGTCTACTTCTTCCTATATGGGTAGTGATATAGCAGCCTGCACAGGTTGAATAATCTGTGCACGGTTCGTTTAGATCTTCTTGGTAGATGAGGGTTGTTTGTGGCTGTATGGGTGGTGTTGAAGTGAAAGATATGGGTTTAACACTAGCTGGTGCTACTAGGTTGTCACCTTGAGCAATAAACTCTAACATTTTTAGGACCAAGGCTATTTCTACCCCTGAGAAGCCCACAGTAGGCTTTCTTATTATATTGAAGATATCAGGCTTCATCTGTCCTAATTTAAGAATATTACTTGTTCCCCTCAACTGTGAGCCCGGTTCATAGTTGAGAATGTGCTGGACATATCTAGAAAACATGTAATGCTCTAAGGAGTCCAAGTTTGCAAGCAAATTAGTATTCACAAATTGAAAGTACCTGAACTTGACCCTATGAACCATTCCATAAACTATAAAGGAGAGATCCTTTAGAATTTGGTCCCATCCTCCATGTTTATTAGACAAACTGTGAATAGTAAAATGTAGGAGGTAATTTCATTAAGAGGAAACGTTCTCTTTCTTGAAGGTTCTAACTGAGAAGTCCTCTTCATAGTCCATCTGCTCAAAAAATGATTTACAGCAGATTTTTGAAAGGACACTTTACCTTCTTCATCATCAAGCTATAAGTGTGAGTTAATAGAGGCTGGAGTGATGTATAGTGTCCTTCCCTGCATTGTGGTAGATAGTGCCTTCTCCCCATCCATGGTGACCTCTTGACAGGTCCTTCAAAAGTCTAGAAGTTGATCCTTAAAGAGTGGAAGTAGTTTGAGAGAGAAATAAAGTGACAAACCTCTGAGAAACTTGGATCTTTCTCAGAGTTTAACAAAGCAACCTGATTATGTTGTCTGTAAAGCTGCATGGAGAAATCTGGTTGGTTTCTACGGTCGAGGTTGGCCATTTGTGGTAGCTTTGAGGTGAAGAAAGATATGAACAAAGGCGGTGAGTGGGATTTTAGGTTTAGAAAGATTGCAGATGAAGAAGAAAATGAAAGAGGAGGGAACCATTGGGTATATTTATATGAAATTGACTTGAAACAAAGTTAATGCAAAAGGATAAACTTTAAAGTCCGAATGTCGATCCCACCTCTGATAAAGTGCCCAAATAGGTAGTTTTCTTGAAAGTTGATATTCTTCCGCAGGTAATTTATCTTCAGAAGATTTATGAATATCTTCCGAAGCCAAATTTGACTTTGAAAGATATTTCTAAGCTTAGTAAAAAATGGCTTCAGAAGAAAAATTACTTAGGCAATTGTTTTTCCGAAGAGTATTTGGTTTTGAAAGAAATTACTTTTGGAAGAAATTTGTTCTTGAAATACACATAAGTACTTAGAAGCATATTTTGGCTTCGAAAGAAATATGGAATTTCTTCTGAAGGTAAATCTCCTTTAAGTAGTTATGAGTTTTGAAGACTTAAAATTCTTCCGAATGCAATGTTAATATCTTCCAAAAGAAAATACACTTGGTAATTTTTCAAAACGCTAAGGAACTATCATTTGAAAAATATTTCTCCCAAGATAAACTCGGCTTATGTAGGTGATAATTAGACAACTTAGGACACATATTTCCTTTTAGAAATAATATATATTAAGTTTTAAGAAAATCTATTCAAGGTTAATCATCTCAATAGCTTATACAATATATTTAAATCTTTATTCATTAAAAGCTTTTGTGAACAGATCAGCATATTATTCATTTATGTCAACCTTGATTAGTTTTATCATACCTTTTTATGATTATCTCTCATTAGATGATACCTGATGTTGATGTGCTTTGTCCTTGAGTGCTGCACAGGATTCTCTATGATAGAGATAACACTGTTGTTGTCTATGTAGATGGGAGTCTTTTTGAAGTTGTATCCATAGTCCAGCATCTGATTCCGAATCTAAAGTACTTGAGCACAGCAGCTTGCAGCAACAATGTATTCAGATTCAGTAATTGATGCTGACACACAGGATTATTTCTTACATTGCCATGAGACTATCCTTCCACCAAGGAATTGACATCCCCCAGATGTGGACTTTGCATTCATGTTGCAGCCACCATAATCACTATCTGTATAAGCGTACAGATTGAAGTCAGAATTCTTTGAATACTAAAGACCTAGCTTAGGAGCACCTTTGAGATATCTAAGAATTCTTTTAACAGTAACTAGGTGTGACATCTGGGGTTGGCTTGATATCTTGCACATATACTGTAGCAAACATAATATCCGGCCTGCTGGTTGTAAGATACATAAGATACCCAATCCTTTTCCTATAAAGATATTCATCTACACACTCCCACTCAAGATCAAGTCCATGGGATTGGTTTCTGGCTATGGGTGTCTTTGTCACCTTACATTCAGTTATGTTGAATCTTGTAATTATGTCATGTACATACTTTGATTGACATATGAATATGCTATTGTTAACTTGCTTCACTTGAATTCCTAGAACCCAAAGATAATATCATCCATATATACTTGGACCAGAATCAAGTCATTTCCTGTCCCTTTGATGAAAAGAGTTCCATCTATAGTACCCCTCTTTTGTCCATGTTGATAGAGATACTGAGATAGTGTCTCATACCACTTCCTTGGAGCTTGGTGCAGCCCATAAAGAGCTTTATCAAGATTGCAAACATAATCAGGATAATATGGGTCTGCAAAGCCAGGTGGTTGTTTGACATACATCTCTTCATCAATCACCCCATATAAAAATGCACACTTGACATCAAGTTGGTAGACCTTGAAATCCTTGGTTGTAGCAAACGCCAGGAATATCCTAATAGCTTCAAGTCTTGCTACAGAGCAAAATATCAGTGCAATCAATTCCTTCTTCTTGTGTGTACCCTTGAACAACTATGCTGGATCATGATAAGGCTGGTGCAACCAAAACCACTTCATAGTCATTTTTGGTGCTACATTGAAGGGCTTCCGAAGCCAAGCAAGAGATCTTCCGAAAGTCTAAAAGAGCTTCCGAAGACAAAGTCTAAAAGAGCTTCCAAAGACAAAGTCTGAAAGAGATTCCGAAGACAAAGTCTGAAAGAGCTTCCTAAGACAAAGTCTGAGCTTCTGAAGACAAAGTCTGATGAAAGATCTGAAGACAAAGTCTGCTTCCGAAGACAAAGAAGACTCCAAGCCTCGGAAGAAGCAGTCTTCCGAAGTATAAGTGGCTTCGGAAGAAGTTATTCTTCCGAAGTACTTTATTCCTCGGAAGACATTGCTATGTCCAGCAGATAAAAGTATGGTCCCTGACAGTCCGCTGCAGACCTCTGATACAGCATGGCATCTTCCTAAAGAGCCATGTTGTTGACCATACTTTATTGTACTGTTCACCTTTTTATGATAGTACATGTTACCAACTTTAGTTGGTGACAGAAGGTAAGTCAGGGACATGTCCTGACTACCAACTCTTAGGCAAAATGTCTGAAAGACCTCACCTAGAGTCTTGTAGTATAGATGTAAGGTTAGAGGTGTCCAGCTGGTATCAAAGTATATCCGGCTGTAGGTAGTATTATATATATCTTCTCCTTGTAACTCTTTAGATAAGTGATTTGAGTCCAAGAGTCTTGTAATCCTTTGAGTTGAGAAGCAATATATAAAAGTACCTTGAAAATTTACATGCTGTGTTTATTTACTTAGTGCTTGTTACTTGTTATATTGTGATCAACTCTTCTTAGACTCTTGCAGAGTGTTGTTCAGGGTGAGTTTGAGAGAAAAACCATCTGTTGAGTGACCCATAATCGATCCTGCAATTGGTATCAGAGCTCCAGGCTCTTGATTGTGAGATCTTACCATCCAAATCAACCTGTTTTTCACTCCTCACTACAAACCACTCACTCAAATGGCTACTCTCTCCATGGCTGATATGGAAACCGATACCATGACCAAGTCCCCACTGATCACCCCTGAAGACTTTGATACATGGTGCATCAGAATGGAAGGCTTCATCAAGTGTCAAGATTCAAGGATGTGAGACTCCATTGTCAATGGTCCTTTCATACCAAGCACCACTTCTGCCACTGGTAATCGCATCATTCCAAAGATGTTGATGATTACTCAGAAGAAGATAGGAAGAGAATAGAGCTAGATCAAAGGGCTATGACTTCTCTCCAAACTGCTCTCCCCAACTCCGTCTACAGACGCTTCAAGAAGTGCAAAACTACTAAAGATTTATGGGAAGCAATGAAGCTGATGTATGAAGGATCCAAGGAAACCCAAGAGAACAAGAAGGATCTCTTGAAGCAGCAGTTTGAGAACTTTACTTTCAAGGCCGGTGAGACCTTGACTCAATAATACTTCAGGTATGTTGAGCTAGTAGATACTCTGGAGGATATTGGAGTAGCTCTTGAGAATAGAGACATAGTTAGGAAGTTCATGTCTTCCCTTCCTAAACTATGGATACACTACTGTGTAGTAATCAAGAGAACTTCAGACCTTAAGACTCTTACTCTAACAGAGTTGTATGATATCCTAAGTGCATTCCAGATGGAGATGAACATGCAGAACTCCTCTGGTCACTCCAATAACCAACTGAGTTCAGCCCTTCATGTGGTTGAAAGGGAAATCATAGTTACACAACATCAGTTGCTATGTTACCCTGACAACTCACACAGTGGACCCTACATTACTCTACCTGAGACTCCACAGTCTCAAAAGGTTCAACACAACTCCTTTCAGGATAGTTGTGCCTTTGTCTCTGGAAGTAGACACTCTGGGGATTTTCAATACTGCTTTGATGATCTGGAGTGCTTCAGTCCAGATGATGTGGAGTATGTGGACATTGTCCAACAGATGGCTCTTTTAACTTATAGAGCGAGAAGTTCTTCAAGAGAACTGGAATGCAATTCCCTCAAAACCCAGTCAACAGCAAGTTTGGGTTTCATAAGAGCAAAGCAAAGTGTTACAACTGCAACCAACTTGGTCACTTTGCTAGGGAATGCAAGGCTCCCAAAAACAACCCGGGAACCCCACAGGCCTCCACACATCCCACTGCTTCAAAGCATGAAGAAAGGTCAACTGAAACAGCTGCTGTGGTGTGACGCCCTAAACCCGGCAGAGCACCGGAGGCACGTCACGCAGTTGGATTAATATTTTAAACACAAATCAGAGCTTTCTATTTACAGCGGAAGACTTTAAATACTTTTATATATATTAACCCAACTTTTTAAAACATTTTACATATGATTGTATTTAATTATACATTGCCCTATTTACATTATTAACAAGTCCTAAATCCTATGCCAGCAGTTGCTCCAGGATAGCTTCCTCATCAGCTCGTACTTGCTTTCCTCTATTATTAGAGGATCCCTCCTTACCTAGCACACACAACACACTCAAAACATCAGATAAACTGGTGAGTTCTAATTTTCATTAAAACATTAACAACATTTTCACACACACCACAGCTATCTTTTTATTGGCAATATTATAAATTCAACTTTTATCATTATTCTGTCCCACTGGACCTGTCCCATCGAACGTCGGTTGCCTACATCTAGCAACTACCAGTTCCCCATACCCAGTAACGTTGGTTGCCCACATCCAGCAACTACCAGTTACTACACTCAGAAACATTGGTTGCCCACATCCAGCAACTACCAGTTTCTCATACTCGGTAACGTCGGTTGCCCACATCTAGCAACTACCGGTTACCATACCTAGAGACGTCGGTTGCCCACATCTAGCAACTACCAGTCTCCCATACCCAGTAACGTCGGTTGCCCACATCTAGCAACTACCGGTTACTATCTCTCATCCAGTAGGATGCCAATAATCATCTAGGGTCGTCACCACAAGATGTTCACAAAGCTGAGTGATCGTCATCACTCCTATCAAACTGTACAGTTTCACACCCAGGCATCTTATCCTAACTGGCCTGTTGAGATTTACATCATATTACCATTTAAAAGAAAACATTTCTTTTATTTATTGCCAATATTATCACCTTCGTTTTCACTCCACACACTTTCTTTCTTTTAGCACCAGTTTTAGCATATTTTCATTAATCATCAAACCCCATCCGACCTATTGGAATCATTACCATCACGTAATGATTAACAATGCTCAGATGACTATCTTTTACACCCATTGCAATCATTACTATCATGTAATGATTAACAATGTTCAGGTAATCAGTTATTACCCCACTTTCCCTCTAACAGCTTTACAACGGTTAGAAACACATCACATTACTATCACAAATCTGGTACTAAAACATTTAATTCATTTATCATTATATGTGTGCTAGCCCGAATGTTAAAACCAAACATTTGAAAAGGGTTTAGAACTCACCTTATCAATTTCCTCACCACAGTCTACACAATCCACGTACACAAGGTAACTAGTCCTTCCTCTAATCAAGGTATATCTAAAGCAATAAAACCTGATTCAGTAAACTTATTCTCAAACAGGGCCCTCAAGCGATTGAACACTTATGCGAATGAGCAATCATGCGACTAGACCTATGCGAATGAACCATGCGACTGCACCTTCAGTCGTACGACTAACCATTCATTCGCACGATTGAGTTCTCATTCGTATCCAGTGTTCACTCGTCTTCATTCGGCCTTCTAACCAGGCGACTGGGTTTCAATCGCACGACTGAACCTCTATTCGCACTCAGTCGCCCGATTAAACTCTCATTCGTGCGATTGAGCCATGCGATTGAGCCCATTCGCCTGAAACGAATCAGCAGCTGTGTTCTTGACGTTTTTGATCCAAACTTACTCAAAATTTGAGTTTTAACCATCCAAATCATACCATATTCAAAACAGATCCTATACACATTGTTTACAATGGTTTCAAACCATTATTTCATCAAAACTTCACAAGAACTTGGATTTGAATTCCTGAATTTTAAATTCAGAAATGAACCAGACCAATTTACTAATTTAAACAGGTTATTGGATCAAATTCAACCATACACACAGCTTATAACATCTCTGGATTAATCCGTGTTGTTCAAAACTTACCAAAATGGAGTTTCGCCTAATCAATTTCGTGAGAGCAGGGTTTTGGGTGTGAAGGGGACAAGAGAACAGAATAGGTGCAGATAGAAATCTGCCCTTGAGCCCCTGCACCGCCCTACTTGTCCATAAACTAAACTTAACCGCCTCACCTTCAGTCGCACGACTGAACCATTCGTACAACTGAACTGTGCGACTGAAGCTCATACGCCTACGATTCGTACGACTGAGTCTCAATCGCACATAAGGGATGCGACTGAAGTTCATTCGTATATAACTTATGCGACTGAAGTTCATTCGTATATAACTTATGCGACTGAACACTTAAACACTCAACAATCTCAATTTAATTAATTTAATCATAACTATAATATAATTTACAAGTCCGGATTTAGAAACCGGATGTTACAACTCTCCCCTCTTAAATAGGTTTCGTCCTCGAAACCAACTATTCAAACAACTGGGGATAATCTCTCTTCATCTCATCTTCTGATTCCCAAGTGAAATCAGATCCCTTTCTATTCGACCACTGCACTTTAACTAGATCAATAGTTTTATTCCTCAGCCTTTTCACCTTTCTGTCTACTATAGTAGTAGGTTTCTCAACATAGTTTCACTTATCATCCACTTCTATGTCATCCAAAGGTACATAAGCATTCTCATTGGCCAAACACTTGCGCAACTGTGACACGTGAAAGGTTGGGTGGATTCCTTGCAACTGATCGGGTAATTCTAGTTTATAGGCCACTTCCCCAATCCGTTCTATAATGCTAAACGGTCCTATAAAACAAGGACTTAACTTTCCCCTCTTTCTGAATCTGATAATTCCCTTCCAAGGAGATACCTTCAACATAACTCTATCTCCTACTTCAAACTCTATATGCCTTCGCCTTTTATCTTCATAAGACTTTGTCGATCTTGAGCTGCTTTAAACCGAGCTTTGATCTGATCCAGTTTCTCATTCGTGGCCTGTACAATTTCCAAACTGCCCAACTTCTCCCCAACATATGGGACTCCTACACTTCCTGCCATATAACATCTCATAAGGGGCTCTCCCAATCGTAGAATGATAACTGTTATTGTAGGAGAATTCAACTAATGGCAGATGACTATCCCAGCTACCACCAAAATCTATAACACAAGCTCGTAACATGTCTTCAATGTTTGGATAGTCCTTTCAGTCAACCATCAGTTTCTGGGTGAAAAGATGTGCTGTGTAACAGACGAGTACCCATATCTTCATGAAACTTTCTCCAAAACCTCGAAGTAAAACGCGTATCTCTATCTGACACAATAGATACTGGTACTCCATGATGAGTAATAATTTCTCGAATAAATAATTCTGCTAACTTCTCGGAGTTATATGTTTCCTTGATTGGTAAGAAATGCCCACTACGTGTCAATCTATCTACTATGACCCAAATGGTATCACAACCTTTAGCTGTACGCGGAAGCTTAGTTATGAAATCCATGGTCAATTCTTCCCACTTCCATCTCGGGATCTCTAAGGGTTGAAGCTTACCATATGGCTTTTGATGCTCAGCTTTGACCTGAAGACACGTCAAACACCTATTCACATATTGCATCACATTAAACTTCATACCGGGCCACCAATACTCTTGTTTTAAATCTTTGTACATCTTAGTAGCACCAGGATGTATAGAATATCTGGACTTATGAGCTTCATCTAACACCAATTCCCTCATCTTAATTGGAACCCACATACGACCACATTTCGTCTTAACCCAAAGCTATTTTCTTCCAGATCCTTTGTTTGACCCTTCATTCGTTCCTGCTTCACGTTCTCTTCTCTCAAGGCTTCTAATTGAGCTTCTTGTAACTGATGCATAAAATCTGGGGTAACTTGTATGACTTAACTCGAATTGGAGGGTGTTCATTCTTTCTACTTAACACGTCAGCAACCACATTTGCTTTACCAGGATGGTAAAGTATTTCACAATCATAATCTTTCACCAATTCTAACCATCTCCGCTGGCGCATGTTCAACTCCTTCTGATCAAAGAAATACTTCAAACTCTTATGATCCGTGTAAATCGTACATTTTGTCCCATATAAATAATGCCTCCATATCTTCAAGGCAAATACCACTGCTGCCGGTTCTAGATCATACGTCGGATAATTCTTTTCATGTTCTTTCAATTGAATGGAAGCATAAGCTATCACTCGTCCCCTCTGCATCAATACACAGCCTAAACCTTAATACGAAGCATCTGAATAAATCACTAAATCTTCATTTCAATCTGGCAACGACAATATTAGTGATTGGGTTAATTTTTGTTTCAGTTCTTGAAATGCATTTTCTTTTTCTGGTCCCCAAACATATTCTTCATTTTCCTCGTCAGTTTTGTTAATGGGGACGCGATTTTGGCAAAATCCTGAATAAATCTTCTATAATAACCAGCCAGACCCAAGAAACTGCGGACTTCAGATGGCGTCTTTGGAGGACTCCACTTCACTACTGTTTCAATCTTAGTAGGGTCTACTAAAATACCTTCTGCATTAATCACATGCCCTAAAAACTGTACCTCCCGTAACCAAAACTCACACTTAGAAAATTTTGCATAAAGCCTTTCTTTTCTCAATCTTTCCAACACTTCACGAAGATGGCAGGCGTGATCTCCCTCATTCTTCGAGTAGATCAGTATATCATCAATAAACACAATTACTGATCGATCTAACATTGGCTTGCACACCCTATTCATCAAATCCATAAAAGCAGCAGGGGCATTCGTTAACCTAAAAGACATAACCGAAAATTCATAATGACCATAACGTGTGCGAAACGCTGTCTTTGGTATATCTTCTTTCTTGACTTTCAACTGATGATATACCGAACGAAGGTCTATCTTAGAAAACCAACTGGCTCCCTGTAGCTGATCAAACAAATCATCTATTCATGGGAGTGGATACTTATTCTTTATAGTCATCTTGTTTAATTCTCTGTAATCAATACACATACGCATACTCCCATCTTTCTTCTTCACAAACAATACTGGAGCACCCCACGGGGAAGAACTGGGTCTAATGAAACCCTTTCCAACAAGTCTTCAGTCTGTTTCATTAACTCCTTCAATTCTGATGGGGCTAATCTATAAGGTGGCTTAGCAACTGGCTTAGCACCCGAAACCAAATCAATTCTAAACTCAACTTCACGATCTGGAGGTATACTCGGTAATTCCTCTGGAAACACATCTACAAAATCTCTAACCACAGGAATGTCTTCTATCTTTCTTACAGGCTTTTGCGAATCAATTACATATATCAAATATGATACACAGCTCATTAACTTATCAGCTTTTATCATAGATATTATTTACACCGTTGACTCCTCTCTATCACCATATACATGATCGTTTCCCATCCGGTGCTCTTAACTGAATTAACTTCTTATTACATATAATATGGGCTTCATGGTTTACCAACCAATCCATACCCAATACTACATCAAACCCTCCTAACACCATTGGATATAGTTTAACAGGCAACTTATATCCTTCTAATTCAATATAACAACCATCAATCATATTACTAATCATCACAGATCTATCATTAGCAGTTTCAACTACAAAAGCTACCTCTAATGGTCGAACTTCACATGCAAGCATAGGGCAAAAATCAATAGATTCAAAACTTCCACTTGCACCAGAATCAAATAACACATTAGCTGGAATTCCATTCACTAGAAACGTACCTGAAACTACATCTGGCAACGCTTTAGCCTCACTGGCTGTCATAGAATATGCTCGCCCCTTGGCCACACTCGATCCTTCTCCTGACCCTTTCATTGATCTAACCGGTTCAGGCTTTCTAACTACCAACTTTGGACATTCACTACGAATATGCCCCGTTTCTCCACACTCATAACATCTACGAGGGCTTTCATTACATTCATTAGCATAATGTCCTAACCTTCCATATTTAAAACAAGTTCTATTACCAATCATGCATTCACCCTGGTGTAGCCTACCACATTTCCCGCAACGTGGCAGCTCATTTCTGACATTCCTCGGAAATTGGCCCCTTCCAAACCTGTTTTTCTTTTGAAAACTTGGATTTTCAAATCTTCTCTGCACTACAGGTTCTTCTCGCCTCCTTTTACCCCCATCAGGAGCAACATTATTACCATAAATTCTTGATACATATCTGCAGCTAAGTTTACCGTCAACTGGTAACTACTCGGAGCAGATGATCTAACCAACTTCCTAACCTCCTGAGGTAACCCCTGTGTATACCTCAAAATTTTCTTCTCCTCAGGAACCACCAAATGAGGCACCAACCGCGCCATCTCCTTAAACTTAGATGTGTATTCCCTATGAGACATATTACCTGCCTAAAACTGCAGGAAACTCATTTCTATTCGATCCATCTCGCCTTTCGGACAAAACTTATCCGATACTAACTTTCTAAATTCAGGCCATAACATTTTGTCAGTAGCCTTCTCGCCTAACGTCTGGATAATCGTATCCCACCAATATAGAGCCTCACCTACAAACGAGTGGGCTGCAAACTTTACCTTCTGATCCTCCCTACACTCACTCAACTTGATCACGGCTTCCATTTCACGAAGCCATTTATAAGTGGCTACCACATCCATAGCCCCAGAAAATCATGGAGGATTACACTCTTTAAACTGACTATACGTAACTCCCTTTTCTCGCTAGATCCTTCAGCTTTATCAACATTCCTACTTTCATCAGGTCTAGCTACATTCAAGGCTTTACGAACCTCCTCAGCAATTGCATTACAGAATTGCTGCCTCGTCATACTAAGCACCTCGGTGCTCTCATCAACATTTCTTTCTGAGGTTCCACCTTGCATTCTTTCACTCTCCCTATCAGCCATAACCTATTAAAACGAGATCGGGATTATTTGGTATTCGCCTGTAAGTATATAACCAGAATACTAATAGTAAAGTAAATTATTAATAATGTTGGCCAAGTACTATTAATTGTTTACTTTACTTTTACTATTCTCGTTATCCCTTCTCATGATAGTCCCATCACCTTCTCTTGTTTTAATAAACTATTCTATCTAGCTATCCCTGCTGGCATATCTATTTTCTAGTTAAAGTCTAGTTATTATAACACTAGATCCCTTTAACCACTGCTCTGATACCAACCTGTGACGCCCTAAACCGGCAGGGCACCGGAGGCACGTCACGCAGTTGGATTAATATTTTAAACACAAATCAGAGCTTTCTATTTACAGCGGAAGACTTTAAATAATATTATATATATTAACCCAACTTTTTAAAACATTTTACATATGATTGTATTTAATTATACATTGCCCTATTTACATTATTAACAAAACCTAAATCCTATGCCAGCAGTTGCTCCAGGATAGCGTCCTCATCAGCTCATACTTGCTTTCCTCTATTATCAGAGGATCTCTCCTTACCTAGCACACACAACACACTCAAAACATCAGATAAACTGGTGAGTTCTAATTTTCATTAAAACATTAACAACATTTTCACACACACCACAGCTATCTTTTTATTGGCAATATTATAAATTCAACTTTTATCATTATTCTGTCCCACTGGACCTGTCCCATCGAACGTCGGTTGCCCACATCTAGCAACTACCAGTTCCCCATACCCAGTAACGTTGGTTGCCCACATCCAGCAACTACCAGTTACTACACTCAGAAACATCGGTTGCCCACATCCAGCAACTACCAGTTTCTCATACTCGGTAACGTCGGTTGCCCACATCTAGCAACTACCGGTTACCATACCCAGAGACGTCGGTTGCCCACATCTAGCAACTACCAGTCTCCTATACCCAGTAACGTCGGTTGCCCACATCTAGCAACTACCGGTTACTATCTCTCATCCAGTAGGATGCCAAATAATCATCTAGGGTCGTCACCACAAGATGTTCACAAAGCTGAGTGATCGTCATCACTCCTATCAAACTGTACAGTTTCACACCCAGGCATCTTACCCTAACTGGCCTGTTGAGATTTACATCATATTACCATTAAAAGAAAACATTTCTTTTATTTATTGCCAATATTATCACCTTTGTTTTCACTCCACACACTTTCTTTCTTTTAGCACCAGTTTTAGCATATTTTCATTAATCATCACACCCCATCCGACCCATTGGAATCATTACCATCACGTAATGATTAACAATGCTCAGATGACTATCTTTTACACCCATTGCAATCATTACTATCATGTAATGATTAACAATGTTCAGGTAATCAGTTATTACCCCTACTTTCCCTCTAACAGCTTTACAACTGTTAGAAACACATCACATTACTATCACAAATCTGGTACTAAAACATTTAATTCATTTATCATTATATGTGTGCTAGCCTGAATGTTAAAACCAAACATTTGAAAAGGGTTTAGAACTCACCTTATCAATTTCCTCACCACAGTCTACACAATCCACGTACACAAGGTAACTAGTCCTTCCTCTAATCAAGGTATATCTAAAGCAATAAACCCTGATTCAGTAAACTTATTCTCAAACAGGGCCCTCAAGCGATTGAACACTTATGCGAATGAGCAATCATGCGACTGGACCTATGCGAATGAACCATGCGACTGCACCTTCAGTCGTACGACTAACCATTCATTCGCACGATTGAGTTCTCATTCGTATCCAGTGTTCACTCGTCTTCATTCAGCCTTCTAACCAGGCGACTGGGTTTCAATCGCACGACTGAACCTCTATTCGCACTCAGTCGCCCGATTAAACTCTCATTCGTGCGATTGAGCCATGCGATTGAGCCCATTCGCCTGAAACGAATCAGCAGCTGTGTTCTTGACGTTTTTATCCAAACTTACTCAAAATTTGAGTTTTAACCATCCAAATCATACCATATTCAAAACAGATCCTATAAACATTGTTTACAATGGTTGAAACCATTATTTCATCAAAACTTCACAAGAACTTGGATTTGAATTCCTGAATTTTAAATTCAGAAATGAACCAGACCAATTTGCTAATTTAAACAGGTTATTGGATCAAATTCAACCATACACACAGCTTATAACATCTCCGGATTAATCCGTGATATTCAAAACTTACCAAAACGGAGTTTCGCCTAATCAATTTCGTGAGAGTAGGCTTTTGGGTGTGAAGGGGACAAGAGAACAGAATCGGTGCAGATAGAAATCTGCCCTTGAGCCCCTGCACCGCCCTACTTATCCATAAACTAAACTTAACCGCCTCACCTTCAGTCGCACGACTGAACCATTTGTACGACTGAACTGTGCGACTGAAGCTCGTACGCCTACGATTCGTACGACTGAGTCTTAATCGCACGTAAGGGATGCGACTGAAGTTCATTCGTATATTACTTATGCAACTGAACACTTAAACACTCAAACAATCTCAATTTAATTTAATTTAATCATAACTATAATATAATTTACAAGTCCGGATTTAGAAACCGGATGTTACATGTGGCTCAAGTAGTTGACTGGAGCTTCATGGTACAGGATGTGACTCCCGCTCAAGCATTCATGGCCGGAACAGATGATGATCAGGTATATGAACATCTTTGTACTGCTGCCTGTATTGCTAAAGTTAAACTTTATAAGGATTACATTTCGAAAATCAGATCTGAGGTTGAGTCTTTAAATATGCTAAAATCTGATTTTAAGAGAGCTGAATCTGACTATCAAAAGAAAATTGAAGAGTTAGAGAAAACTGTGTCTCTTTTAAAACATGAAAAGACCAACTATAAGACTCAAATCGAAGATCTGATATCCAAACTATTTGAAGTTCAAGCCCAGTTAGTCACTACTGAGGCTCAGGCCAGGAAGCAAGCTATTGCTGAGCAAAGATTCCAAACTATTCTTGCATCAACCTCTCATTCCAAAATGTTTCATCAAAACAAAGAAGGGTTAGGAACCAATGAAATAGCTCCACCATACTCTTATGAGTCTATTAGACTACCTAGATGTGGTACTGAAGAGCAAGAGGTTCCAACTGCTAACCCTTCTCCATTGGAACTAGAGGATGAGGCAACAATAGTGGCCACCACAGGGGAGAAACTGGAGGATACACTCATCTCCACCTGTGAAGACCAAATCCTAACCACCAAGGCAAGAAGAAGCAGAGCTAAAGCTGCTAGAAGGACTGCCAAGAAGGTTGCAGAGTCCAAGCTTAAGATTGACCCAAAGCAAAAGGGTGTCTTCATTTCTGCCGGATTCCAGGTGGTAGGTACTCCTGATTCAGGAAAGGAGTGTAGTACCAGCACTCCTATCCTACCGAAGGATCAGAAGTTGAAAGGGAAAGTTGCTGATGAAGAGAAGAAATCCAAGAAACAGCAACCTGCTAGTTCCCAGAAGGCTAATATTGCATGCATAATGTGTGGTCTGCACAATCACATGGCTAAGGATTGTTACTATAATCCAGCTAGCACACATTACGCAAATAATGTTAGAAGGGAAGGAGTTAGAGAAGGTTTCTCAGTTGGATCACTTCAAACGGTCCAAATGATGAAAAAGGGGAAATTGGTCTCGGAAGCCAAGTTGCTTTCGGAAGGAAGTACTCCTTCCGAAGGGAAAATGGCTTCGGAAGCCAAACCTTCTAAGGTTCGGAAGAATAAGAAGGCTCCCTTGAAACCATCCCAGAAGAAGACTACTTCGGAAGAAAAGGTGGTGAAGGCTTCTTCCGAAAAGAAAGAAGCTTCGGAAGAAGGCCATGCTGCAAAAGCTTCAACAAGCTCATCCTCAAAGATCAACCAAGGGATGGATTGGAAGATCAAGGAAGATGCTGCAGCCTAAACCTCTTCTTCAACGACCTCTATTGAACCCCAATGCATATCTTTCGGTTCAATTATGTCACTATCTTTAGAAGAGCCCAAGACCTGCAAGGCTTGGGCTTCCAAACAAAACTAACCATCTCATCTTATGTGCAGGAACGTTCATTTGACAAGAACAATAATGTCTGGATTGTAGATAGTGGATGCTCCAGGCACATGACAGGGAATAGATCTCTCCTTTAACAATTCCAGAACTTTGATGGAGGGCCTGTCCAATTTGGAGGTGAGGCCGGAGGATATATTTCTGGCAGAGGAAGTATATCCAATGGCAGAATAAACATTGACAAAGTTCACTTTGTCAAACAGCTTGAACACAATCTGTTAAGTGTTTCTCAATTCTGTGACCAGAAGCATCAGATGCTTTTCACAGAACATGAGTGCATTATCCTCAAACCAGGGATGACAATTCCTCCGGAATTGGTGCTTCTTAGATCTCCCAGGAAAGGGGATATGTACAAGCTGGATATGAACAATGCTTCTCCTATGGGTGAAGTATCATGCTTTCTTTCCAAAGCTGATAGTGATGAGTCAACATTATGGCATAAACGCATGTGTCATGTGAATTTTAAAACAATGAATAAATTGGCTAAAAATAACTTGGTACATGGTTTGCCTAAAAAGGAATTTTTCTGCAAAGATAACTGTGTTGCATGCCTGAAAGGAAAAAAACACAGATCATCTCATAAATCCAAATGTGTTAACTCTATCACTACTCCATTACACTTATTGCAAATGTATCTCTTTGGTCCCACAAGTATAATGAGCATTGGAAGAAAATCATACTGCCTTGTGATTGTTGATGATTTTACAAGATTTACATGGGTATTCTTTTTAAGAAGTAAAGATGAAACTGCTGAAACGTTAAAATCATTTATTCTTAAAATAGAAAATCAAATTGATCACAAGGTTAAAATCATTAGAAGTGATCAAGGGACTGAGTTTAAGAACTTTGTTCTTGACTCATTCTGTGACTCAAAAGGGATTGTCAGACAATACAGTGCACCCAGAACTCCTCAACAAAACGGTGTTGCTGAGAGGAGGAATAGGACACTTATTGAGGCTGCTCGGATCATGTTAGCTGATTCAAAGCTGCCTCTAACATTTGGGCAGAGGCAGTCAGCACTGCATGCTATGTGCAGAACAGGATTCTTGTAGTTAAGCCCCATGAAAAAACCCCTTATGAGTTATGGAACAAGAGGCCACCGTTCATTGGCTTTCTAAGGTCCTTTAGCTGCAGGTGTACCATACTTAACACAAAGGACAACTTAGCAAAGTTTGCTGAGAAGTTGGATGATGCTATCTTTGTTGGATACTCTTCTAGCTCCAAAGCTTATAGAGTATACAATATCAAGAATCAACAATTTGAGGAGTCATCCAATATAGTTGTTAATGAGCACACTCCTTGTGTTAGGGGGAATGGACCTGAGTATATCTTTGATTTAGAACTGTTTCCAAACTATTCTAAACCATCTTGTGAGAATGTTTCAGGTGGAACAGATGCTCAAGATGATGCTGATGCTGATGCAGGTCAACTATTTGAGCTTCCCAGACCTCTTCCAAATTCTCCAAGAGCTGAAAGGCAACAAGCTTCAACCATTCACAGATCTGATAGTGTAACTATCTCCAGGAATAGTGAAGCTTCAACAAGTGAATCACTAGATCAACCTCAAAGTTCTTCAGGTGATCCATTACAACACCAGGTTGAGGGAAGTAGTATTTTGAAAGAATAGGCAACTGTTAATCCTACTTCACAACCAACCATTGATGATGTTTCTCAATCATTCAATCAGTCCTCATTGAATGACTTTGAAACAGCAGTTGGACAGAGTGATCCAGTTCCTGATCAGAATATGTCTAACCTAGACTTATCTCTGCAACTGGAAGTGATTCCTCGTCTTAGGATTCACAATACTCATCCAACTGAGAACATCATAGGGAATGTCTCTGAGGGTGTGAGAACAAGAGGACAAACTCATCATGGAAATGTCTGCTTGTATTCATGCTTCTTGTCTCAGATGGAACCAGAGAAGGTAGAAGATGCCTTAAAGGATAGTAGTTAGGTTGAATCGATGCAGGAGGAGCTGCTTTAATTCAGAAGACAAAAGGTCTGGAATCTATGCCCACTACCATCTGGTCAAGTACCTATAGGCACTAAATGAGTATTCAGGAACAAGAATGATGATAGAGGCTTGATTATCAAGAACAAGGCAAGACTAGTAGTTCTACACTCAGGAGGAAGGAATTGATTATACTGATGTCTTTGCACCTGTTGCAAGACTTGAGGCAGTTAGGATCTTCCTTTCTTATGCTGCATCCAAGAACTTCACAGTCTACCAACTTGATGTCAAGTGTGCTTTTCTATATGGGGATATAGATAGGGAAATCTATGTATGTCGATCTCCAAAATTTTAAGACCCACAGCACCCCAACTATGTGTACAAACTGGATAAAGCTCTATATGGGCTGCACCAAGCACCTAGGCTGTGGAATGAGACCTTGTCTCAGTTTCTCCTGAAGAATGGATACACTAGAGGTACCATTGACAAGACTCTTTTCATCAGAAAGAGTGGAGAAGACATTTTACTTGTACAAGTCTATGTTGATGACATCATATTTGGTTCTTCAAACGACCAAATGTGCAAGGACTTTGAAAGCATTATGAAGCAGAAGTTTGAGATGAGTTCCATAGGAAAAATGGACTTTTTCCTTGGAATTCAGGTGAAACAGATGAAGGAAGGGTTCTTCATAAGTCAATCTAAGTATGTCTCAGACATCTTAGATAGATTCGAAATAAAGGATTGTAAACCAGCCAAGACACCCATACCCAGAAACCATAATCTTTACCCTGACCTTGAGGGGGAGGATACTGATCAACATCAGTATAGAGCAATCATTGGTTCTCTGATGTATCTTACTGTTAGTAGACCAGATATCATGTTTGCCACATGCATTTGTGCAAGATATCAGGCTGCTCTAAAGGTGTCTCACCTAGCTGCTGCAAAGAGAATCCTCAGATACCTTAAAGGAGCACCTAAACTAGGTCTCTGGTATCCAAGAAATAGTGATTTCAATCTCTATGGATACTCTGACAGTGACTATGGTGGCTACAACATTGACAAGAAATCAACATCAGGAGGATGTCAATTTCTTGGTGGAAGGATTATCTCATGGCAATGCAAGAAACAATCCTGTGTCTCTACATCAACTGCTGAAGCTGAATACATTGCTGCTGCTAGCTGTTGTGCTCAACTGCTATGGATTCAAAATCAGATGTTAGACTATGGATTCAACTTCATGACTACTCCTATCCATATTGACAACAATAGTGCTATCTCCATTACTGAGAATCCAGTGAAGCACTCCAAGACAAAGCACATTGATATCAGGTATCATTTCATTAGAGATATTCATGAGAAACATCTGATCAAATTAATCAAAGTTGACTCAAATGAATAATATGCTGATTTGTTCACAAAGGCATTTGATGAACAAAGATTTAAGTATCTCATATCAGCTATTGGGATGATAAATATTGATTAACTACCTCTTTTAAAAAGCTTTTTAAATGTGTAATGTCTTGTGTCAATACAATTTAAGCCCTGTTACAAAAGATCTTTAAATTATTCTAAGTGTAAATTCCTTCCGAAGAGGAATTAACTCTTGGAAGATATTCTTGAATATCTTCCGAAGCCAAAATTCCTCAATGGAAATTTTCTTCTCGGAAGAGTTTTTGGTCTCGGAAGAAACGATTGATTTCACATCAGATCTACTTCCGAAGCTTGTAAAGCTCTCCATTCGGAAAGGTAACTTTACCTTCGGAAGCAATGCCTTGCTTCGGAAGAGAAAGTGCCTTCAAAAGACAATTTTACCTTCGGAAGCAATGACTTGCTTCGGACGAGTAATTGCCTTAGGAAGAAAATTACCTTCGGAAATGTTTTACATTCGGAAGTAAAGGTTTTTATATGTAACGGATATCTTTTGGGCCCCACTCTGTAAAAAGTAAAGATTTTGTTCATGATGTCAGATTATTTAAAATTATCCTTTGCCGCCACTGTCATTTCTCCGTCGTAAACCACCATACCACCCACAGTAACCCCAAACAGTTACCCTATTACCACCACTACCACAATTCATCCCCTTTAAATAATCTTGACTGATCAATTTCATCTTCTTTTACCAATTTACTGCCCTAACTATTCCCTTCTCTGTAAAACCTGCAATTTCACCCAAATTCAAGCTTACCTTCTATTCAATGGCGCTAAACCCTCAGCACAACCAAGTCGCATTACTTGATTCGTCAAGGGATGTCGACTTCACCTAAATCATCACCTTTCTTACCGAATCCACATACCTTACTGCACTTACAGTTAACCCCACCGTATACTCCAACCATATGTCCGAATTCTGGAGTAACGGTCAAACTGCAGTTGTGAATGGGGTTCGAGTCCTGAGAACCCGCATTTGTGGCCAAGAGTTGGTCATCACTGAACAGCTCATCAGGGAGCATCTCGAGCTTTATGATGATGGGGCTCCTACTGAGTTCCCCAAAGAAGACTTGGAATGCACCTATATCCTCATGGGATATGGAGGGGATGTGAGCAGATCTACCGTCTACAAGTTTAACTTCTCTTACCATTGGAAGTTCCTGCTGCACATTATCCTGCACTGCCTCTCCAACAAATCAGGGGGTTGGGATCAAATCCCATATGAACTAGGATGCCTAGTTCATGGGTTGGTGAGAGGTCTCCGATTCAACTACTCACGATTTGTGTTGACCAACCTTATCAGCAATCTGAGTAGGGATACATTCTTCATGTATCCCAGATTTATTCAATACATAATCAACTATGAGCTGGAACCAAGCAAGCTTGTCTGCGCAGCTGCTCTTACCGTTCCACAAATGAGGCCTACCATCTTCAAATACTGAAGAAGGTTTCCATCAACTTCATTGGAAGGTACACTCCATTACCTCCAGAGATGACTGAGCGCATAGCTCCTGGTGACATCCCTGTTATCCCCACATGTGATGAACCCACACCAGCAATCTTCACCACAAAGCCAAAATCTTCTTTACCCATCAAAGCTACATACCAGAGACGACCCAAACGAACCCTTGTTCAATCTACTCTGATTGAACAAGCTCCTTCAGTTCAAACCAAAAGGGCTAGAGTGGAATCATGGGCTCCCACTCAGTCCGAGGTCACACCTTCCTTCACATTCGACCTCAATGTGGGTTTTGAGCCTCCTCAGTCTCAAACCCAAGAGCCCGAACCCCAAGCCTTAAGCCCACAGGGTGAGTCTCTACACTCCCCTGTGCAGCCTTCTAGGGACAGCCCCACCATAGGCTCAATGCCTGTAGACATTGATCTAGGTCCCGGGTCAGTAGGTTTGTCTTCCCTATCTTTCACTGACCTTTTACTCCGCACTGATGAAGAGATTACATCTCTCCATGGCCATGAAGTTGATCTACAACACCCTCTGAAGGATCAACAGAGCCAAGAGGGATGTTATCTCATCTGGTGGTGAGACTGAGCATACTAGGTATGTTATCTCATCTCCCCGTGATTCTTCTCATGAAGATGAGGGAAGTATGCAACTAACACTTTAGTACTTGCTTTCTAAGGTCTCCAACCTGGAATCACAGGTGAGGATCTAAGAATCAAGGACTGCCACTCAGTAACTTGAGACTAACAACCTCAAGGCTAAACTAGCTGAGAAACAGACGGAGAGGTCTGTTAGGCATGTACCTGTTCAGGTCTCAATGACTTCTTCCTCTAGCTCATCTAGCTCTCAAGATGATGCTACCAAAAAGGGGGAGAAAGTTCAGAGACAAACACTTGAGGAACCACAGACCCAATCCCTTACTTCCCAACTCATCACACTACCTGAGTCATCTCAATCTTTTCTAGAGATTGACTCAAAGATGCTTCAAGATCTCTATAGACTTTTCACAAAGTTTGTATTGAGATCATCCCTAGAACAGCCCAGCCCCGACACCACACTTATATATTTTGGGGCTGAGGAGCTTCAAAGACTGACCGCACCTTCTACCACTGTGGAAGAAGTTAGTCAACCTAAGGTCCACATGGAACCTGAGATTAGCTTCGAAGGGGAAATAGGGACAGATGGCCCAGCAACTAAAATAGTTGGGACAGAACTTGCAGCAGTCTCATCTTCCAAAGCTCAAGCTGAAGCTTCCAAAGCTGACATTGAAGCCTCGGAAGAACAAGACAAGTCTTCCGAGGCCGAAATAGAAGCTGCGGAAGGCTTATTCCAGATGTCCGAGGAACTGACCATCACAGATGTTATTGCTGAAATAGCATCTGAGGTGAGCAGGGAGAATATTTCTGACATTCCTCCAACCCAAACACCAGCTGTACTTCTCTCTCAATCACAGCCCTCCATCCAAGAACCACCACAGTCAAGCATTGCCAAAGACAAAGGAAAAAGAAAATTGACTGCGGAAGAGCTTCAGGAGGAGGAGAGGATTGAGAAGCTCAAAAAGAAAGGTAGGTTTCCTACTGAAAAGCTGCTAGCTGCTAGTTCTAAGGCAGCTGCAGCCAATCAGGAAGAGATCAACCAAAAGAGAAGAACAGCACTCATTGACCAGCTCATCAGCCTAGGAGCTATCAATGAGGAAGTACTCCTGCTACCACTAGAGGAGTTGGTGTCTTTGGAGAGGTCAACCCGGCTAAGGCAAGAAGAAGAAGCCAGGTTGGCCTTGGAGAGGGAAGAAGAAGAGAGAAGAGAAGCAACTCTGAAGCTGAGAGAGGATAGGATTAAATTCCTACTCTCAAGAGGCTTCAGTCTTCCTGAACTGTCTCCTCATGATGATGACATGATCCTGCTGCTCCACAACAAAGAGCAGGATCAAATGGAGAAGGAAAGAAAGAAAGCTGCTAGGGAGAAGTTGAGGGAGAAGAAGAGGAGGGAAGAAGAGAAGGGGGTCACTGCCACCAAGAAGTCAAATGACAAAGCCTGGATGAAAGACTATCTCCGGGCTCATGGCTTCACTAGTAGGCAGGTGGGACCTATGTCCGAAAGGACACTCCAGCGGATAGTCAGTGAAATTAAAGCTGGCATCCGTTTGGGGAAAAGGAAGGAGATGTACAGGAGGGTATAGGGAATGGTCTTCACCCCAGCCACTCAACCACAGCCAACCACTAAACCACAACCCACACCAGAAGAACCAACCCCATTCCCCATCAAAACCGAACCCACTGATGAGACCTTCACCCCTGAACCCACAACTTTACCCAAACCTACCACATCACCTCAACCACCCAAACTACCCATCCTAAAACCCAAAACACAACCCAAAACACAACCCAAAACCACTAAACCTAAGCCTACCCAACAAAAACCAAGACCATCCCCTCAGCCTCCTCAACATCTCTCCTTTGAAGAAATAAAGGAGTTCAAGACAAGGCTCACCAACTGCACCACTTTGAGCAGCATCTCCTGTGAGGGAGACCTTATCAACATCACCTATGTTGATAACTCTTCAAGCTCCCTCACCCTAGGCAAATTTCTTGAGTTGCCTAGAGATACCTTGGGCCAGGCTGGAAGACTTCTTGGTCTCAACTCCGATACCCTCAATGCTGAGGAGAAGAGGCTAAGAAGGAGGCTGGTGACTCTACTGGATACAAGGAAGGAGGACATGATTTCTAGTCAATCTCCTGGACCTAGGAATGCTATAATCCAGTGGAGGTTCGATGAACCTTCTCACAACTTTGTTGTGGAAAGGGAGAATGGTAAAACCAACAGGCTTAATGCCACTTCTCTACTGCATCTCAGCAGATTTGATCTTGCTGAGCTTGCTGAGAAGCCATTCTCCAATCCCTCCAACTCTGAGACTGCTGCACACATCAGAAATCATATCAGCGGTCTCCACTTGGCTTAACAAAGTACAAGAGCCAAGATTGAAGAAGAGTTGAAGCTGAAAAGAGCGAAAGACAAGGAAAGACCAACCACCAAAGGCACAGCCTTTCTACAGATGGTGGAAGGTCCTGAATTGGAACCAATAGTTAGATGGGAATATGACTATAGTTCCTATCAACTAACTCTTTTCAGAGGGCCACAACAGAGGGTACACATAATCCAAGGTGACAGAGTAGAGGTTCTGTCTACCAAGGATTTGTACAAGATTCTCAGCACTACATCAGGAAAGAATAAAGACACGGATAAACACTTACTTTCCATGGTGCTGAGAACTTTGAGAAGAAGAGGAAAGTGAAGTTTTGGTAGCATCAGCCTAGGGGGAGTTTGTTGGATCATGATAAGGCTGGTGCAACCAAAACCACTTCATAGTCATTTTTGTTGCTACATTGAAGGGCTTCCGAAGCCAAGCAAGAGATCTTTCGAAAGTCTGAAAGAGCTTCCGAAGACAAAGTCTAAAAGAGCTTCCGAAGACAAAGTCTGAAAGAGCTTCCGAAGACAAAGTCTGAAAGAGCTTCCGAAGACAAAGTCTGAGCTTCCGAAGACAAAGTCTGATGAAAGAGCTGAAGACAAAGTCTGCTTCCAAAGACAAAGAAGACTCCAAGCCTCGGAAGAAGCAGTCTTCCGAAGTATAAGTGGCTTCGGAAGAAGTTATTCTTCCGAAGTACTTTATTCCTCGGAAGACATTGCTATGTCCAGCAGATAAAAGTATGGTCCCTGACAGTCCGCTGCAGACCTCTGATACAGCATGACATCTTCCTAAAGAGCCATGTTGTTGACCATACTTTATTCTACTATTCACCTTTTTATGATAGTACATGTTACCAACTTTAGTTGGTGACAGAAGGTAAGTCAGGGACATGTCCTGACTACCAACTCTCAGGCAAAATGTTTGAAAGACCTCACCTAGAGTCTTGTAGTATAGATGTAAGGTTAGAGGTGTCCAGCTGGTATCAAAGTATATCCGGCTGTGGGTAGTATTATATATCTTCTCCTTGTAACTCTTTAGATAAGTGATTTGAGTCCAAGAGTCTTGTAATCCTTTAAGTTGAGAAGCAATATATAAAAGTACCTTGAAAATTTACATGCTGTGTTTATTTACTTAGTGCTTGTTACTTGTTATATTGTGATCAACTCTTCTTAGACTCTTGCAGAGTGTTGTTCAGGGTGAGTTTGAGAGAAAAACCATCTGTTGAGTGACCCATAATCGATCCTACAAACTAGTCTTGCCTTATTCTTGATGACAAGTCCTATATCATCTTTCTTATTTCTAAACACCCATTTATTACCTGATAGTCTTCCCATGAGAAAGATGACATAGGTTTCCAAACCTTTTGTCTCTTGAATTGAAGCAGCTCCTCTTGCATTGCTTCAACCCAACTTCCATCCTTCAAAGTCTCATCAACTTTGTTTGGCTCTATTTGTGACAAGAAACAAGAGTGTAGACATACATTTTTATCATAGGTTTGTCATCTTATTCTCACCCCCTTTTCAACATCTCCAATGATGTTTATAGTGGGGTGTGACTTGTGGATCCTGATTGATGGATCACAGTAAGTTGTTTAAACAGATCTAAATTTGAAAAGGTTAGATCTGGAAATGAAGTGTCTTCCACCATATCAGCACGTACACTTATCAAGAGACTTGATCCAATGAGTGTATGACATTATTGATGTTATCATCAATGGAGTGGTTATTAGCATCAATAAATTCTTGATCACTATCACCACCACCATTACCTTCTACATTTAAAGTTCTTGAATTTGTGTTTTGTGCCTCTGAGCTAGAATTTTTAAGCACTTCAGATGTATCAGCTTGATTTGTCATTATTGTGTTGATAGAAACTTCATTTGTATGGTTAGTTCCCACTGGAGCTGAAGATGTAGTCTGTCTTGGTCTTCTCAACTCAAATCTTAGGTGAGGATCTTCTGTTGATGTGTTACATGTTGATCCTGAAACATCTTCACAAGATTTGTTAAAACAGTTAGTAACTAAGTCAAGATCAAATAACCAATCAGGACCAGAACCTTTCATGTAGGGTGTGTGCTCATTAAAGATCACATTGGCTGATTCGTCAACTACTCTAGTTCTAAGATTATATACTCTATAAGCCTTAGCTTGAGAAGAGTATCCAATGAAGTATCTATCATCTGATTTCTCAGCAAACTTAGCTACTTGAACTTTGGTATTCAAGATGGTGCAGGGACATCCAAATGACCGGAGAAAACCAATGAAAGGTCTTCTTTTGTGCCACAGTTCATAAGGAGTCTTACCATGAGTCTTAACTACTAAAACTCTGTTTTGCACATAGCAGGCAGTGTTGATTGCCTCTGCCCAGAAGGTAATAGGTAGTTTAGAGTCAGACAACATGGTTCTTGCAGCTTCAGTAAGTGTCTCATTTCTTCTCTCAGCAACACCATTTTGCTGAGGAGTCCTGGAAGCACTATATTATCTTGTAATACCTTTTCATCACAAAATATGTTAAAGATTTGGTTCTTGAATTCATTTCTTAATCACATCTTATGATCTTGACCTTATGATCAATTTGATTCTCAACTTTCAGAATAAAATTCTTCAAGATCTTAGGAGTTTCATCCTTAGTTCTAAGGAAGAAAACCCAAGTAAATCTTGTGAAATCATCTGTGATCACCAAACAATATGAGGTCCTTCCTAAACTCATTACACTAGTGGGGACAAAGAGATCCATATGTAATAAGTATAGGGGAGTAGTGATAGAGTTCTTTTCCTTTGGCTTGTGAGACACTAAGTGTTATTTTCCTTTTAGGCATGCAAGACAGTGATCATCACTTATAAACTCTTTCTTTGCCATTCCAGTTACCAAATCATTCTTAATTAGTTTATTTAAGTTCTTAAAGTTTACATGGCATATTCTTTTATGCCAAAGGAAAGACTTGTCACTATTGGCCTTATATAGAAAGCAAGAACTCTCCTGAGGGGGATGTTTCCTGTAAATCCATCATGTACATGTTCCATTTCCGGGGTGCTTTGAGTAGGATATGCTCTTGAGGAATGACCGCCATGGGCTTGAGAACAATGCACTCACGCTCAATAAAGAGCATGTTATGTCTCTGGTCATAAAATTAGGATACACTCAGTAAATAGTATCCAAGCTCCTTAATAAAGTTTACCTTCTCAATGCTGAGCTTACCATTTATGACCCTGCCCCTTCCAGTAATGTAACCACCAGCATCTCCTCCAAAAGCAACTTGCCCTATATCAATTTTCTCAAAGTTCTGAAGCAAGAAGCCATTGCTTGTCATGTGCCTAGAACAACCACTATCAATGATCTATACATTTCTTTTGGTCTTCAGCTGTTCTTGCATAATAAAAGGAGAATTAGTTACATTTGGAAACCCAAAATGAACTGAAGACAATGCAACAGTAATTGATCCTATACTGAGACTATGGGTATCACTTGCTGTTGTAAGTGAAGAATTTTCAGTCACATTGTCTTCCTTTATCTTCCACACCATCTTTGGAAGACTAGACTTGACCTTCAATGCTTCGGAAGTTTTTACAACTTTGGAAGTTTTGGAAACCGACTCTTCGGAAGATCTTGCTTTCACTGCAGCAAGCTTCAGTGCTTCGGAAGCATTCCTTTCTTCCGAGACCAAAGTTTCTTCCGAAGACAATTTTTCACTTGTCTTCATTTTATTTTGGAGCTTCCAAAAGAAACCATGATTTCTTCCATAGCTTTCTTCTTCTTGTTCCTCTCAGAAGTCTTGTTCTTTGTTATGTTGACAGTACTTTTAGGATTGTAGATTCAATCCTTAGCCAGATGAGAAGTACTACCACACATAATGCAATCAATTTGCTTTCTTCTGAGAGTCTTCATTTGAATGGAAGACTGAGTTTGATCACTTTCCATCTCCATCCTCATCTTTGCAGATGTTGTGGCAGGCCTCCTAAGGTGAAACTTGCCTTTGGAGGTGGGTGATTCATGCTGTGTAGTAGTGTTACGTAGCTGATTAGCCTTCATTCCTTCAAAAGGATGAGTTAAATATGTACTTGAACTCTTGGTTCTAGAGTTCAAAGTTATGTCCTCAACCTTTATCACTTCAAAACCTGTAGAGATAAAAACTTGTTTCTGCTTGGAGTTAAAAGTGGCCTTGATCTCCTGAGCTTTCTTTGATATCCTCTTTACTGCTCGGATCAAGTTTTTCCTCTTTGACTTAGTCATCCCTGACTTCTTCCTCTCCTTAGGAGTATAGTGACCCTTGTTAGGATGATCTTCCTCACTCTTCCCAGATCTATCCTTCACTACGCCCTTTTCATCCCTAGGATCTATGGATGGAAACTCATTTTGACTAGTTCCAAACCTTGGAGATCTTACAAACAGTAGAGTGTATGGAGGAGCTATCTCATTAGATCCCAGTCCCTATTTGTTCTGATAACACTCTTTGAAATACAGAGATGATGATATGATGTTCTTGAATGTCTCTTCTTCAAAAACATGTTTCTCTACCTTGTCTTTGCTGATCACTAGCTCAGCCTAGCACTCAGTTAACTTAGAGATGAGATCTTTGATTTGAGTCCTATAGTTGGTATGCTCATGTTTAAGAGTTGAAATGGTTTTCTTTAAGTCTTCTATTTTTAACTTATACTCATTTTCAGCTCTTTTGAAATCAGATTTTAATATGTTCAAAGACTCAAGATCAGATCTCATTTCTAAGTTATAGGACTTGTATCTATTTACTTTAGCAATGCATTCTGGGGTACAAAGATGTTCTAATACCTTGGCTTCATCCAGATTTGCCATCAGTCCTTGGTTTGGAGACATATCTTTTACCTAGAAACTCCAATCAAAACCTCCTTCTTCAACAACAACTGCAGCTTGCTGCTTGGGCTTCTCAGTATGTGAAGCTCCCTCAGTGTAGTTTGGCTTGGGTTGTGCTTGGCCACCATTTATTCTGGGTGCCTTGCACTCCCTAGCAAAGTGTCCCATTTGGTTATAGTTGTAACACTTCACTTTGCTTTTATCCAGCCCAAACTTTCCACTGGATACATTGTTAGAAACTTTCTCCCTATCATATTGTAGAACTTCTTGGCTCTGTGAGTGAGAAGAGTCATTTGTTAAACTATCTCCATGTATTCCAGGTCATCTGGATGGATACAGTCCAAGTCTTCAAGGATGAAGAGAAAGTTGTATGTGCTTTCATCATATGACACAAAGGCATGTGATCAGCTTGTCTCTTGGAATGGGCTTCCTTGGATATAGCTCTCCTTTGGTGTCTTAGGGAAGGTGATGAAAGGGCCCTAGGTGAGTTGTCAGGGTAAGAGATGAA